>CM062812.1:473116434-473459148 GCA_031772625.1 Pinus tabuliformis
GAAGTTCCCTTCAAAGTTTTTGATCATTTGCGCCTCCTCAATGCTTTAGAGATATTCCCATTGCTCCCCATAGCTTCTCCATGTTGTCTAAGCGAAGATCTGCATAGACAGAAACATACACAACATAAAAGCATCTAGTATCTAGCATAAGAAGTAAATGAACTAATTAATCCAATCATGTACCATAAATTGTTTGTAACAACCCCGAAATTAAAACATGCAACTAATTAGATCAATTATGCAATTCACAATCAACACACATCTATTCAACTAATTGGCATAGAATTGTTGAGAAATAGGAGCAAAGGAAACTTAACTGTAGCGATTATATTCCTTACTTGTAATTTTGGAGTTGAAAGTTATTTGAATCTCGCTAATCACAACAAAGTTTTGGGGACAACTCTCCACCCAACTGTAGGTTCAACTACACATAATCTTTCTACAATTGGCCACCTCTAAGCCCTCAATCAACATACTACTACCAGCGAATCCTTTGTCTCACCACACTTTTTGCCCCAGAGAATGGGGGAAGGAATGATGAACCTCATCTTCATGTTCTTGTATTAAATAGACCAAATAATGGAAAGAGGACCGCATGCACACATTCCATGTGTCAACATATAACTTTTATTTCTTTATTTTAACTTTTACTTAATTTAATATTTCTCTTGATATAATTCTTTCTTACTTTATTAATTTTTACTTTTTTGATAGCTTTACTTATTTTTACTATTTTTGTAGTTTAATTTTATTTATATTTATTTAGAACTCTAGTATTGTTATTTACTATTTTATTTATTTATTTATGATTATTATATTTTTTTCATTAATTATTATTTATTTACTATTATTATCTTTTCTTTATTATTTATCGTTTATTTGCTTATATTTTAATATTATATTATATTATTATTTATTATTATTATTATTACTATTATTATTCTTAGGGGACATTACATACTCCCCATCTTTAAGGAACTTCATCCCGAAGTTAAGTTGAATCATCTAACATTATATTTATTTAGTTATTTATTACTTCATGTTTGCCCTACACCCTTTGTTGAATTAGCATAACCAGCAAGCATCAACAGTTTCCACAACATCCGGGAAATCTCATGGAATATTTGTCCTTTTTCCCACTTTCGGAACCAGGCATAAGCCTCATTGGTCTATATCGTAGCCCAAGGCTGGCCCCAAGGCTTGCGCCTAGCTCAGACCTCATCTGCCCCAAGGCAGGCATCCGGTCCCAGTACTCAATCACTCTAGGAATCTCGCAAGGTTGGCCCACTGCCTCCACACCTACTAGGTGCACAACTCCAGGCATCGAATTCCTTACACTCCCACCAGACTTTGGCATCCCAATCCAATACCAGACACTTGGCTTACAATATCAAGCACTTGGCCTACTCAAGATGGTTCCATAGCCCTTCAAGAGCTATCCAAAACAAAGGAACCACTGGCATATGTAGTGTTGATTGAGTTTTCCCCAAACTCATATGGTGTTACATATTCTCCCTCGCAGGTATGGGATCCTACGAGATCATCAAATAAACCAGCCCTCTCGGCCCATTTGTGGATTTCCTATCAATCACCACATCTCAACATACATCCAATGCATTAGTTATAACATCATAGTATTATAGAAAATAATCCACATGCCAAGTCTTGCATGTCATCATGAGAACATAACATCATTGTTATGACACAATTTTGCACGTCATAAATCTACATAAAATTACCACATGCTTCACATCATAATATCCTCCTAAGATATGACATCAACATTCAACATCAAAGACGTATCATCACGTAATAAGTGAACCACATTTCAACATAATATCATAATCCCTATGCATATCATAATCATCATAAAAATACATCATCATTATCGTAACAACTATATAAATAAGATCCACATATGCATCATTATCCCTGCATCGGAACTATGTCCATTTACCACATACCATCATATCATGAATCGAAATTATACTCAATAATCATAACAGTTAACTGAAACCATAACTAAAATCATAGTGTATGATTTAGATGTATCAGTAGAATTTAAACAAGAAGGCATGATTGATATGCTCCACAAAAGTGTCTCTCTAAGATAAGTTATGCAATCATATCTAGTTCACCACACAATTTAATCAAATAAATAAGAAAAGTCGTGAAAAATGCATCTGCAGCCTTCTAAGTAGTTGACCCATGACTATTTTGGTCTCACTGAGCTTCGATTTATTGACTGCATTTCATAAATTTTTTATTATATATTTATGTCTAGTGTTGTCCACTTTACACGTATTTATACAATTACACAATATCATTAATATATATATATATATATATATATATATATATATATATATATATATATATATATATATATCACTTAGGAACCACATGAATTGTGAAATTTGAACTTAAGACTTTCTATATTCTTATATATATATTTTCTTTATTATTATTTCTTTAAAATATTTACTTTACTTTTTTTCTTTTATAAAACAATATATATTTATTTATTTTTCACTTAATTCTTTATTTAACAATACAATTTTGAAACACATTTTCAAAAATAATAATTACTATTGATACCATGGTTAGTATTATAATAATTATAACCTTGCATTTTAAATTCTATATACATTGAATTTTATGATTTCTAAATTTAAAATGAAAATTAGCAATCACACATTTTAATTTAATAAAATTAAAAACATAAATATATTAATGCTATTCCACATTTCAGTTTACCAAATAAAATATACATTTAATTAGGGAAAAAAATTATAAATAAAATCTCACACTATTTCAATTTCAATTATGTTAATAAATTTATAATAAGAAAATGAGCCTACAATAGCCAATAAAAAATAACCATTAACCTATACAAATATATATTCAAATTATCAAATTAATATTAATTTAAGAATAATACTAACTTCCACTTAATATAGATTCTGAGAGCCATAAATGGAATATTGATAACAAAAGGAACAAAGGAGCATACTCACTATGGATAAACGTTTTTCAACTTAATGCGTTATAACTTAACGTGTTTTTCACTTTATGTTATATTTTTTTAACTTGACATTTTTCTACCTAACTTGTGATAACTCCACATTAACTTAACGTGTTTCCACTTAGCTCCTTGCGTTGGAATTTCCACTAATTTCGTGCACGTAGGTGGATTTCGATTTCAATAAAAGAATTTGTGTAGTTTTAATGGAATAGTTGTGTATTTTTGTGAAGTTTATGCTCTCAAGGATCTCATCGGTTGACTTTGTCTAATTCCTTGGAATGAGTTGTTTTATTTTTGGAGCATTTTGTATCTTAATTTGTGGATTCTATCCATTAATTACGATTAGTAGACAGAATGGAGGCCACATCCCAACCTGATATATTTTCTATCTAATCTTTTTCATCATCTAAAAGAAATAAAAATAAAATTTGGAATTCTTGCTTAGTTTCATTAGGAGCATCTCTTAATCTTAAGAGACAAGTCAGAGACTTCAAATGCAATGCACTGAAATAAACTGCATTGTTCACCTCAGTCAACCCTATGCTTCTCAGCTACATTCGAAAACCATCGGAGTTTAGAGGATCTGAAAATTAACCCTTTCGGTGAACTGAAAAAGTCATAATCATAGATGCTAAAACTACATGATAATCTCCTCTCTCTTTTTTTATAATTTCTAAGATATATTTCTCCATCCAACCTTGAACTTGAACTCCGCCGAATTGCGATGAAATACATAATTACATAATTTTTCCCTATGAAACTTCACAAACCAAGAAGAACTAGGTCGTAGATGGCTTAAGAAGGAACGAATTTATTTACTACTGTTTGCATGGGATTGAATGTAATTGCACATTCGTAATTCTTATCCATTTGTACGATATAAGATCATACTCTTTTCCCTTTTTTCTGTTTTTTTTAAATCATATAGTGGATGAGGAAGGACGTGATTGACTTTAACCAAAAGAGAAATACAATTCCTCCGGTTTTTGACATAGACCGGAGAGTTCATCTTCAGGTCGTTGGGTTAAATTTCGAGGGTCAATAAGGAGTCTCAAGGTCAGACCACAAATCATGATGGTTAATGGCTATAATAGGGGGAGGTCGGTTGTTTGAAATCTGGCTCTCCACCGAAAGTGGAATGAAGAAAATTTTGCAAAAATTCATTCACCGCAGATTTCCTTAGTTAGGTAGTCCAGGGTTTATACGTGTTAGAGAGGATATATTTGTAGCTTTTAACCGAACTCGTGTTAGAGAGGATATATTTGTAGCTTTCAACCGAGCTCTTGGATATGCATGTAGCATTTTCAAATATCAAGTAATCGAAGAGATCCCACTAGCTTCTTTATATTTATTGCATGCAGTTTATCTAGATTCCAACTGAAATGATTCTTTATGGAAAAACACAACCGAGAATTAGCATTTGGATGTCATAAAGTAATTAAATCTCAAGGTAGAAAATTGCACCCTACGTAATTTTTTGTAAATATTTTTATGCATATGGTTGGGTGACTTGTTAATTCATTCATGCATTTATTCACGAAGTTCGTATTTTTTTTTTTTTTCAAATTTATACCTTGAGGTCACGTAGAGTCGAACTTGTTCTAATATCATATGTAACAACTCTGAAATTAAAACATGCAACTAATTATATCAATTATGCGATTTACAATCAACAAACTTCTATTCAACTAATTAGAATACAATTTTTGAGAAATAGGAATAAAGGTAACTTACCTGTAGTGATGATATTCCTTACATGTAATTTTGGAGTTGAACGCTGTTTGAATCTCGCTAACCACAACAAAGTTTTGGGCACGACTCTCCATCCAACCGTAGGCTCAGCTACACATAATCTTTCTACCGTTTTCCACCCCTGAGCCTTCAATCAATGTACTACTATCAGGGAATCCTTTATCTCACCACACTTTTTTTTCCAGAAAATGGAGGAAGGAATGATGAATCTCATCTTCCTCTTCGTCTATTAAATAGACCAAACATGCAAGTACACATTCCATGTGTCAACATGCAACTTTTATTTCTTTATTTTAAGTTTTACTTAATTTAATATTTCTTTTAATATAATTCTTTCTTATTTTATTCCTTTTTACTTTTTTAATAACTTTACTTATTTTTACTATTTTTATAGTTTACTTTTATTTATATTTATTTAGAATTCTAGTATTGTTATTTACTATTTTATTTATTTATTATTATTATATTTTCTTCATTATTTATCTACTATTATTTATTGTTTATCATTTATTTGCTTATATTTTAGTATTACATTATATTATTTTTATTTTTATTATTGTTAGGGGACATTACACTGATCAATATGCAATCACAATCTATGTAGGAGATCGAGGAATCCAAAGATGTAGTTTTTTTTTTCCTTTAAGGAAAAATCGTAATTTTATTAATAATAACAAAATTACATTTTGTAGATGCTAAAGTGCATATGCAAAAAGCAGATCAAAAGACTATTGTCAAAAGAAAAATCAGAAAAAAAAGTAACTCGAAAAATAATGTACATTTTGGGAGAAATTTATGCTTTTATCCCTTTTTTCTTCTTAACCTTTCGCCACTCCCCTTGAGTCGGTGAGGACGAAAAAAGTACGAGAGAAGTGTCCTCCACATGGTGAGGATTGTCCTTCTCTGTATTGGAGTGATCTGGAGAATGATGTCTTTTGGCTCCACTGGTGTCTGTTGTGTCTGGTATCTTCTCCGGCAAAGAGTCCATCAGTTCTTGTGCTACAAGTTCCTCAGTTTCTGGTGCCTTATGTGTCTGATTGTTCTCTTTGGGGATGGTTTCTGTAGCTTCCTCCTCAATAGGGAAATCATCAGGATCTGGTGGAGGGATAGTTTCTTCCTCATCCTCTGTTGCTTTATATGGATTCATTGTGCGTTGCCAGCCTCTTGGTTTTTGTGATTGTTTCTTGTTTCTTCTGGTTTCTTTTTTGGCTTGTGGGCAGTTACTAAGAAGGTGACCTGTTTGTTGACAGCCACGACACCTAAAGGCTGTGTTCTCATAATCTAGTGGTTGTTTCCACTGTGTGTTGTTATGGATCAGAATTATGCTGTCAGGTAAGCCTTGACTAAGATCTACCTCTACACAAATTTTGGAAAAAGTATGTATGCCTCTTGAAACTCTTTCCACGTCTAACTTGAGGTATTTTCCTATCACATTTCCCATTTTTTTGAAGACTTTGGGTAGCCAAAAGTGTAGCGGGAGGTTGTGTATGTTGACCTATACCGGCATTTTGGAAACCACCATGGTAGTGGCGTCAAAACTTGGGAACCAGGGAGTCATGAAGAGTCTTGCATTGCCCCAGAACCATGGTCTCTCATGGAAGACATATTCCTTTTCCTTGACCGTGTCGAATCTGACAATAAAAAAACCTTTGAAGCATAAATGGATGTCACAATTTGTTGTCCATGTGAAGTAGATTCATTGTTGTAATGCATCTGATTTGGGCCAAAAGCCATTGAATCTTCATATGACAGCCTTTGTATAAAAATCAGTATAAAATTTATTTACCTCAGGCAAAGCGATTGTTAGTATTGGATTCTACACTTTTTGCTTAACAATATAGGGTCCAGGTAGATCTTGTGGTGGTACTGGCTTGTTGATGGCTTCTCCCTTCCCTTTGATGGCATCCTTGAAAGAACCTGTGCCCTTTGAGCCAGATACAAAGCTCCCACCTCTCAACCTCGTGTTTAGGATGATGGTTGAGTTTAGCACAATTCCATAGTCCTGCACTGTATATTGATCCTATAAGATTTGTCATGCATATATCAAGCTTTTGCATGTTTGCCGATATGTCTGTATGTGCTTGTATTTCATACTTTATATCTTCTATCAGCCTCCCCTTCCAAATTCGCTTGCATATCGTTCTTCCTGACAGGGTTTTAATTCATCAAAGATGTAGTTGAGAAAGAACAATTGTCTTTATATTAATAAAATGGAAAATAGTTTTACAACCATGAAGCCTTAATGTTGCAAGTCCCTCCCCACAATCTCCAACCCTCTCCTTGAATGAATAGTCTTCCAACCTTATTCCTACAGCATATGCCTACTTCCATCAGTCCTCCTCAATCCTTTGGCTTGGATTAGCTTTATAGGCCAAGACAGGAAAGTTTGGGATCCATTTTCTAAGGGATGAGATCCACTAACGGTGGGATAGGGAATCCACAAAGAGAGGGAGTAGCTCTATGATGGGAGGGATCAAGGTTGAATAGGAAACCATTTGAAGCTTGTTAGTTGGAATAGATATGACTAATAATGCTTCTAGAATTTACTTTTTATTTTTACATGCGTTAAGTCATGTGTTCAGGTTGTAGTGTAAGATGGTGTGTACTTATGCGCAGTTCCTAATGGACTCTTCTTCGTATGCACGAAAATTGACTAGGGAACTGCGCAAGAAGCCAAAAACAAGGTTTTGAACCATGGGATCCATGAATTCCACTTTCTTTGGGATAATTTAGATTCTAACTTTGTAGGGGAATGTTTTGGGACACATTTATGGAAGACAAAGATCCAAACCAATGGTCATTTACCTAATGTGATAAAATGACATGTAACAAATTGCCCCAAAAAGTGCAAAGTCATAAGGAATATTTTAGGACTAAAGCGCTTTCTCATGCCAAGGTTTGGGTTAGAGACTGTAGTAGGAGACCTCAAACAGTTAAAAAAATGTTACAATGCAATATATAATCATCGTTGAGGTAGGCATTCCCATACTCAGAGTATAAATGTCTAAAAGAACTAGTACGAAAATACATATGAAGATCCATATCAATAGACAATATAGTATGGATTCAATTATCAATGGATCTATGTTTACAATCATGAATATTTAATAACTCCACACAACATGGATGGATGAAACTAGATCCAAGGTCTTGATCTACATCTCTTGATCTGTAGTATGAACCTAACCATGCGAGTGAATATCTTGTAGTCGAACATGGTAGAAACCACTTGATTACTGGTCAATGATGTGAACCATTAACAAGTGCGAGAGAAACCACTAATAATGGCAATGGATCTCAAGGTACTTCTAGTACAATTTACGAAGTATGAATAGACATGCTGATGACGAATGCTCATAGAATCATTTGATTGAAGGTCAATGATGAGAACCTATCATTGAAGGTGAGAAACCTACCATTAAGGCATGCAGGCTCCAAGGTACTGAAGGTTTCTAGATCAACTTCCTAGATAATGAGCTGAAGTCGATAGGAAGCACCTTCTCAGAGGAAGGCCTACGACATGAAACTCATGTCATGTTTTGAAGAAAAACAATTTGGAACAATCTAGGACTGCCTTAGGGATGGTTGACGCAACTAAAATCTATGAATGGAAAAGTAATTCCACTGAGGTTAGACTTCTCTTAAACATATTAGTGACATGACATTTTGACTTGGCAGCATTTGACTCAAAAATTGAATTCACAAAACCATCTGAATACTTTCAATGAGGTATGGCCAATTAGGAGACAAATGGATTTTCCAACCAGGACACAAAAAGTGATGGAGTGTCATGTTCAAGAGCGACATAATACCTTTTATAAAATGAAAAATAAAGGTTCTTTCTCACTGTTCCCCCACCATTAATGACAAGTACCTCTTTATTTTTTAGAAGCTCGAGGAGGATAACATATGCTTGTCATGTAATCTCATACATCAGATGAGTCCTCCGAAGAATTTTTAACGAACCCTAAGAAGGACTAGTTCGATCTCGTCATGCTTAACGAGTCCTGCACTATTTGGATTTTACGAGTCCAGTGAAGGGCTAACTCGATGTAGTTTTCATATTTAAATAATTTGAAAAGAAACAAAAAGAAAACTCATTCAGTTCTTTCAACATAAATTTTAATGAGCCTAGAGAAAGTAAAGCTCAGCGTTTGTTAGTTTTAGGGAGTCAAGAGAAAAGCATAAGTAAACTCCACAGTGTCCTTTTTCGTAAATATTTTTCATAAATTATGTCCCTCAAGCCTGAAAAAGGGTAAAATAATGCAAGAGAGAACTCTATTGACCATGGTTAGTCAATGTATACCTTTCTCGTAAAAAGTCTAGTTCGGTCCGTAAAAGGGGTAAACTTATATTGAATAGATGATTATTCATTTATTTTTACGAGTTCGAATAATCAAGTGCTTAGGGATCTTTTCACATTTAGGGAGTTTGAAAATGGCGTAAGGAGAACTCCCTGTTTTCACTTTTTTGTAAGTTTTAACAAGTTAGAAAAAGTGATAAAAATATACTCAATGCCAAAATGATTTGTTTTCGTAAATAACCTATGATCTGCACACTTAAACTCAAAAATCATATCAATGCTAAAAAATATAGTGAAAAACATTATAAATTTGGATTTTAAGGGCTAATAGGAAAAAAATAATATTTTAATAGGCCTAAAAACTTATAAAAACCCAAAAAGTAAAAACATTTTTACCATTTGTGTTTTTTACCCTTTGAGAGTGATAGAGCTCATTTTTCACCAAGAACTTCAGAGGCAGATTGTGGGCAAACCATTGGACAAAATTGTGAGTCGCCTTCTCCAGGTAAATCACCTCTTTGAGATCTTCGTTTTCATGGTTTTCATTTTTCATTTTACCGTGTATTTGGTTTTTTTTTTGGAGGGTTTTCAAATTGAAAATCACCCTCGATGTGCGCAGTTAACCCTTATTGGGCCTGTGCACATAGCTCAGTTTTTCACACTGAATATCACGGTGTTCATAGTTTCTAAGGGCATGGGGTGGAAATTTCTCTATATGGGCATAAGTGAGGTGGAAAAACCAATTCCATTTATCTGATATAACATTGCACTGACGGAACTGCTCTCAAACATTACACTTTGGTTGTTTTTGAATTTTTGAATTTTTTATTATTTTTTGGCATCCAAAACTAATTGTCTAAAACAATCATGCATATGTGGCCTGGTGAGACTGACAAGATTATGCAGATATGATAGGCATGGTGATCAGGTAGTAGCTCCCGCAGTGCCGAACCCGGATGCAGTAGTGTTATGAAACTAGCTCACAAAAAGATAGAAAAGATAAATCAATGACTTATAAATTAGCCTCTTTGAGGGGGCAACCTCCTTTACATTACACAAATGAACAATTATTGGATGATACAAATGACAAGACCTTCTTTCTATATATAGGAGTCTAAGGGGTACCAATACAATCAGAGCCTACATAACAATAATATTGTAGCGGCACAACAATAACAATAGTGGGCTTCTATGGGGCATAATAATAACAAAATGGGGACTATATGGGCACAATAATACAATAAGGGGTTTGTACTAATAACAATAAGGGGTTACACTAGTAGTATAGGGACCTAACATGGCCCTCTCCTTCAAAAAGTGTTGTCCTCAAAGCTTGAGTAGTTCTATATGCTTCTGTATAAAATTCTCATCCTCCCATGTGGAATCTTCAGCAGGTAAGTTCTTCCACTTTATGAGATACTCTAAAATTGATCAATTTCGTAGCTTTCGAGTTCTTGTTTTTGTGACTGCTTCCGATTCCAATATGATTTTTCTTTCCTCGTCAATTTCTGCCAATATTGTTTGAATTGGGATATTCTCACCTATAACCTTCTTTAAGAATGAAACATGGAAAACTGGGTGCACTTTGGAAGATGCAGGAAACTCCAATTTGTATGCCATATTACCAATATTTTGTAACACCTTGTACGGACCATAATACTTTGATGATAATTTATTATCCTTCTTAGCTTGCTTGAGAGACATTTGTTTTATGGTTGTAGTCGTAGAAATATCCAGTCACCTACATCAAAACTTTTTTCGCTGCAATGTTGATCTGCATGTTGTTTCAGTCTATTTTGTGCCAAAGTGAGGTTATCCTTTAAGAGTTTGAGAACTTTTTATTGATGCTTGATGGGATCTTCCACTTCTTGAACCTTAGAATTTTATTTTAAAGCTGACGTGATGGACAGTGGATGATATCCATAAAGTGTCATAAATGGGGTCATTTTTGCTACAGTATGGAAGGAAGTGTTATACCACCATTCAACCAGCGACAAACACTTGACCCATTGTGTTTTTTTATCAGATACAAAGCAACGAAGATATCCTTTCAAACATTTGTTCACTATGTCAGTTTTCCAATAAGATTGAGGATGATAAGATGAGCTATGAGCTAACTAAGTACACAAATATTTCACCTCTTGTACTCCAAAGAAACATGTGGAGCTTTTTGCATATAATTGTTTCTCCTCCAATTTTTTGATCACCCTTTCAAGATGTTGAACATAATCCTTCCAAGACTTATTGTAGATTAGTATATCATAAATTTCCTAAGGAAGGGTTTGAAAATGGAATTCATCAAACCTTGAAATGTAGAAGCTGCATTGGTAAGGCTAAAAGACATGACCAAAAATTCACAGTGACCTTCATGAGTTCTAAATGTGGTTTTTGGAATGTCTTCAGTATTGATTCTTATTTGATGATATCTTGAATGAAGAACCAACTTGGTAAAGTAAATTTCTCTGTGTAATTCATCTAATAATTCATCAATGACATGAATGGGAAATTTATCTTTAACAGTAAGCTTGTTGAGCTCCCTATAATCTGGACACATGCCCCATGATCCATCCTTCTTATGTACGAATACCACTGGAGCAAAGAAAGAACTTTGACTAGGTTGAATTATACCAACCTCTAGCATTTCTACAACCATACATTCAATTTCACTCTTTTGAGCATATGGATATATGTAAGGCCTTATATTTGAGGGAATACTACATGGAATCAAATGAATAGCATGATCATGATCACGAATAGGTGGGAGGACTTTAGGAGTCTCAAATACCTTGGAATGATTGTCAAAAACATTTTCAAGATATAGAGAAATAGATGATTTCGATGTGGGAAACCCTAGTGAACATAACTGTGAAATTACGCCTCATTGTTCTTTCTTTAGAAGATTTTTAATGTTTTTAAAGCTGATTATCTTTCTCGGTTTCCTTGCCACACCCCTTAATTCAACTTAATTTATTTCCCAAAACAATTTCAAGAAAGAGATTGTACCATTAGACTCCTAGTACAACATCTGCACCACCCATTGGAATGGAAAGCATTGGACTATTCAAGACATATTCTCCCATGGATAGCTTGATATTATGGCACTTTCGAGAGAAATTTATGGTTCCTCCATTTGCAACCATTACTTGACACTTTGGTGCTGCATATAGGAAGTAATTCAATTCCTTGGCTATCTTACAATGAATAAAATTATGGGTACTACCCGAATCAATCAACACTATTACCTTTTTCTTCTTGATATTCCCTTTTGACTTGAGAGTTTGAGGAGTGTTAATTCCTGTCAATGCATTACAAGATATTGTCAAATTCATTTCTTCTTTCTCTAGGATTGGTTCCTAGTGTATATCCTATTCTTTTGACGTTTCTTGTTCATTTTCTTACTCCTCTTTCCCATCTATGTAAATTAATTTCTTCTCAGCACACTTATGACCTTTAGTGTATTTTCTATTACAATTGTAACAAAGCCCTTTTTCTCTTTTTTCTTCTAATTGTTTTGGTGTCAACCTTGTAGGCTTCCTTGTTGCCATAATTTTGCTTTCATTTTTTCTTGCCAACTTGTATGCCTTCTCCAATGAATTAGTTTCCCAAAGGCGAACCTCATGTTGGATTTTATTATTTAAAGTCCCTATGAAGACTTCAATCCTATGCTTCTCTGGAATATCATTTACCCTTATATTCAATTTTTGGAAGTCCTCAATGTGATCTGCCATTGAACCCTTTTGTTTGAGATTTATCAATTGGCTAAAGAAGGTGTTGCTCTTTGTATCCTCATAATGTGCTATAATTTCCTCTGGGAAAATTGACCAGGTGACAATTTGTTTAAGATAACAAATCCATCTATACCATAAAAATTGATTCAGTTCTAAATATAAAGATTCAATAAGTACTTTTTGTGTGTTTTTCACATTATGTAGATCAAAATATTTCTCCATCTGTAGTAACCATGTTATGGGATCCTCGCCATCAAACTTCCTAATATCTATCTTTGGAATATGTTGGGTCTTGAATCCAACATTAGATTCTATGAAATCATGATTAACATTACTTTTTCTCATCATGAGTTTCCTCTACTACCTTTTCTACATTAGGAGGCCTGTCTTGTAGCAACTTTGTCCCACCTTCCTTCAAACCTTCCATGTATTTCTTCAAATATTTCATGCCTTTCTTCTAGTATGCTTCCATACCATCGATATCAGCTTCCATGTCATAGATAAAACTATTTATCTTAGTTTTGATCTAATTCTTCAAATCATCCATCCAATTTTGATTACTAGTTGTTTCTATTTTCTTGATTCGAGTCATTCTTTTTCTTGCTTTTAGGATCTTGATATTGAATCCGTTGTATCTCTAAAAGTTAGGATATCCAAGGTTTAGAATTGTTAGCTGTGGTAGCCCTCTACGTCCTCCTTCCAATGCCACAAGTCTTATCAAAATTGGATTCTCCAAGAAAGAGTTATGCCCAATCTCCCAAGATGACCTGATTATATACTTTTTCATTAGAGCAAACTTGTACGAAGTGCCACATGTCACTGTTTCAACCTTCAAACCTGAAAAAATACATAGAGAAGTAAATTCCATCCTATTTTTGTAGCGTCTTACAAAATTTCAATCTGATGCTTAGAGAGAAAGTTATGATGATTTTCCCAAGGTCACCTGTTTGGGATGTAATTTGGGAGCCTGCAAAAACCCTAAATGTCTTCTACCATATCTCTGAAACGATAGCGAAAAAAGATCTGAAATTCGGGCCCAAGCGTCAGCAAGATTTCAGCTCACATGGGTTTTAATGTCAACATCTGCACCTTCATAGAAACAAAATTATAGAAAAAGTTCCACGATGACCTCTTTGAAATGGAATTCTGGATCTTGGAAAAACCCTAACTTCCTCAGATCATATATCTAAAAATATAGTGAGGCAAGATCTGAAATTCGTACCCGAGGTTCAGAATGATTTCAGTTCAAATGGGTTTTTTTTTAAGCTTCTGAAACTTCTTATTGAAATCGTTATAGCGAAAATTCCACGATGGCCTGTTTGGAGCAGCGAAACCCTTGAATCCAAAGCTCTGATACCAAATGTTATGAAACAATCTCACAAAAAGATAGAAAATATAGATCAAGGACTTAGAAATCAGCCTCTTCAAGGGGAACCTCCTTTACATTACACAAATGAATAATTATTGGATGATACAAATGACAATATCTCCTTTCTATATATAGGAGTCTAAGGGGTCCCAATACAATCAAAGCCTACATAACAATAATATTGTAGGGGCACAACAATAACAATAGTGGGCTTCTATGGGGCATAATAATAACAACATGGGGACTATATGGGCACAATAATACAATAAGGGGGTTGCACTAATAACAATAAGGGGTTACACTAGTAGTAAAGGGGCCTAACAAGAAGAGACATTTATTGAGTTAGAGCACAACCTTGAGAGGTTGACCCTAGACATCCTGGATGTTGGGATCAGAGGCATACTGTGGGGGTTCCCAAACCCATTAGTTTCTTGTCACAACAGGTAGCTCACACTGTTATATGTTACCATGATCATCATCATGCGTAGTCACTAGTCTGAGGGCTATATTTTTGCTTTTTGATGATGTACCAGCATGTTCGGAAAATAAATGTCACGGGGCCTCATGTATTTTGATGACTTTTTTGTAAAATCCACACTTTTAACAAAAATTTACCTAATGAAAGCTACTACCTCTATTTTAGTCTATCTTGTACAATATATGGATGAATATTGCATTGATTTCTTTACATGTGTTTTACAGATGCCAATTTAACACATAATTATCCAATGCATCAGTTAATGTGTTTAAATTTCTTGGAATATGTTGATACTCAATATAATCAAATTCTCTTTTCAAGAGATGAACCTGCAAAAACATTCTTAACATGGAAGCACTTCTAACTGAATAAACACCATTTATATGTAATACTATGAGTTTTGAATCTAACGTAATAATCAATCGATGAATACCAAATGAAATGGCGCAAGATAATACCTCAATCACTCACTGCACTATGCTCTGCCATATTATTCGTTGTTTGACCAAGGCATATCCCATGAATAAAAACTAACTCATCTATGGGTGAATAAATGACCCGAGATGCGCAAGATAAATTATGAGTACTACAACTAGTGCCATCAATGAAGCTAATGAAATTTGTAGGGAGCATCGACATCCGCAAATCAAGTGTAACACAAGATAATTAGGAGAAGTAGTGGAAAATTGTAAAAACTTCTAAAAATTGCCACGCATAAAATATGGTACAACAATATACAAATTCTTCACTGAACAATCTAAGCATAATATTTCTTCACGTAAAGACCATTTCTAGGCTTTCCCAAAGGAATTATGTCATAATCAACTAGTTCATAGGCCCCTTTTGCCAATGCACATTTTACAACATAAGGGCCATGCCACATAGGCTCGAATTTACCAGCACCTAACTTATTGTGCTCTTGATCATATACCAAGACTAAATCACCTTTTGCATATGAACGAAGTTTGACATTTTGATCATACTATGCTTCAACTCGTTTCTGTTGGGCCTCACTAGCTAATGCAACATCGCTTTGAGTCTCATCGAGACGTGATAAGTACAAGAAACGTTCTTCCTCACAAGAAGTGGTTGGTAATAATTCGATTTCCAGTTTCAAAGATGGTGTTTCACATTCAATAGGTAAAACTTCTTCCACGCTGTAAACGAGATGGAAAGGAGTAAAACCAGCTAAAGTTTTTGCTTTGGTACGGTATGCCCACAAGGCTGGAAAAAGCATTAGATGCCAATATCATTTATAAATCTCGATAATCCATTTAATCATGGTAGTTAAAACCTTGTTAACATCTTCTACTTTTTCATTCGCCTATGGGTAATAAGGAGTAGAACTGTCATGACGCAGACCTAGCTTCGTAGTAAGATCAATCATCATAAAATTTCGAAAATGGCTACCATGGTCCATGATGATGGCTTGTGGAACTCTGAACCTAGCAATCACATGATTTAATATGAAAATGGATTTTGTTTCACCATCATACTTATATGTAGAAATCACCTTAGCCCATTTCGTAAAATAATCTACCACAAGGATAATGTACCCATGCCCCCCAGCCAAGTGAGGGTTACATGTAAGGAAATCAATACCCCATTTAGTGAAAGGACTAAAAAAAATGATTGGCTGAAAAGGACTTGGTTGTGCACACATTTTTCAATCGTATACTTGACAATTGTGGCATTTTCGAACTGCAGTTATACAGTCTTTGAACATAGAAGGCCAGAAATACCCTGCGCATAGGATCTTTTGAGAAGTGACAAACCCTGACATATGATTTCCATAAGCTCCACAATGGAATTCATTTAATGAATTTTTGGCTTCCTTGTGAGTTAAACATAGTCTGAATATGGAATTGGCACCACGATGATAAAGTGTATCAGCAACAATATTTTACTGTTGAGATTGGTACAGGATACAACAAAAATCAATTAGACTCATTTATGGCCGAAATGTATGGTCTAGAGATAAATGATGATATCTTCATACCAGGGATCTAAAGTACTAATCAGAAAGAGATGTTTGTCTGGAAGAGAATCCTCTGCCACGTTTTCCATCTCAGTACAGAGAAAGTCACATAATAGTTCAACAAATACTATCGATTTCTTAGATTTGGATTTAATGAATTCATGTAGGATGACTATCCATTTGGAATATTTCCCCCCTCGCAATTGTCTAGTAAGAATGTAAACCATGGGGTTGCAATAATAAATCACATTAGTTTTGCACAATAGAATGTAGTGATGAAAACATTGGAGAACTTGAACGACTGCGAAGACCAATTTCTCCACATGTGCATATTTTGATTCAATTTTGGTCAAACTTATGCCTAAGTAATCTATCACATCTTCTTCAATCAATTCATTTTCTTGAACTAAAACCATGCCAATAGTGACATCAGATGCAACCAACTATAAAAATTAGTTTTGATGATAATCGGGAGGATGGAACAACGGTGTATGAGTCAATGCATGTTTAAGTGCATCAAAGGCATTTTGTGCCACTTCATCCCAAGTAAATGAGATGCCATTTTTCAACAGTCAAGTAAAACCTTTAGTTAACTCAGTGTAGTTCTGGATGAATCGACATAGAAAGTTTTCTTTCCCTTGCAAACTTTGGAGTTGACAGAAATTAAGAGGAGGCAAATTTAGAATAGCCTCAACCTTGAGCGAATCGACATGAATGCCTTCCTTTGAAATGATAAATCCTAGCATTCAACCAGATTGCACACAAAAACACATTTGTGTGGATGCAAGCGGATATTTTAGTAATACATCTGATAAATATAACTCTCAAACGTGATGTATGGTCTTCCCGTCTCAGCAAATGATATGGCAAGTCATCCAAATAAGGTTGCACAATATGCTAATGCATAAGACATAGCTCGTTGGAAAGTTGCACTGACATTCTTCAAACTGAATGGGAGTTTTCAATAGGAAAAGTTACTCCATGGGAAGATGAATGTGGTTTTGTGTTTATTAGCTAAGAATATGTTGATTTGGTTGTAGCCAGAAAATCTATCCATAAATGAAAACATTTCATTTCTGGTACAATCGTCAATAACTTGATCAATATAGGGAGTAGGATAGTTGTCATTTGGAAAATCCTTATTAATATCCCTGTAATAAACACATACTCTAATGTTTCCCTACTTCTTGTTAGAGAGTACAATATTGGACACCCAATCAGTCAAGTGAACTAGGTAGATGAAACCTGCTTTGAGCATTTTCTCAACCTCAGCTTTAATCGCAACAGATTTTCGTAGATGCATCGGATGTAATCATTGTCTGATAGGTTTTTCATCTGGGTAAGTCTTAATCTCGTGCACACCAATGCTTGGGTGGAATTTCCTCATAGGACCAGGAAAAAGTATTGCATAATTCTTAAAATAGGGCTTTACACATTCGAATTTCTTCGAATGAGCACGAGGCGCCTATGTGAATATTTTCAATAATTCGTGTTTTGACTGAGATGCAAATGCTAATCATTGTAGATATGTTTCCCAAATTCCTTTCGGATTCATCTTGAAAAACTAAAATGGGCCATTCTGGACTATCTACAATCTCAAGTGAAAACATATTTGAAAAATCATTCTCAATTTTATCAGGGTTAGGTAGAAAATATGAACGATGATGGTAATCATTCCATGGAATTTCATCCAAATTCATGACTTCCATAATACTTTCATCAGTTGGAAACGTATAGTCGAAAGGATCAAGAAGTGAAACTAGTTCTAACCAAGGTAAAGGAGAATAATCATCATTGATCATATTCACTCGATCAATATCAAAAGATGATGGGTCAGAAAATGATTGAACTACCTGATAAGCCAATTCAAATGGGCTCAAAGGAATCTCATTGCCATAGGAGGCTAATTCAGACTCTGAAGGAACTATCCATGGATCAGAAGATTCCATAGTGCTTGATGTAATCATGTTAACCTCGACAAAATTAGAAGGAAAGTTCAGTGGAGGAAGTGCAAAGGTTCCCATCAGTGATGAGTCTTTGAGTAAACCAACACCAATATCCTTATAAAGAGTATTTGCTTTTCTGACAAAATGCATGCTACTCGTAGAGTTAGCGTCTGAAGTGTAGTAAGACAATTGGTCTACTTTGACAATTTTTCCTTTGTGAGGAAAATGTATCATTCGAAAAAGTGATGAGACCACTACTGACATAACATAGGTCCAACTTTGACCAAGAAAAAGGTTGTAATCGAGCTAAGCATCAACAAATTCAACTTCGATCGTGACCATTTTACCCTCTAACTCTATGGGAAGATCATTTAGGATTCCATAAGGATGAAAACCTCTTCCATCAAAGGCTTTCAAAGTGGTAGGTGACTAATTGATAGTTGGAGAACCTAAATATTTCCAACAAGAAATCAACATAATACACATAGAATCTCCTTCGTCAACAACTGTGTGAAACACTCATCTGGTTTTAACAAAAACTGGAATTTGGAACGCCAGTTGATGAGGGAGTCTAAGTATATGACTCTCAAGATCAAAGATAATCAAATTATAATCTTGCGGATCAATAGCTCCAATGGCTGACAACAATAACTTTCGTTGTGTTGGGCATGTTTGCAGCACCTCAAGAGCTGACATTGTGGAAGGAGACGTAGCTAGGTCTTAAACAATGTTGTAATTTTGTACAGCTCTAGCATGTGGATTGAAAACAGATATTCGAAGCACGCCTTTGGGAGGTGGTTGAATCATCATGTGAGGGTTTTATTTCTTGATATGTAATGGTTCAGAAAGAGGGGGAGGAATTGAACTGGAAGGTTGACCAAATGAACTAGCCTCATTTCCATTGTCCACAAGACCTTAGATCCTTAATATTTTGATCTCATAGCTACCATAACTTTTTGTGAAGACATCATCATGATATCTTGTGATATGGAAGAGGAAGATGTGCTATGCGGAAACATTTTTCTATCTTGAGAAGGAAATGGATCCTTCAAGACAGCAGGAGTTGGAAAACCTTTAATGAATTTGGAAACCTTCGCTTGATGTGTGAATTATTTCATATAATGATCCTCATTGCAAATAAGGCAAGGATAGCGAGGTTTAGTTTTCTCGTCAGTAGGTTCATTTTTAGCGGGTTTCTCTTTCAGAGAAGCATTTTGTTTCGATTTACCTTTCCCCTTATTTTTACCTCTAGGCGATTGACCCTCGCCAATGGATGATTCTATGACATTAATTTCGGAAATAGCTTTTGGAGAAAGGCTTTCAGTGGGTGAATCTTGTATGGCCAAAGTCTTGGTACTTTTAGAATTTTTCCTTTTCCCCTTAGACTGTTGGCTAATACAACCTATTATACCATCAACAACATTATATCCTATAGGAATTATAACTATTGGATCATTTGAAATTGTTTGGCACAGTAAATTCAGGATTTTCTCATACAAGGTGCTAGATTGGGTATAGACAAAGTATAAATATTTGGCAGGAGCAATTACCTGCTCTTTTGTGATGACACCTCCCTTAGCAACATCCTTGGCAATAATGGGAAGTAATGATTTTGTAAACCAATCAGCTAAAATCTGATCTGGAATAAAAAATTTGACTAACTGACATCAACGTCTCCATTCATGTATATGATTAGAAATGTGAGTCGATTTTGGTTGTTTTTAAGAAGTCAATAGTTTGGTACCAATATCATAGTGAATCAGTAGTTGGAAATGGTTTAAAAACTCAGTTTCTAGAGAGTTAAAGTTATGGAAAGAGGTGCGAGGTAGCTCAATGTACCATTTGGTTGTCGAACCAGTTCAAGTTCATTGGAAAAGACGAAGACAGATAGAATCATTGATTAAGGAATTCGATGCACATCAAAGATGATGTGTCATCACATGGTTGGATGGATCTTCTCCTTATTTTCCTTCAAATTTTGATATGTCACTCAGTAACTTGGTGGGAATCACCAGCCAAAAAGTGTAATAATAAATAGGATCGTTTGTTAACAAGGATAAATAAGGTAAATCCAGGGTTGTAATAAATGGCAACTGTCGGTTAGGATCTTGATGTAAGGTTTGATAACCTTATGGGTTAAGACCAATCATCGAAGGAGGATACCCAGGATATCCTGGAATAGCCTATGCAGTTGGAATTGGAATTCCACCAGGGTAACCAGGGTGAACCATACCAGGTTGAGGTTGAATAGGGACTTGATAAGTATGACCAGGGTATGGTTGACTCTGGAAAGGTTGAGCTTGACCCATTTGACCTAAGTAATATTGCCCTTGTACAGGTTGAGCTTGTAAAGGTTGAACTTGAACAAATTGACTTTGAATAGGTTGACTTTGGATAAATTGACCTTGAAAAGGTTGGTTTTGGAAAGTTTGACCTTGGAAAGGTGGACTTTGAAAAACTTGTCCTTGAAAAGGTGGAACCTAATAATATTGACCTTGAAAAGATGTTTGCATTGTTCCTATAGTAGGTTGTCTGATAGGAATCTATGGTGTAGACTAGACCATAAAACCAATTGTATAAGAAGAAGCTTGAGAGATTTCCTAAGTGGTTTGAGGAATAGGTATTTGAGGGGTAGCTGGAATGGCCATTTGCAATACTCCTGGGATCAGTGTCTGAGGTGAACTTGGGACTAGTTGCAAAACAGGTGTTTGAGGTGCACTTTGGACAGGTTGTTGAACCGATTGTTGAATAGGTCGTTGAATTGGTTGTTGAACAAGTATTTGAGGAATTCCTTGGATAAGTTGTTGCACAAATGTTTGCAGAATTCCCTGAACATGCTACTAGACAGGTATGAAAATACTTGGAATAGGTATTTGAGGAATAGCTTGTCTAGTAGGTTGAACAGGTTGATAAATTGGCACTTGTGGAGCAACTGGAGCAAACTGTTGAGAAAAAGAAGGGTTCCAAATAGTGTTCATCCCAAGATAAGGAGTACCAAGAAAAGGTTGAGCTATAGCAAGTTGACCCAGACTGGGCTGAGGTATCTGACCATAAGTTCTAGTAAAAGGTTGACCTCCAACCATATGATAAAATCTGACAACAGGTTGTGCTCCAAGTGGAGGATAAAGTGGTTTCCCCCTAGGAGACCAACTGGGGTTGTTTTAGGGTTGTAGGTTTTAACCCTGTACATAAATTACCTGCATACGAATTCTAAAAACAGAAAATAAACAATGGCAAGAGCATAACACATAAAATAAATATACACAAATATTTTCCCCTGGATCCCAAAACCGGGACTACTAGATTGATTTTTCATTATGTTTCTTTCAATGTTACAATACATATATATACATTCTGAAGCATCTATTAACCCTAGATTAGAACATAATTGTAGTTCCCTTGACTAGATCTACAAAATACCATGGATTGAAAACCATCATGCCCAAAACCATGTGCGAAATAAATGCACAAAACCATAGGTAGGTCTAATCACCTAATATAGGGTCCAAAAAAAAAAATTCCTGAGGGGGGCTACCACCCCCCTCAAACCCCCTGATAGGGGAGCTACCACCCTCTTGTGACCCCCCCGCTGCACTCGACACAATGAAGGGGGGCTCCGCCCCACCTCTAACCCCTCAATTTCACTACTGGGGCTAGTCATGGAAAGAATATAACATAACTAACAAGGGTTACCTAAATTACTCGATACCATGTGAATTTATTGGTATGATGTCATAGGTACTTCAGGCATGGACGTCATGATATGAACAATAAATGTAGATAAACTGGATGACCAAGTAGAAGGTTGAGGAGAAAAAGAAACTCCTGAAAAAGTCCTAGTAAGTGACTGTTATCCAGGAGGAACTGACGAACCACCATACAAAAGTGATTTTGGGGAGATGGTGAACATAAATGAATCAGTAGGTTGGCTCCCAATAGGAATTTCTGGCATGGTCCTTCTCAGTGAATAAAAAGGAATGCATTGAGATGGAAAATTATGACCTAAAAAGTCCAAAGGGGTAGAATACCAAGAATCTGGTCAAAAAGGATCAAAAGGAACTCTTGGAAAAAATCTTGGGCCAAAAGATTCACTAGAGGTAAATGGAGAATGAGGTGTTTCTGCCTCTTCATTTCCGGTAATATCTTTAGTGCTAATTAACCCAGGAGGTAATTCAGTCTTAATTATCAACTTCCTTTGAGGTGAATGTGGCTCAAGAGTAGGAGCTATAACAATCGAAGGTGATTCATGTTGAGAAATATCAAAATCAAGTTCTTCTACTTTTGGTTCTGTTAGTTCAATGTTTTAAACTTCACTAGTATTAGATTGAGTTTGAACTACTTCAGTAATCTCTGGGTCATAATGAATTAAGCCTGATTCTACTTCTTGCATTGGATTCACTTCAGTTCCTATTATCTCATATTGTAAAACTGTAGATGTTTCAAGTTATTTTGAGGCTCTAGATCTTGTTGATTTTCACCTTTCAATTTTTATCTTTTCCAATTGACTAGGTGTAAACTCAGGGGGTTTACCTTTCATTCTACATGAATGCCTTGGTGATTTAGTCAGGATGGAATTTTTTATCACAAAATAAAACAATAATCACAATCCAATCCTAAGGTCTCTAAAAGGTAAAAGCAAACAATTAACACACGCTAAAAAAATCTAAGGATTCAAACCATGCAAACAAGCTTTTCACATCGAAATCACCAGTTGGTGATGAAATCCAACATCACATAGATCAAAGCGAAAATTGGCTATAGATAGAGTAGGTGGAACTAGTTATGCTGACAACTTGCTTAATGTACACGATCCAGTGGAAGTAAACTTCATTTATGCCATCTAGAATGAATAATACCCTCTAGAAATTTCCAAGTGAGTCTAGTCAACATCTATTCTAGGCACAACGGAGACTTCCCCTCCACCATTACCTCATGTAAAAGCCTTAAGAATATGGTCACTAAGGTTACCACATAAAACAATTTAACTTGGGGGGACAGTCGCACATCAGACGTACACACAAGGGCAAAGTAACAAATCTCAATCCCCTTGAAAGTTCATTAACATTGTTAATCTGAGGTTTACTTCCAATTGACTACCAAGTACCTTTCAACATCATTTTTATTACGTGTAAATCACTCTACCGTAGCCAATGAAGTGGGATCGATCACTTCACTGGGTCCAATATGATCTCATGCTTGACTCCTTTATAAGGGGAGTTTCCTAGAGCAAAATTGCAGTAAATGGATTTTTCTCCCTATCACAAGATGCTAATGTTTTTTTGCAGCTTTGGAAAGTTAACTCACTTCCCTATTCCAAAGCCCTACAACCTGATCTATAAAGGCAGAAGAGAGCCCTAGAAAGAAAAGATTTCTAGATTGATTTTAATAGCGTTGATTTTAAGATTTGTTACCTACTCAAAGGTAATGGAGGTGAAACTGATGAAAGTATGACTCAACACAAATCCTAATGTAATCGAAATGAATTTTTTATCTTTTCATTTCAATGAATTTCTATTGGAAGTAAGGAAATATTCTTTCATTTATTTCAATAGAAATGTAAACAAAAACTCTAAATCCCACTATCTCCCTTTTCCTAAAATGCAAATATCCAATTTAGAATTACCCAAATATTGAAAATAACTTCAAAATTTCACTTTTCCCAATAACACAAGAAATCAAGAAATTCCCCTTTAAACATAGAATCACTCGGAAATTCGCAAAATGCAACAAGAAACCAATAATCACTAAAATGGATTTTCCCTAATTGAATGCTATGAATTCGCTTGCAGTAAAGAGTACAGTTCATGAATACTTTAGTAACGAAAGGAAAAATGACTTTTCATTTCAAAACTATCATAAGAGTATTTTTCACAAACAATACTCAATCTTGTAAATCATTTCTTTACACATAGAAAATAATCTTTCGTAAGAGAGAAAACTAAACTCAAGACTTGATCTGACTAAAAGAAGAAAGATATACAGTCAACAAGGCTAGACCAATTGTTCTCTCTTTTGATAGGTCGACCATTCACCATATGAGACTTTACCCTAATTTGAAAAAACAAGATAATCACAAGAAAATATTTTCACGACACTCAGCCAGATTGATAGACACTCAAATAAGGTGCAAACAAGTGTAACTAAATAGGAAAAACCAAAAACTATAGACTTGAGGAGGATAAAACTGGAATTTTTCCAGGTACGTGCACAAGTCATAGAGGAAACTAGTGCGCATATGCATTGTTGCGCAAAGCAAAGTGCGCCATGTGCCTGAAGCTAAAGTGCACACAGTGGGGAATTTTGAAAAAAAATACCTATTAAATAAAACTCAAAATCCAAATTTTTAAGATTTCCACACACTCAAAGAGGGCTTCTACAGAATGTTCAAAAGGTCAAACAAGAAAAATAATGGAGAGTGATACAAATCCTTAGCGGAGTCACCAATTTGTTATGTGGACTTATCCCTCTTGCAGACAAGAGTGATATACCTAGACTCCAGACAAATATAGTAACAAACAACCAGGAACTTCTACCTTTCTCTAGACTATGACTGAAACAAATACTATGATAGAGGCCACTTATCATTTAATTGAAATGATTGATGAAATCCCCTTCAGAGCTTTCGATCATCTACTCCTCCTTGAAACTTTAGAGATATTCCCATTTCTCCCCACAGCTTCTCCATGTTGTCCTAACGAAGATCTGCATATACAGAAACATACACGAGATCAAAGCATCTAGTATCTAGCACAAGAGGTAAATGAACTAATTAATCCAATCATGTATCATAAACTAATCAATATGCAATCAAAATCTATGTAGGTGATCAAGGAATCCTACAAATTATATCAACAATGATGTAATTGAGAAAGAATAATTGCATTTATATTAATAAAATGGAGAATAGTCTTACAACCATGAAGCCTTGATGATGCAAGTCCCTTCCCACAATCTCCAACCCTCTCCTTGAATAAATAGCCTTCCAACCTTATTCTTGCAGCAGAAACCTACTTCCAACAATCCTCCCCAATCCTTAGGCCTGGGTTAGCTTTACAGTCCAAGAGTGGGAAATTTGGGATCCATTTTCCAAGGGATGAGATCCATAATGATAGGGGTTCCACAAAGAGAGGGAGTAGCTCCTTGATGGGAGGGATCAGGGCTGAATAGGCAACCATTCGAAGCTTGTTAGTTGGAATAGATATGACTAACAATGTTTCTAGACTTTACTTTTTATTTTTACATGCATTAAGTCATGTGCACATGTCACAGTGTAAAACAGTGCGTACTTATGCGCAGTTCCTAATGGACTCTTCTGCATATGCCCATACATTGACTAAGGAACTATGCAGGAAGCCAAAAACAGGGTTTTGAACAATGGGATCCAAGAATTCCACTTTCTTTGGGATAATTTGGATTCTAACTTTGCAGGGGAATGTTTTGGGACACATTTATGGATAGCGAAAGATCCAAATCGATGGTCATTTGCCTAATGTGACAAAATAATGTGTAACATATATGTTTGGATTTGTAAAGAAAATTGCAAGAAAGTGAGAAGAATATAGCAAAGAAAGAGAACACATGAGTTCAAGGAAGTAACACCAGACCTCATGGGAATGAGGATGAGGTTATATTATATAAAGGAGGTGCGGGCCTTGGATGGTGCTTGGCAAAAAAGAAAGCCAAAGATGGCTTATGAGAGTGAAGATGACTGGAAGGAGGTGTCTCCTAAAGAGGCAAATCATCTTTCCTTAGAAGCTAAGTAGAAGTTGAGCAAGTAAATTATATCCATAAGATGAAACATATAAATATTTTAAATTAGTTCCACAAAATAAAACTTATGAAGATTTTGTTAAGATAAATATGTTTATATACACATATTAGAGCATAAACATATAATAGAGCAGGAAAAACCATCTTAACCTTGTTTTTCAAATGTTATTGGAACTTTTAATGTGTCATGGGATTTCATATAAAGATATAATATTCTATTCTATTGATTCCCATGAAAAATTATAAGCAACTATACTTTGTTCTCCAAATAATTTAAAACTATACCTTTTCCTGGAGACTCCTTGCATGTCCTTGTTGCTTGTGCTTTCATTCTCTAAAGTGCTTGTAGGGTCATTGTGCTTGAGCTTGCCTGGAGTAGCCAAAATTCGGATAGGTGACCCTTCAAACATATCGCTAGGTGGACTTCCGACCAACCTCCAGACTGAAGAGAAAAGTTTATGTTTTCTATAAGAGATTTCTTCTGATAATGTCCCGTTTCTAGGCCTCCAATGATAATCAAGAGGAAAGTGAATAGTAACCACAAATACACCCCCTACATATGGACTATCAGAAGTTCCCATGATTGTGGCTTGCCAATGAAACATGCCATTAGCCACTAGGCCTGCAAATCCATTGAAATCTCATCATACAAAGATCCTCAACAATTACAATCTCATTTGTTAAAATATTGAAAGTGGAATTTCTAAAACATGTACCTATTTCTGAAACCACATAAACTTCCCCTGTTAGCAAATCAAAATTTTAAGACTTATTTTTTCCCAATTTAGTTTATTAAGATTCTGACGTGAAACATCTTCCTGTATTGTATATGCACCTCACTACTCTAAATGCAAGTGCAAAAAGGTAAAATGACCTTGGTTTGGTTCATCAATGCCTCTTAGCATGCTTTCTATGTGTTCACGATAAATTCCCTTTGTATCTAAAGGAGTCTGCCCATTTTCATGGGTTAATTGAGCAGTGTGTCTCTTCTAGTTGATTCAAAGATAGTGAACAATTATCTCCAAATAATACACTAGTTTGTGCAACCTAATCATGATTCAGTGGTTGGCACTAAAGGTTGTTTATTAGTCATTTGTGAGGCCCGTGGGGTTGTTTTCAACCATCATATGACAAGCTATGGACTTGTTTGGTCTTGATGAGCCTTCTCCATGGATTTTGGCAGAATGGAATTTTGTTCACAGTGATGGTACTGTCGAATATATTTGCATCCCATTTGGTGGGTCTTAAACCAATTTCCATGTCCAATTAGTGTCTAGAGCAGTTGCAACATAAGTTTCTCCCAACACTACTGGCATCTTCCATTTACTGGAAAGTTAACTGTTAAATTTTAATGTTCAAAAATTGCCAATAACAGTACCTAAAAATCTCTTGAAAGTTACAACAACAACACATTTCAAAATGAATATGGTGATTATACTCTTCAAGTAGGTTGAAAATAAACATTGGTAAATAAAACAGAGGATCTCTAAGTCATTTAATCTAGAATGGGTGAAATGGCATACCCAAATTTCATTTAGCTTAACAACTTTTACAAGAGTCTGCTCAAATGGGATATTTATGTTCTAACATACACACAACATCTGTCTCCATTAGGGGAAATGCAACTACGATATAGTAGCTTAGAGGCACTGAACAAAATCTTACTTTACACATGGTAATGCTTTAGTACCAAATATGTTGAATAGATAACAAATTAAATTTAGAATATATCATTGAATAATCAATCACATGCAATCATTCTTTTCCATTAGTAAAATGACATGTACAACCTACAAGTTGAAATGCACGAGGAATCCAAACTTTGTGGTGTTGATCTTTATGACAAGTAAAATTATGGAAAATTTCCCATGTCTGATTTTCTTTGGGGTTGCTACTGTCCAAGTAAACAAGATACAACAATCACATCTGTATCTTAATTTTGAGAAGTTATAAATGACTCCAAAATCACCAAAATAGTTTAGGTTTCTTTGAATAATAGTTGAAAGAGTAGTTCAACAACGATATGAAGAAACATAGGTTTTGAAAAAATAACTCTAATAAAAATATAAATAAAGCTACAATATGCAATGATTCTCACTCCATAAAGTCTAACCTAAGAAGAATTTAAAGAGAACATAAGCACAATGTGAGAAGCTAGCAAGATAGAAGCAGTAGTGCATCAAAAAGTATAACATTAGCAAATGAACAAAATTAACCTTTTTTAAGATGAACCCAACATGACAAAGGACTGAGGCTTACCATATCATTTATTTGAAATTGAACTGAGCGACATTTCCCATCAGAGATAAGACAATATATCTTATGTAAATGATAAGTGAAATGGCACTAACATTGTAGAAACAAGTGATAATGACACCATTTTGATAAAAGTTGGTATACAAGCAGAGATACTAAATAAGCCAAGATAGATGCACAAGGATCTTTGATGCTGCAACTTGGGATGGATATGCAAAGAATCGTGTACATATCAAAGTGGGAAGAACCTATGGTGAGAATAGCTCCAAGAAGGAAAGTGTTGGGAAATGTTGTTTGAGGAAGGCATGCCACTAACAAAAAAAAGTGTTCAGTGGAGTTGTTCAAGAAAGAGACAGCTCAAGCATGGTGACTACGTAAGATGTGTTTGGATTTGTAAAGTAAATTGCAGTAAATTGAGGAGAATATAGCAAAGAAAGAGAACACATGATTTCAAGTAACAACAGACCTCACGGGGATGGGGATGAGGTTATATTCTATAAAGGAGGTGTAGGCCTTGGATGGTGCTTGGCAGAAAGGAAAGCCAAAGATGGCTTATGAGAGCGAAGATGAGTGGGAGGAGATGTCTCCTAAAGAGGCACATCATCTTGCCACCGAAGCTAAGCAAAAGTTGAGCAAGTAAAGTTGATCCACAAGATGAAACATATAAATATTTTAAAGTAGTTCCACAAAATAAAACTTATGAAAATTTTGCTAAGATAAATATGTTTATATACACAGATTAAAGCATAAACATATAACAGAGCAGGAAAAATCGGCCTAACCTTGTTTTTCAAATGTTATTGGAACTTTTAATGTGTCCTGGGATCTCATATAAAGATATAATATTTTTTTCTATTGATTCCCATGAAAAATTATAAACAACTCTACTTTGTCATTCAAATAATTTAAAACTATACCTTTTCCTTGAGACTCCTCGCTTGTCCTTGTTTCTTGTGCGTTCGTTATTTGAAGTGTTTGCAGGGTCATTACACTTGAGCTTACATGGAGTAGCCAAACATCAGACAGGGTACCCTTCAAATATATCGTTAGGTGGACTTCCACTCAAGGAGGATCGACCTCCAAACAGAAGAGAAGAGTTTTTATTATCTTTAAGATATTTCTTCTGAGAATGCCCTGCTTCCATGCCTCTAAGGATAATCAGGTGAAAAATGAATAGCAACCACAAATACACCCCCTACATATGGATTATTGAGAAGGTCCCCATGATTGTGGCTTTCCAATGAAACATATCATCAGCCACTGGACCTGCAAAGCCATTGAAATATCATCATATAAAGACCCTCAACAATTACAATCTCCTAAATATAAAAACCAGATGCATTTGTTAAAATGTTGAAAGTGGAATTTCTAATACATGTACATATTTTTGAAACCGCATAAACTTCCCCTATCAGCAAATGATATTTTTAAGACTTATTTTTTTCCAATTTAGTTTATTAAGATTTTAGACATGAAACATCTACATGTACTGTATATGCACCTCACTACTCTCAATGCAAGTTAAAAAAGGTAAAATAACCATGGTTTGGTTCATCACCGCCCCTTAGCACCCTTTTTATGTGTTCACAGTAAATGCCCTTGTATCTAATGGAGTCTACCCATTTGCATGGGTCAATTGAGCAATGTTTCTCTTCTAGTTGATTCAGAGATAGTGAACAATTATCTCTAGATAGTCCACCCCCTATTTTTGCAACCTAATCATGATTAAGTGGTTGACACTAGAGGTTGATTATTAGTCATTTGTAAGGCCTGTGGGGTTGTTATCAACTATCATATGACAAACTATGGACTTGTTTGGTCTTGATGAGCCTCCTCCATGGATTTTGGCAGCATGGAATTTTGTTCACATTGATGGTATTGTCGAATATCTTTGCATCCCATTTGATGTGGTCTTACACCAATTTCCATGTCCAATTAGTGTCTAGAGCAGTTGCAACATAAGTTTCTCCTGACACTACTAACATCTTCCATTTACTGGAAAGTTAACTGTTAAATGTTAATGTTAATGTTAAAAAATTGCCAATAGTAGTACCTAAAAATATTTTGAAAGTTACAACAACAACACATTTCAAAATGAATATGGTGATTATACTCTTCGAGTAGGTTGAAAATAAACATTGGTAAATAAAATGGAGCATCTCTAATTCATTTAATCCAAAATGGGTGAAATGGCATACCCAAATTTCAATTAGCTTAACAACTTTTAAAAGAGTCTTCTCAAATGGGATACTTATGTTCTAACATACACACAACATCTATCTCCATTAGCGGGAATGCAACTACGATATAGTAGCTTAGAGGCACTTAAAAAAATCTTGCTTTACACATGTAATGTTTTAGTACCAAATATGTTGAGTAGACAACAAATTAAATTTAAAATATCACATTGAATAATAAATCACATATATTCATCCTTTTCCATTTGTAAAATGGCATGTACATCTGTTATGAAACCAGCTCAAGAAAAGATAGAAAAGAGAGATCAACGCCTTAGAATTCAGCCTCTTCGAGGGGGCAACCTCCTTTACATTACATAAATGAACAATTCTTGGATGATACAAATGACAAAACCTCCTTTCTATATATAGGAGTCTAAGGAGTCACAATATAATCCAGCCGACCTAACAATAATAATATAAAGCCACAAAAATAACAATAGAGGGATTCTATGGGGCACAGAAATAACAATATGGGGGTAATAGGGGCACAACAATATAAATAAGGGGTATAACTACAATAGTAATGGGGTAATCACTAGTATTATAGGGACCCAACATGCCCCTCTCCTTCAAAAAAGTGTTGTCCTCAACGCTTGAGCAGTTCTGGATACTTCTGCATAAAATTCTCATCCTCCCATGTGGAATCTTCAGCGGATAAGTTCTTCCACTTGATAAGATACTCTGAAATTGATCGATTTCGTAGCTGTCGAGTTCTTGTTTCTGTGACTGCTTCCGGTTCCAATATAATTTTTCCTTCCTCGTCAAGTTCTGGCAATATTGTTTGAACTGGGAGCTTGTCGCCTATAACCTTCTTTAAACATGAAACATGGAAAACTGGGTGCAATCGAGAAGCTGCAGGAAGCTCCAATTTGTATGCCATAGTACCAATCTTTTCCAACACCTTGTACGGACCATAATACTTTGGTGATAATTTATTATCCTTCTTAGCTTGCTTTAGGGACATTTGCTTATATGGTTGTAGCCGTAGGAATACCCAATCACCTACATCAAAACTTCTTTCACTGCGATGTTGATCTGCCTGTTGTTTCATTCTATTTTGTGCCAACACGAGGTTATCCTTTAAGAGTTGGAGGACTTGTTGTTGATGTTCGATGTGATGTTCCACTGCCTGAACCTTAGAATTTTCTCTTAAATATGATGTGATGGATGGTGGTTGATACCCATAAAGTGCCATAAATGGGGTCATTTTTGTTGCTGTATGGAAGGAAGTGTTATACCACCATTCAGCCAGAGGCAACCATTTGACCCATTGTGTCTGTTTATCAGATACAAAGCAACGAAGATATCCTTCCAAACATTTGTTTACTATCTCAGTTTGCCCATCAGATTGAGGATGATAAGATGAGCTATGAGCTAACTGAGTACCAAGACAAGAAAATAATTCTGTCCAAAAATTTCCAGTGAAAATGGGATCTCTGTCACTTACAATAATCTTTGGGTTTCCATGTAGCTTTTGAATTGTTTCCATAAATGCAGTAGAAACTGTACTGGCTTTAAATGGATGTGATAATGCACAAAAGTGTGCATACTTGGTAAGTCTGTCAACTACCACCATGATGACACTCTTTCCCTCAGACTTGGGTAAACCTGTGATAAAATCCATTGAAACCTCCTCCCAACGTTGGCTTGGAATGGATAAAGGTTGTAATAGACCCGGTGTCTTAATTGTTTCAACTTTATTTTGTTGGCAAACCAAACATTCCGCCACAAACTTTTGAATATCTGATTTAAGGCCATCCCAAAAAAATTCCTTCTTAACCCTGTGGTAAGTTTTTAAAAATCCTGAGTGCCCTCCTAAGGGAGAAGTGTGCAATTCCATAAGAATCTTTTGTTTTAGCTGGGAATTCTTACAGAGGTATAAGCGATCTTTGTACCATAACGAATCATTTTTCCAGCTAAATGTATCAGAAGTACTGGAATCTTGTTGTAGCTTTCGAATAAGTGCCCACACTTCTTCGTCATTCTTCCATTCCTCCCTTGCTTCGTTTATCCAATCTGGTTGGATAATAGAAATGGCACACAACAATGCTTCCACATCCTCATCCTTTCTTGAGAGTGCATCTGCCACCACATTTTGCTTCCCTTTTTTGTAGATGATTTCAAAGTCATAACCCAACATCTTTGTGACCCACTTTTGTTGCTCTTCAGAGGATAATCTTTGTTCTAAAAAGTATTTAAGGCTATCATGATCCGTTTTTACCTTGAAGTGTCTTCCCATTAGGTAGGGTCGCCATTTCTTAAGTGCATGGAGTATTGCCAACATTTCCTTCTCATAAATAGCTTTGCTTAAAAACTTTCCCTTGATTGGACGACTTTCAAAAGCAATGGGTCTTTCATCTTGCATTAGAACAGCACCAATTCCATTTCCTGAAGCATCACATTCCACAATAAAGGTTTTTGTGAAGTCCGGTGTAGCTAAGACCGGTGCTTGGCACATTGCCTCTTTAAGATGTTCAAAGGCCTTTGTTGCTTCCGGAGTCCATGAAAATGAATCTTTCTTCAATAATGTTGTTAGAGGTGCTGCTATTCTCCCATAATTCTTAACAAACTTGCGATAATACCCTGTCAACCCAAGAAATCCTCGCAGATGCTTTATGGATGTGGGGATTTTCCATTCCTTAATGGCTTTAATTTTGCTAGGGTCTACCTTAACTCCTTCATGAGATACAATATGACCCAAATATTCCACCTCCTGGACTCCAAAGAAACATTTGGATCTTTTTGCATATAATTGTTTCTCCTCCAATAGTTGTAGCACCTTGTCAACATGTTCAACATGATCCTTCCAAGACTTGCTGTAGATTAGTATATCATCAAAAAATACTAACACAAATTTTCTAAGGAATGGTTTGAAAATTGAATTCATCAAACCTTGAAATGTTGAAGGTGCATTGGTAAGGCCAAAAGGCATGACCAAAAATTCATAATGACCCTCATGAGTTCTAAATGCCGTTTTCGGAATGTCTTCAATCTTCATTCTGATTTGATGATATCCCGAACGAAGATCCAACTTGGTGAAGTAAATTGATCCATGCAATTCATCCAGTAATTCATCAATGACAGGAATGGGGAACTTATCTTTAATAGTGAGCTTGTTGAGCTCCCTATAATCTGGACACATGCGCCATGATCCATCCTTCTTGTGCACCAATACTACTGGAGCTGAGAAAGAACTTTGACTCGGTTGAATTATACCAGCCTCTAGCATTTCTGCAACCATACGTTCAATTTCACTTTTTTGGACATATGGATATCTGTACGGCCTGATGTTTGGAGGAACACTTCCTGGAATCAGATGAATAGCATGATCATGATCACGCATAGGTGGGAGACCTTTGGGAGTCTCAAATACCTTGGAATGATTGTCCAGGACTTTTTGGAGATCTGGAGAAATAGATGATTCCAATGTGGAAACATCTAGCGAACATAATTGTGCAATTACACCTCTTTGCTCCTTTTTTAGAAGCTTTGTCATGCCATTAGAGCTGATTATCTTTCCTGGTTTCCCTGCAATACCCCTTAATTCAACTTCCTTTCCTTCCACAGAAAATTTCATGAAAAGTTCTTGAAAATTAAAAGCTATTGTACCCAAGGATTGTAGCCATTGGACTCCTAGTACAACATCAGCACCTCCCATTGGAATGGAAAGCATTGGGCTAGTCAATACATATTCTCCCATGGATAGCTTGATATTATGGCACTTTCCAGAACAATTTATTGTTCCTCCATTTGCAATCATCACTTGACACTCTGGTGCTGGATATAGGAAGCAATTCAATTCTTTTGCTACCCTACAATGAATAAAATTGTGGGTGCTTCCTGAATCAATCAACACTATTACCTTTTTCTTCTTGATTTGTCCTTCTATCTTGATGGTTTGAGGAGTGGTAATTCCCGCCAATGCATTACAAGATATGGTCGGATTTATTTGTTCTTCATCTAGGCTTTGTTCCTGGAATATATCCTCTTCTTTTGACCTTTCTTGCTCCTTTTCTTCTTCCTCTTCACAATCTATGTAGAATAATTTCTTCTCAGCACACTTATGACCCTTTGTGTATTTGCTATCACAATTGTAACAAAGCCCTTTTGCTCTTTTTTCTTCCAATTGTTGTGGTGTCAACCTTGTAGGTTGTGGAAGACTATGGGCAACAACACTTCCATCTTTATAGTTGTGAATGGTATGCTTCCTAGTTGCCATAATTTTGCTTTCCATTTTTCTTGCTAACCTGAATGCCTTCTCTAATGAATCAGGTTCCCAAAGGCGCACATCATGTTGGATATTATCCTTTAAAGACCCTATGAACACATCAATCCTATGCTCCTCTGGAATATCTTTTACCCTTATGTTCAATTTTTGGAACTCCTCAATGTGCTCCATTATTGAACCCTTTTGTTTGAGACTTATCAATTGGCTAAAAAAAGTGTTGCTTTTTGTATCCTCATAATGTGCTATCAATTCTTCCGTAAAAATTGCCCAAGTGATAAATTGTTTACGAGAACAAAGCCATTGATACCATACAAACTGATTTGGTTCCAAATATAAAGTTGCCATACGTACCTTTTGTGTGTTTTGCACATTATTGAGATCGAAGAATTGCTCCATCTGTAATATCCATGTGGCGGGATCCTTGCCATCAAACTTCCTCATATCGATTTTTGGAACATGGTGAGTCTTCGATCCAACATTAGAGTCTATGGAATCATGATTAACATTTCTTTTGTTCTCATCATGAGTTTCCTTTAGTACTCTTTCACCCTTAGTGACCATTTCTTGTAGCAACTTATTCATGTTTATCTTCAATTCTTCCATCTTATCATCCATGCCCTCAATTTTAGCGTCCATGCCATTCACCTGAGCTTCCACGCCCTTTATCTTAGATTCCACGCCATTTATCTTAGCATCTGTTAGCTTTTGTGAGCGTGACATTTGTTGCACTTGTTCTTGTAATTTTGATATATCATGTAGCATTTCTTCCTCTTCTTCATGAGTCATGCTAGAGCTTTCAGGTTCCTTACTAGGTGTTTGCATTTTCTTTCCTCGGGGCATCAGTTACCGATAATAATGCTTTACTATGCCCTTTGAATTCCTTCAAACCAAGCTTATGCAAAAATTAAAAAAAAAACTACACACCTTTTTTTACTTTGTAGAAGCCTGATATTGAATCTGATGTATCTCTGTAATTTCAAATCATCCAGTTCTGAAATTATGACCTGTAGTAGCCTTCTATGTCCTCTTTCCAATGCCACTAGTCTGATCCAAATTGGATTCTCCAAGAAAGAGTTATGCACAATCTCCCACAGTGACCTGATTATAGACTAGTTCAGTAGAGCGAACTTGTACGAAGTGCCACGTGTCACTGTTTCAACCTTTGACTCTGAAAAATATATAAAAGAAAACTAAAGTCTGTCCTCTTTCTGTACCTTCTTACGAAATTTCAATCCGATGCTCAGAAAGAAAGTTATGACGATTTTCCCCAGGTCACCTATTTTGAGTGTAATTCAGGAGTCTGCAAAAAGACCAACTTCCTCAGATCATATCTCCAAAAATATCGCGCGAAAAGCTCTGAAATTCGGACCCAAGGTTCAACACGATTTCTTCTCAAATGGGTTTTTTTTGCGACTTCTGAAACGTCACAGAAAAAAAGTTATAGTGAAAATGCCACGATGACCTGTTTGGAGCAGCGAAACCCTAGAATCCAAAGCTCTGATACCAAATGTTATGAAACCAGCTCAAAAAAAGATAGAAAAGAGAGATCAACGCCTTAGAATTCAGCCTCTTCGAGGGGGCAACCTCCTTTACATTACATAAATGAACAATTCTTGGATGATACAAATGACAAAACCTCCTTTCTATATATAGGAGTCTAAGGAGTCACAATATAATCCAGCCGACCTAACAATAATAATATAAAGCCACAAAAATAACAATAGAGGGATTCTATGGGGCACAGAAATAACAATATGGGGGTAATAGGGGCACAACAATATAAATAAGGGGTATAACTACAATATTAATGGGGTAATTACTAGTATTATAGGGACCCAACAACATCCTACAAGTAATGCACGAGGAATCCAAACTCTGTGGCGTTGACCTTTATGACAAGTAAAATTATGGACAATTCCCTCCCCGTTGCAGCCACACATTGCAAAAGAATTGAAAATTAATGTTTTCCATGTCTCTATTCCATGTGAAATATTGGCAAGAACTTTACAGGAAGACCAATGCAAATATAGTATCCAAAGATAAAAATAACTAAACCACAGTACTTTCTAACAAGGCTACTATTTGGCAGTGAAGGATATGCATCTGGTGGGGAAAATACACAATCCTCGCCATTGAAATAGATTTTTTTATCTCAAGAGGACTAACATAACTTGGCATTTCTATTTGGATCATCTCGTTCATTTTCCCATAATTTAATGACATTTATTACTTTAGTTTGTAAAACTACATTGACCTAGATGGAAATCACATAAGTTTCCTTAATCATGCCAACTCACCCTTAATGCACAGTGAACCATAATAGAATTCAGCTAAGACTCATCCCTTGATCTTCTGATGATAAAATAGTCAACATCGTGGAGTTAATATAATACGACTATTATAGCAAGAATATGACGTATTCTGCAGTTGTACAAAATATGGCAAATTGCCATGATGGTCATGACCCAGGATGGCACGTGTTCAAAAATATGACAAGCATGCATCCCATGAAAATGAATTTAGTTATCTCTTCCCAAAGTGTGAGACCATATTAACACAATATTCAATAAATGATGGTTCCTCGTTCATGGTGGTTCCCATGACAATGTAGTCTTGATTGGCTATAGACAAACAAATAACCCTAAGATGTTGCTTTGTAGCCAAAGTTCGTCATGTTGTGAAGTTGATATTATATGAAGTTACACCCAGTCCATTCAAAAGGTATTGACTTACACCAGAAAAATTAAAAGGAAAAATATAATACAATGAGTCGGCCAAAACCTTGTCAAATTAGACAATGAGACCAACCACTCAAATTTAGAAATAGATCACCTAAGAGGTCGACCATATGGTTTCCAATGAGAATATTGCCAAGACAAATAGATTAAAGGTGGAACGAAATAAATTTAGAAGAGAAAATAAACTTACAGGATCATTGTCCACCTTCCAAGCAGGCCTCATGGTATCTTCTGTAATCAATTGGCGCAACATCAATGGTTGCATGTGCCTTAAGGTCCCCATCTTGAAAAATATATGTTAACCCTTAACTTATTTTCAAAGGTCCTCGACTTGCTTCCAACGACATAATTCACTAGTTAATGAAAATTTCAAAAACAAAATGAGGGCAGGAGTATGCCCTGGCAAATCACATCCATGTTAGTTTGAGAACCCGAATCTGGAAGTATCTTCACCCCGAATTTGTGCACACCATTTCCTCCATCCCACGTTTCAACCTTCGTAACAACCTTCGTGATCTTTGTCAAATTCCCATAATCATCAAACATTGTTGGGGGTTTTGAATCTGCACTTGTACCTGAACCTGTAACTGTTCCACGTGCACCATATGGCTCGGTTCATCCGCCATCATAGGCATACCTAAACTTCACCGCCAAAACCACCATCGTCAACATCAAAACAGCTCTTGCCATAACCTCAATCTTTTCCAATGGGGATTTCATAATATTTCTTATCAAAACCAAGGCACTGAAAGGAATAGTAGGTTTCATACCCTCTGTCGTCGGGATAGGCGAATGAAAAATTAAAAAACAAAATGAGCGCTAGAATATGACCTCGCAAAGCACATCCATGTTAGTCTGAGAATCCGAATCTAGAAGTATCTTCACCCTAAATTTTTGCACACCTTTTCCTCCATCCTGTGTTTTTGCCTTTGGAACAACCTTCATGAGCTTTGCCAAATTCCCATAATCATCAAACATTGATAGGGGTTTTGACCCTGCACCTGTACCTGAATTTGTAACTATGCCATGGGAACCATATGGCTCGGTTCGTCCGCCACCGTAGGCATAAACTTCACCGCCAAAACCACCATTGCCGACATCAAAACCGTTCATGTCGTAACTTGGATCTTTTCCAACGGGGGTTTCATAATATTTCTGATCAAAACCAAGGTTTTGAAAGGAATCACAAGTTTCATACCCTCTGTGGTTGGGATAGGTGAACCCTTAGTCATAAGCGTGATCTAGACTTAGGCAAGAACACAACAATATAAAGATATACATATAAACACAGAGATGCGGTAGAAACAAAACATCATTTTATCAATGTCAAAGAACTAAAATATGCTTACACACAGAAATGGAAATAAACTAGCTCGAGCGATGGTAGCTTATCTTTGAGAAGAAATGTGGTGGCTACATGCCTCTAAACTGTGTTGCAATGAGGCTCAAAGGCCTATTTATTATTGAAAACAATGGAAAACCCTAAACATTCAAAAACCTAACCCTAGGAGATGAAGCGTCAAAATTGTGGGTCCTGTTTGGGTAAATTAGTATATCAACTTCCCGGGATCATAACTTCGGCACATGATCTCCGCTTCACTATCATAATACCTTGTTTTGAAGATCTCGAACAAAAGCCCAAAAACAAATTGGTGAATTGGTTTGAGACTTTTCTTGTCTCCCCGTTTTCCCTAAAAATGTATTTAGTCCCTCAAATGGCTCCGGAAGTTTAGGACTCGAAACATTGCCAAAAATAGTAAGTTTTGTTACAATTAAGGAAACTGAAAAGAAACAATGGTGGGGGTCCAAGTGGAATAGGCAGGTGGCCACCAATATCCACCTGAATCAACGCAGGGTTTTGGGTAGCAGCAGCGGAGTGGTAAACAGGGATAGTGGGGTTACTACTGTAGTGCATTTGTATGAGGAGGACGAGGGAAAATTATGGTCGATTGGAGTGTAAGTTAGATAGGCATAAATGAAAGAGTCGATAATAGACAGGTGGTGGATCCAACGGTGTAAGAGATTTCAATCGTCTAACATCAAATTAGACGAACCACAACCATGACAACAAAGATATCAAGGGAGTTCATCCCAAAGGGAACGCCTTATGACGTAATTAAAAAAGTGAGGTGTAAAAATAAATTACTAAGCATAAATATTTAGATTTGATAGATGTACTTTTTATTAAATGTTATGACACTTGGTTTGGTATTTCATAGAATGACAATTCATTTTCATAAATAATTAGATTTGATAAGTGTACTCTTTATTAAATGTTATGACACTTGGTTGCATACAAGATTTTTTTTATTTTTTGTTTTAAAAAAAATAATTATGTTGTCAAGTTCCACTAGCACAACCAGTTGAGGATGGGTCTCGACAGCAAGGCGATCCAAGATCCAACCTCCGTTGTGCCCTGTGCTAGGGGAGGAAACATGCTAAAAAATCCAGTCGGTTAAGGGCTGGTGTGGCCCAGGCCGGGTGTGATCTCTAAGTGATGTGGCCCAGGCCGAGTGCAATCTCTGGGTGACTTTAATAGCTTAGATGCCCCTAGGTGATGACTCCTCAAGCCACAGGTCAAGCCTCGAGGATTACAGACAACGACAAGATTAAAAAAAAAAAAACAAACAAATTATGAGAATTCAATTTTAAACACTATGAAATTAGTTATTTATGTGAATGAACCAATAAGAAAATAGATATTTATATTTAACAAATTTCAAAATATTTAATTTTTTCAAAACTTTAATGAACTTTATAAAATCTATTTATAAATTTAACAAAAACAATATTATTATTATTGTCCAATTTTAATGTCATGGCCCAGCCACACACCACATTGGTGTATGAGACCCCCTTGTTTGCGGGACAAGGGACCCACCTCTGCCTCACTGATTTGAGTGCTAAGTCTACAAAGACATACATATGACCTACCCTTCTGGTTTTGAACATATGATCTCTTAAGATGAAACACCTGCTTTTTAACTATTAGGACATTCAAATTGTATAACTTACTTTATGTGGGTATAAAAATGAGATTTTTAATTCTTTTGTAAATATTTTAATATATAAAAAATTTATAATTTGGACACTGTATTGCACAATCTCTCTGGACATGATTCTACAGCTGAAACATAAATATCTGTGCAAAAAAATAAAAAATAAAACAGGTAACAGGAAGAATATTACAATCCTCTCTCCTTTCTATTTAGACTACTGCTATCCTCTTTCCTCTCTATGTGGAGACTCGCCACTGTCTAGAAATAATTAGAAACCCCCAGTCCATTGGTCTTCGACTGCTGGAAGAAAACTCCGAAATCCTCCACTGAAACATCTAGGAGAGGAATATCCTCCACATTTAGAGACTCGCTACTGGGTAGACGTTCAAGTGGTACTGAAACTCGAAATGCCGAACTCTGCTCCGCCGTAATCTGTTGGCCATCAATGCCGCATTCCGCGTTCAAATGGGACGACGAGGAGGCCGCGCCGCCTTCCGAAAGTGGCCGGAATTCTTCGGCAGCGAACTTGGCGGCGGCCGCCTGAATTTGCGCCGGCGATAGAAATGAACCGTTGGGAATTTGGGGTGGGGAGTCTGGAAAATTGAGCTTAGCTTTGGACCCTCTCAGGCAATACACAGCAAAGTCGTAGGCGCGGGCAGCCTTTTCTTGGGTATCGTAGGAGCCTAGCCAAATTCTGCCGTTGGAATTAGGCATTCGAATTTCTGACACCCATTTCCCCCATTTTCTCTGTCGGACTCCCTTGAACTGCCGCGACTTCGGTGCGCAGCTTTTGGGACGGCTGTGGCGGTTCTGATTTGGCCAGGGTTTGGTCATGTTGAGTTGTTGCAAAGCACTGACAACGTACTGGTGAAGTTTGAAATATTTACAGTGAGTTTGTGAAGGTTATAGGGTTTGAACTCGGGACAAATAGAGATATTTCCGCAAGTGAATATCTGCGACAATGGACGAGCATGAGATTGTTTGCTGTAAAGAAGCAGGCATATAGAGAAATGGAAACCGTGTCGAGTGCGTGGGGTCTTTTTCTGAGTTGGCATTCCAAATCACTGCGCTTGCTTTTTGCGTTCACTGCCGCAACTCGATTTTCATGTGCTTTTGATCTGCCGTCGGCACTAAGTTAAATGTTGCCGACTCAGGAAACACATTATCATATATACCAACGCGTATGTGACACCTCTAAGAATTTTGTGCACTCTGGCGTTCATTCTATCGCTCTTTTTTAAACCATGTTGGTATTCTTTTATGTACGGGTAGATTAGCATTTTTTTTTTTTTTGGTTGGAATATTTCGAAATCAAATGCACGCAATCGAATTTAATTTTGTATTTTTTTGGGTAAATTTTAATTCTAAAAATATATGTTAATTAAATTTATATATATTTTTAAAACATATTATAAATAATAAAAAATTATAAATTATACTAGTTGATTTGAAATTGGTGAGTTAAAAAGTTCTCCATATAAATTTTACCCAAAAAAAACTGAACACAAAAAATTTATAATTAACACATTTAAATAATAATAAATTTTCCTGGGGTCAACGATTTGAAACTCGTCAAATCAGCTTTCAATTTTTTTCCTGAGGCATGGCTTATTTATAGTCCAAGCCATTTGGACCAACAATTTACTCGCGTGTAAGTGCATTTGAGCCTTTACCAGTACATGGTTCACACCATTTCCAACATCAATTTATTCACGTGTACAGATAGAAGGTTTGTGGTTGGCGTTTTCCTTCAGAATGGTCTCAGGTGGATGGAACTTATCCTAAACTGACGGCTATCACAACATAACCCAAGTAAACCTAGGAAACCTAATTATTGAAGGCAATGTCGAAGTGATCATGAAATAGACAAAAACATTTATTAATATATATATATATATATATATATATATATAGATATTCAGAAGAACATTTATTATAGTTCAACAAAAAAATTGTATATAAATTGTTTTATTAAAACAAAATTTCTTCCATTCAATAGCAAATTTTAAAATATTAAATTTATGTCAAAATTAGATTAAAATATGTCAAAATTGTAAAAGAAAATAAAATTAAAATAAGTTTCAAAATCCATATATCAATTCAATATAGCAAAATCAATTTTATTACTAAACTAGAAAGATGACATGGCTATGAAATGTTTATCAATAAATATCCTAGAAAACAAATTACATGAATTCCAACATAAATAGAGCAAATAAGCTAATCTCACTAACCTCAATTTTTCACGTTAGAATCGTGTGTATGAGAAACGTAATCTCTTAGAAGTCCAATCAATCCCTCTTAGTTGTCTCCTTGTCTAATTCTGAATCAAACACTAGTTATCACAAGACTTCTGAGGCAACTAGACAACACAGACATAATATTATATATATATATATATATATATATATATATATATTAAAACCAATACTTTAAAAAATAAAAAATCATGTAGATATTTAATAAGAAATTTTATACTTAACCTAAACCAAATATTTTTTTTTTAAATTAAGAAAATAAAATATTCCATTTAAATATAATCTCTCATTTATACATAAATTATAATGTACACAATATCTTATATATGGACACCTAATATTGTATGTATTATATATATATATATAGAGAGAGAGAGAGGGGTTGAGTTATCATGTAAATATGAAATTGTGATATAAACATTATGTAAATGACATAATAAAAATAAATAATCATATAAATTTTAAAATACATTATATTTTAATTATTTAATAATTAAAAAATATGTATGATATTTTAGAAACCATTATTTTTAAATTTAATAAAAGCTAATCACCAATTTTATATATATATTATAGTTCAACAATAAAAAAAAATGTATATAACTTGTTTTATTAAAACAAAATTTCTTCTATTCAATAGCAAATTTTAAAAAATTAAATTTATGTCAAAATTAGATTAAAATATGTCAAAATTGTAAAGAAAATAAAATTAAAATGAGTTTCAAAATCCATGTATCAATTCAATATAGCAAAACCAATTTTATTACTAAACTAGAAAGATGACATGGCTATGAAATGTTCATCAATAGATATAGAGCAAATAAGCTAATCTCACTAACCTCAATTTTTCAAATTAGAATCACGAGTATGTGAAACGTAATCTCTTATAATTCCAATCAATCCCTCTTAGCTACCTCCTCGTCTAATTCTGAATCAAACACTAGTTATCACAAGACTTCTGAGGCAACTAGACAACACAGACAAAAGAAAATAAAAATAAAAAATTATATATATATATATATATATATATATCACGTATTTTTTAAATATATATGAACATAAAACCAATACTTTAAAAAAAAAATTCATTTAGATATTTAATAAGAAATTTTAAACTTAACCTAAACCAAATATTTTTTTTAAATTAAGAAAATAAAATATTCCATTTAAATATAATCTCTCATTTATACATAAATTATAATGTACACAATATCTTATATATGGGCATCTAATATTGTATGTATTATATATATATAGTCAGAGAGTAGAGAGTAGGGTTGAGTTATCATGTAAATATGAAATTGTGATATAAACATCATGTAAATGACATAATAAAAATAGATAATTATATAACTTTTAAAATACATTAAATTTTAATTATTTAATAATTAAAAAATATGTATGATATTTTAGAAACCATTATTTTTAAATTTAATAAAAGTTAATCACCCATTATTTATATATATATATATATATATATATTAACAAAAAAATGTATATAAATTGTTTTATTAAAATAAAATTTCTTCTATTCAATAGCAAATTTTAAAAAAATTAAATTTATGTCAAAATTATAAAGAAAATAAAATTAAAATGAGTTTCAAAATCCATGTATCAATTCAATATAGCAAAATCAATTTTATTACTAAACTAGAAAGATGACATGGCTTTGAAATGTTCATCAGTAGATACCGTCCAAAACAAATTACATGAATTCCAACATAGATAGAGCAAATAAGCTAATATTGCTAACCTCAATTTTTCACGTTAGAATCATGTGTATGTGAAACGTAATCTCTTATAAGTCCAGTCAATCCCTCTTAGTTGCCTCCTTGTCTAATTCTGAATCAAACACTAGTTATCACAAGACTTCTGATGCAACTAGACAACACAGACCAAATGGAAACATAAGGAAAAGAATCCTCTTATAAGTCTAGTCAATCCATCCCTCTTAGTTGCCTCCTTGTCTAATTCTGAATCAAACACTAGTTATCACAAGACTTCTGAGGCAACTAGACAACACAGAACAAATGGAAACATAAGGAAAAGAATCCTCTTATAAGTCTAGTCAATCCCTCTTAGGTGCCTCATTGTCTAATTTTGAATCAAACACTAATTATCACAAGACTTCTGAGGCCACTAGACAACACAGAGCAAATGGCAACATAAAGAAAAGAATCAAGCCCTGTCTTTGAAAAAAAATGAAAAAAAAGAAGAGAAGCATTTAAAAAATCACCACAATGAATGACTAGAGAAATGTTCAATACCAATTCAGAGACAACGATATCAGTAAAGGATGGTAGTATTTTAAAGCTAATAAATATTAAATTGAAGCTATCTAATTGTGGAGAACTCGTTGAAATAAGTGAAATCCATATCATGTAGTCAATTCTATAATTTAATGAAATCAAAATTATATTAAAAATTAAGTTTACAACTAATAATATATCTAATTTCTATACCATGTTTTTCAAATTCTCAGTTTTATAAACGATGTAATAAAATCAATTATCCTTTTTTAAAAGTCAACTAAATAAATTTAGTCACAAAATTAGTGTTTGAAAAGTTTCTAGGAATTCTCCATTTTGGACTCTAATATCCGGAGGCAGTAAATTCTCCATTTTGGACTCTAATATCCAGAGGTAGTAAATTCTCCATTTTGGACTCTATTGCCATTCATTGTTCTGCTTAGTTGATTGTCTTAAAATATTGTGAAAAAATGATATCCGGAGGCAGTAAATTCTCCATTTTGGACTCTATTGCCATTCATTGTTCTGCTTAGTTGATTGTCTTAAAATATTGTGAAAGTAATATGTATAGCTAAATTTAGTGGATTTCTTACATTGGCCAGTAGGGGAAAGGATTATTTGATGCAGTGACCATGATTAGCACAGATGTCAAAGACTCTTCAACTTAGTGATGAGATTCTTAATATCGATGAGCGATTGGACACGTATTGAACGAAGTAACATATCCCATGTGATAATCAAAGTAGGGGAGGGACGCCATTAGGCGAACACCTCCACGTCGACCACCCACAACACCACACTGACATACATAACCTTTGTACGACACCTGTCCCGTGCATGCAATGACATGTTGGTCGTATATTAATATCGGTTCGACAAGTTATGGTGGGGTTTAGGGTTTCTATACCGTGATTACACTGCGCATTGTTCATTTACACGTTCATTTCTGTTTGGGACCTGTTCTTGTCCGTTCGTAGTGCCGGTAGTTGACCGTCGCTGCTCCAATGGCGGTCACTGCCATTACTATTGTTGGTGATGCATGTAGTGGCTTCGCAGTGTCAAGTGGTGGTTTATGGACCAGCAGAGGTGGTCGTTCTTCAGCTTGTTTGGTTGTTTTCGTGTGTTTCGTGTTGTTTTTTTGCCTGGTTTTTCTTCCCTGTCTAGTGGTATGGGCTCGTTATTCGTCTGCCTTTATCCTTGTGGCGAATTTAGCTCAGCTCGGTGTTGGAGATGGTTGTTTCGTGCTCCGAACAGATTTTTCAGGTTTGTAGTATGAGATGTAATTTCATAGTTTAACTGATTTTTGGTCCCTATCTAACCATTTTGATGTTGTTTTGCAGGTTGTTGCAGTCTGAGCTACTGTTTGAGCATCTAGGTTTCCTGTGGCTTTCTGGCATGGAGAAAAAAGGTAGGACACAGTCCTACCAGCCAGATATACTGTGTTTTTTAACACATTTAGCCTCCATTGGAATATTGTGCCTTTGTTTTATGCTTGTGTATGTGTTTACCTGTGTGGGTTTTGGCTAATTATTGGGTTTTGGGTTGTGGGTTTTACAATCAGTGGGTTAGTGGGTTTTACAGTGGGTTTTGCAATGGAATTTATCATATATGGTTCTTAGAATTGATAGTGGTTTTGGCAATGTCGTTATTGTTTTAATTTATTCAAATAATTTTTGGGTTTTGGGGTGTGGGTTTTACAGTTAGTGGGTTATTTATCAATTTGGAAATAAGATAAAGAGAGTCATCTAACGAGGCGGAGGAATTTCCCGGACGACCAAAAGTGGCTGGAATCCGGACAAAAAAATTTCAAAAAATCTTGTAGAGGCAGTGTTTGAATCGTGTTTTTGATGGTGGAAATGGATTTAGTGCCATCAAAAACGTCTAAGACACCTAAAATTTTGAAGTTTAACAAATATAACTTGGATTTACAAAAATCCTCGCCGGATTTTCTCTAAATATGACCAAAATTTCCATAACTTTCCGGGAAACTCCTTCGCCTCATTAGACTACATGTAAGATAAAGCCCTGACTTTTTTGGAGATCTCTGTGGGCTTGAAATTTATCATGATTGTGATGCTGCTATTTTCTGATGCTAGTGTGAAGTCACACATGTTCCCTTTCATTTAAAGAGGAGTCCCTGTGGTTGGTTGTGGAAGGAGTACTTGATTTTGTTTGTTGCACTAATTATGATTAAAACGATGAAGTAGACATTGATGGGGAGTTCTCTCATAACTATGAAGGGTCGGTCACAATGCCCCATGATATTGACGATTCTAAGTAACTGAAATGGCTATTCGACAAAGAGAACACAACCTCATTGTATAACACTAGGGTTAGTGGGTTAGTGGGTTTTACAGTGGGATTAGGGAGGTCTTTTCACTTCATTTCCTCACCCCTTCTACCATTATTGAATTCTGGTAAACCACCCTTGATAAATTCACCTATTTATATCCTTTTTCTATTATTAGGGAAAGTAGAGATGCATCTCAATTCCCAAGGTTGGTCCTACTTAGGGGTTGGGAGTTAAGAAGGATGGTAGATAACAAGGCAGGTAGATAAGAAGATGGTGGGAAAAGAACCTTAACTCCTAGGTAAAGATGGGTCATCTTTCTTTCTTATTCGAGCGAAGTTGATGGGTCATCAACTGAATTCAGAACTATCTCTACAACTGGAAAATCTGCTACCTACAGTGCGTTTGGTACTACATTATGCTATACAGCTAGAAAGAGAGCATTAGGCAAACTTAGGGGTTGCTGCAATGTTTTGAAGCAGGCCATGAGCTTTAAAGGATTATTTGGCAAGGGATTAGGGCTTAGGAGGATAGGATAACGATGAAAGAGTGAAGATTTAGTGTGTCCTAAGTGGATTACCTCAATCTTACAGAGATATAATTGATTTTGATCAGCCTTGAACTCTTGATGAAGCAATTGCACTTTGTGGCCTCCGCCATTGAGTCAAGCATCTGTTCTAAATGGTTCTTAATGAGCATTTTTGTTTTTCAGCTAAGTCAATAATCTGTTCTAAATGGTTGTTAATGAATATTTGCTTTTTGTTGTTGTGGTAATTGCTTTCTCTGGTGGCCTATTCTATAAAGGGCTTAGGACAATAGGATAATGATGAAAGAGTGAAGAATCTATTCTAAATGGTTATGAATGAGCATTGGTTCTTAATGAGCATTTGTGTTTTTCAGCTGAGTCAATAATCTGTTCTAAATGGTTGTTAGTGAACATTTGTTTTTTGTTGTTGTGGTAATTGCTTTCTTTGATGGCCTGTTCTATAAAGGGCTTAGGATGATAGGATAACGATGAAATCATGAAGAATCTGTTATAAATGGTTCTTAATGAGCATTTGTGTTTTTTCAACTAAGTCAATAATCTATTATAAATGTTTGTTAATGAACATTTGCTTTTTGTTGTTGTGGTAATTGCTTTCTCTGGTGGCCTGTTCTATAAAGGGCTTAGGATGATAGGATAATGATGAAAGAGTGAAGAATCTATTCTAAATGGTTCTTAATAAGCATGGATTCTTAATGATCATTTGTGTTTTTCGGTTGAGTCAATAATCTGTTCTAAATGGTTGTTAATGAACATTTTCTTTTTGTTGTTGTGGTAATTGCTTTCTCTGGTGGCCTGTTCTATAAAGGGCTTATAATGATAGAATAACGATGAAAGAGTGAAGAATCTGTTCTAAATGGTTCCTAATGAGCATTTGTGTTTTTCAGTTGAGTCAATAATCTGTTCTAAATGGTTGTTAATGAACATTTTCTTTTTGTTGTTGTGGTAATTGCTTTCTCTGGTGGCTTGTTCTATAAAGGGCTTAGGATGATAGGATAATCATGAAAGAGTGAAGAATCTATTCTAAATGGTTCTTAATGAGAATTTTTGTTTTCTAGCTGAGTCAATAATCTGTTCTAAATGGTTGTTAATGAACATTTTCTTTTTGTTGTTGTGGTAATTGCTTTCTCTGGTGACCTGTTCTATAAAGGGCTTAGGATGATAGGATAACGATGAAAGAGTGAAGAATCTGTTCTAAATGATTCTTAATGAGCATTGGTTCTTCATAAGAATTTGTGTTTTTCAACTGAGTCAATAATCCGTTCTAAATGGTTGTTAATGAACGTTTGCTTTTTGTTGTTGTGGTAATTGCTTTCTTTGGTGGCCTGTTCTATAAAGGGCTTAGGATGATAGGATAACGATGAAAGAGTGAAAAATCTATTCTAAATGGTTCTTAATGAGCATTTGTGTTTTTTAGCTAAGTCAATAATCTGTTCTAAATGGTTGTTAATGAAAATTTGCTTTTCTTTGTTGTGGTAATTGCTTTCTTAGGTGGCATGCTCTATAAATCTTCGGAGTTGAGGAGTGGTAATTACAAAGATTGTCTTCAAGCATTATTTATCTTGGCTCTTTAACTTTGTTACTTACATCGTTCATTTACAAACTCTTTACATAGTTAAAATTTCATTATTATTTACAATTTATTGATACTCATATTGTCTGATTTCACTCCAAACAGAATACTTATAATTCTTGGCTTTTTAACTTCATTACTTACATCGTTCATTTACAAACTCTTAAAAAAAAAAAAAAAAATCGGTTTTGGAAAGTAATACTTATTTAATATAAACCTCTAATTTATCAGAATCCGTACACATATGGGTTTCATAAATTTTTTATTTTAGCTTAAACCTTGAAAAATGAACTCAAGTGATCTTTCTCACTTTCACTACCCTGTTGGCACGTGTCAATGAATTCATTGGGTGTATCAACTTGATATGGAAGTTGATTTACTAATCATACACCTGTCACACTGCCTTCAGTAACCAGCTTAATCATAATCCTCATGTTAAAGGTCAAGAATTGTTGGACTGAACTCAAGATCCTAATCTTCTTAGCATGATCAAAGTATCGGCATACTCTTCCTAAGGTAGTAAGGCTGCAGGTTGTAAGACTATAATAAGATGATTACACTGCTCAAAAGGTCAACTCCCAAGTTTTAAGTTTGTTATAAGGTTTTATAAAAATTCAAAATAAAAATAATCTATTTTATAAAAATTCAAAGTCAAAATAAACATTGACTAATTAGTGATTATTTACAATTTCTTCATATTCATATCGTGAGATTTCACTCCCAACAAAATACTTAAGAATCTTTGCCCTCCTTCTTAACTACTACTTCTGAATTGCTTAGCTCAAGCTCAGAGCAATAAGTTGAACTACACTACACTAGTTGGATCAGGCAGGCTTAGCCGAATAGAAGAAATAGTTGTTAGTTCCAGAAAATCTAGTTGAATCAGGCTTAGCTAAAGCTAATTAGTATCAATAAATACTATTTGGACAAAAGATATATTGAAATCTATAGAGAGAGTCAGACTTAGTGTAAGCTAAATAGTCTAAGTAATATGTTATCCCATTTTCATTAGGTATTAGCTTAAAACTCTCACTGTCATTACATAACTAGACTAGTTATCATTACTAGAACTAACCAATGTATCTATTGTTGTATCTATTTTGTTCTAAACAGGAAACATTAACACATACTTGCTGAGCATATCTTCTAGAACTAGAATTTACATCATTCAATTAAAACTCTTAAGAGATTGTCTTGAAGAATTATTTATGTATCTTCTATTATTAGTAACTACTTGTGATTTATGTTCACTTCTTTTCCTTCTTTATGTTCTTGCCTTTCATCAAGTAATTGCCAATATTGTCGTTCAGCTGAGTCAAGAACCTATTCTAAATGGTTCTTAATGAGCATTGGTGTTATTCAGCTGAGTCAATAATCTATTTTTGTTATTTAGCTCAGTCAATAATCTGTTATAAATGGTTGTTAATGAACATTTGATTTTTGATGTTGTGGTAATTGCTTTCTCTGGTGCTCTGTTCTATAAACCTTCAGAGTTGAGTTCATTTATGTTCTCTTCTTCTCCTTATTTATGTTATTTCCTTTCATCAAGTAATTACCAAATTAAGTAATTACTACTTCTTTTCCTTTGCAATGTTGTTTCAAACTGGATTTAATTGATCTTTACTTTCTATTATTCTCTCTTAAATTTCCTTTAGTGAGAACAAAGGGATTCTTTTGTTTACTACCTCTGTGAGCAGACAAAGGGTTGGTTTCTATTGCACTTCTCAAGCACATGCTCCTGGGTAGATCTTTCCTTTGATTGGTAACTACTTTTTTTTTCATGCTCACTTCTTTTCCTTCTTTATTATGTTGTCTTTCATCATAATTCCATATCATAATTCCAATTTAAATTCAATTTAGTTTATAGTTTAGATTTTACTATGAAACCAATCAACATATTGCATCCTTACAAAATTCACATTGTGATTATTATGTTGACTTTCATCATAATTCTAGATCATAATTCCAATTCAAATTCAACTACTAGGCAGATCAAACGGACAAGAACAGGTCCCAAATAGAAATGAACAAGTCCCAAACATAAAGGAATGTGTAAATGAACAATGTGTAGCGTAATCACGGTAAACAAACCCTAAACCCCGCCATAACCTGTCGAACCAGTATTAATATACAGCCAACATGTCATTGCATGTGTGGGTTATGTGTCCTTACAAAATTCACATTGTGATAGCGGTTACAAAAATTAATTCATGCCACCCCTATGCTTGATGGCCTCCATTTCTTGCATTGCCCAGAATTGTTGAGTCTCCTGCCTGACCCAAGTATGGTGGACTACCCAATATTGGTTGATTAGGATGTGCCTGAATGTTACCATATCCTTGACTCCAATTTGCTCCTTGTAGCCATGGAGGGACTAAGTAACCCAAGTGTCCACTTGTGTTACTAACTCCAACATTGGGTGCAAGTGTCATATAAACACAATTTGGATTTAAACCTACACTGGTAGGGGTATATGAGGTGGGCAGAACCCCTGGCTGATAGCGGGGGACTTGGATGTTAATCAGCTCTTGGTATGATGGTGTGTGCTCTGCAATGTGGTCCAGCGTATTAGACATCATCCTATTTGCCTCAAACTAGATTGGACCATAGAATTCCATGCTTGTCACCCCTCCTCCTCTTTCCAACACTTCTTGAACCTTTCTTGCATCCCTCTCTTGCCTTGCCAATTTGTTTTTTATGTTCCTTATCTTCCCCTGCTTTTTTTCTTTCCATCCTTTCCTTTGTTCGAGATTCTGTTGTTGCAATCCTTGCAACTCTCTTGTCCTTAGCCAAGTCCTTCTTTCTCTTTTTAGTTTCCTAAATTTCATTTTTTTTTTTCCGTTTATACTCAAACAATAAATTCATATAATCTTCAGATGTGAGCAACTGTGAACTCCTCCCCAAACGAAGACAATCTATAGTTGAGTGCCTTGATGAGGCCTTCACTCTCTCTACTGGTAGCTTTAGGAATGCACCAAGTAATCTGCGATTTTCCCCTTGCTCCCTAGGATCTGACACTTGGCTTTTAGCCTCTGGTATAGTTGATTGGCCCCCATTATCTTCTTCAGGTACCTCATGCTGAACAGGCTCCTCTTCCAGTGAACCATTGTCCACAAAATAATGAACAAGTTCAGTGTTCAACTCTGATGGTTGTGAAGGCATGTCCATGCTTTCCTCATTGGTGGTAGACACATTATGTGGGTTGATATTCATCATGGCCTTTGCCAACCATGATGGTGGGCTTACCTGGGTTGGCATGCTCAATTGTTCATTGTTTAATCCTGTTGCATTATCATTTGAAATCAAGTTTTCATTTTCATTCACTTCATCAACTGCCTCATATGGAATATCACATGCAGAATTGGCATGTGGTTCAGTAGGTGTGACAGCCTCCATGACATTGATAGTTGGTTCATGACTGAATTGTCTCTCATTCACATGTTCATCATGATCACCACATAAGTTCCCTTCATAAAGCAACATTATACCTTCAGCAACAGTAACATCTTCTTGGGCATCAACATGGTCTTGTAAGTTCTCTGCTTCTTGACCTTCCACATAAAATGCTTGGCTACAACAAGTATCATGCACGAGAGCATCAACATTAAGTGGCCATATACCAGTCCTCCTAAATCTAACCTTGATATTAGAAGGTGTGAGAGCCCTTTTTAATGCTTTACTTGCAAGCTCAGCTAGCTCAAACATCTTTACTTCCACCCCTGGATTCTTTGCCATCCATGAAACTCGCTCGATCCTGAAATAATTCTTGAAAGGCCCAAACACACTGACATCAAGGGGTTGCAATCTATTAGTGGTATGAGCCAGCAATGTTAACAAATCAATGCCAAAATTGTTGGCCTCCTCAATTGTCTACAAAGCCATGTGGCTTACATGGCCATCTAAAATCAGTAAGTGTCTGTTTTTAGGTGAGACACCAACTGGTAATGATGCAGCAAAATGACAAATCCAATTTAGGAATAGTTCCTTTTTCATCCATGCATGGGGATGTGCTGCCATGCATGCACCTGGTTCACAGTTATATATATAGTTTTTTAGTTGTGTTTTACCTTTGAATAGGTAAAATCCTAGGATTGAAGAACCAATTGCATTGACACAAGAAAGTATAGTGATCCACTCCCTGCTCTTAGGCAAAATCTTAGGCACATTTCTGCTCCCTCTTTTGGCAATTACCCGCATACCACAATTCCTTCCTGCCTATAAGCTTGTTTCATCACAATTCCATATATGGTCTAGGGCATATGAGTGTTGCTCATATGCAATAGAAAGAGTGTTATAGAACTTGGACACAATTGCAAGGCATAGATTTAAAGCCCTGTCTTTGTCAAGGCCCTCAGCTATATGTAGCACAAGGTCTAGATGCCTTTTTTTAAATCCACTCCACCATGATTTACCAGGAAACCCATCTTTGAAGGGGTTTGGCCTCCCCTGATAGATTTGAGCTACTATGGATTTAAGTTGTATAATCTCTAACCCATGTCCCAATTGGGCCATCTCCTTACACCACTCAACCACCTCGGCCTCCTCCTCTTCAATCATAACTATAACAGGCCCTCTACGCTTCGTATTAGTCAACCCATTTATCCAATAATGTATGTTAGAGGCAGCAATACCATGTTTTTTTGCAGAGGCATGGATTGAATGTCCATTAAACTTGATGTCATCAATTTCAACTAGCATGTATTGCTTTGTCCAACCTCTGATGGCACTGATTTTCTTTGTTGAACTTGCACCTTACACTATGGTTGAAGGCGTATATGTGGTTGATGGTGGGATAACATGATCTGCAACCACAATGTCCTTTTCAATGACATCACTGGGTGCATTATGAGCATTCACATCACCCCCCATCCTCATCTGATGAAGTGGACCGCAGTTGGGCCCCCCTTGCCCCTCGCCTCCTCCTGTTCCTTGTACGATCTGCAATAGAAACTCTTGGCATGGCTGCAACAACCTGCAAAGTGACCACCAAATTCTGATTTTAAAAAATTGTATTAGAAAACAAGGAAATTCATTGGCCTTTGCAATCAATGAGCAACAACAATCAGTGCTTTATCTATATATTGTAGCTGAATACATCTCGGATCTGAAAATCATTATTGGAAGGGTTTAAAGTTCTTTATTTGATTCTTAGATGATTTTTATGAGTTATCAGGAAGAGCTATTCCTTTTTAATTTTATAACAGGTTTGACATAACACAATTTCTTTAACCCAACTATTTTTCTGTGTCCTCAAATGATTGTTCTTGGCATTCATATTTTTCTTAGCATTCATTTTATTCATAGTTGGTGAAAATATGGGTTTTCAGGAAGAGTTATTCCTATTTCTTTTGGTAACTGGCATGTCTTTCTGGGAACTGGCATGTCTTTCTTCAAAGAAACCAAGAACAAGTTTAAGAACGTCTATTGTTTAACATTATTCTATCTTGAGAAAAGGGTCAAGTGGTATCTTTTAATGGATTCATTCAGTGGTCTAAGGCTAACATGTTTAGCTCTAAAGAGTCAGTAAAGAAACACTTAAGTAAGGGAGAGGTGAAGGACGAGGTGATCCGGTCATGCTTATGCTGATAAGAAGTCCTAATGGTGGTAGCTACTCTACTAAGTGCTTAATTCAGTAAGTGTGAGTTGATCAAAGCATATCCTTTACTTGTAGTCTGAAGCCTGTCCAATTATATGCTAATGAGTCCTTCCATCCCATCAGTTCGATTAAGTCTAAGTAAGACCAGTCTGATATGATGAACTTACTTCTCTTCATAACATCCTTTATTTTATTTATTTATTTATTTATTTATTTTTTTCCGCTTCACGTTCCATTCAAGTGCTTTAGTATGTACTTCCCGGCAAGTGATATAATATCCTCAAGCTAAGCTTGAAAGTAAAAGAAAGTAAGTAACACTAACTATTTGAAAGTTTATAGATAAGCTATATTCCTAAGTGTTAGGTTATCTATATTATAGAGCTAGTATAGGTAAGTGTATATTGTCCCTAAAGGTGTTGTTTTAGGTTGTCCCTAAAGGTGCGACAATGAAATTGGTTTCTACATTAGTAAATCAGTAATAAAATTAGTTGTAATGGCTTTAGTACCCGAGGCTATATGTCTTTTCTCTTTGAAGGGATATTATTTTCTATTATAGTAGTTTGATATTGAGTTGCAGGGTCAGATTCCGGGAACTGACATGTATTTCTTCAATGAAACCAAGAACAAGTTTAAGAATGTCTGTTGTTTAACATGATTCTATCTTGAGAAAAGGGTCAAGTTGTATCTTCTAAGGGATTCATTCAGTGGTCTATGGCTAACATGTTTGGCTCTAGAGAGTCAGTAAACACTTAAGTAAGGGAGAGGTGAGGGACCAAGTGATCCAGTCCTACTTATGCTAATAAGAAGTCCTAATAGTGGTAGCTACTCTACTAAGCGCTTAACTCAATAACTGTGAGCTGATCAAAGCATCTCCTTTACTTGTAGCCTGAAGCCCATCCAATTCTATGCTAATAAGTCCTTCCATCCCATCAGTTTGATTAAGTCTAAGTAAGACCAGTCTGATCTGATGAACTTACTTCTCTTCATAACATCCTTTATTTTATTTTATTTTTATTTCTGCTTCGCGTTCCATTCAAGTGCTTTAGTATGTTCTTCTCGCAAAGTGATATAATATCCTCAAGCTAAGCTTGAAAGTAAAAGAAAGTAAGTAACACTAATTGTTTGAAAGTTTATAGATAAGCTATATTCCTGAGTGTTAGGTTATCTCTATTATAGAGCTAGTATAGTTAAGTGTATATTGTCCCTAAAGGTGTTGTTTTAGGTTGTCCCTAAAGGTGCAGCAATGGAATTGGTTTCTACATCAGTAAATCAGTAATCAAATTGGTTGTAATGGCTTTAATACCTGAGGCTATTTGTCTTTTCTCTTTGAAAGGATATTCTTTGCTATTATAGTAGTCTAATATTGATTTGCAAGATCAGATTTGAGGTTATAGTGGCAATGAAATTGGTTTCTAAATCAGTAATGAAATTGGCTGTAATGGCTTTAATTTACCTTTGTTTCTCAACAAAAATAACATTATTCATTATTCAACAAAAATGGTAACATTATTCAACAAAAACATACCTGTATGTCTCTAGCAACTAATGAATAGAATGAATGTAACATTGTGCACACACTCAGTTTGTATGTTTCCAACAACTTCTGAAACTTCTGAATAGAATGAATGTAACAGTGTCTGAACACTTTGATTGCATATCTCCAATAGCTGATGAGTAGAATGAATGTCTGAAATGAAAATGAGTAAGAGTTTATGTTTTATAGTTTTTTCATATAGAATTTAATTGGTAGGGAAGTTTGGCATAGATTGCCATCTCCCAAATTCAAATGTGTGGCCTGGATTGATTTGTACATGATCAAATGGTTGATAATATTTGAAGGCCGATCCATGTGCTTTCCTGTTTTTATTTCCTCAATTGAAAAGTCTGGTGTGTTTAATACTTGAATTCAAAGGGTTGGTGACATTTATTGCATCCTATGAACTAATTCCTGAATTGAATGTTGTCATTTATTGTCTTTAATCCTAAATGGAATGTTGAGAATTGAATGTTGTCATTTATTGTCTTCAATAGGTTGAATGGTTAAATACACATGTACATATGGCTGACACACATTTCACCTATTCTTGTGCAGGTATTACTGAGCAATGGGATGTGTTGCTCTAGTGGAAATCTATAGATGATTGTTTGATGGGATAGGTGTACTCTTGAATAGAATTCAATGGAATTTTTGTAGTGCATTTTCCTTATTTGGTAATTCAAAGCTGGAGATATTTGGGACATTATGTCTTGTCAATATGTTATGTTAAGGTTTGGTATTTGACACTTGTTGGCCCAATCAATATGTGGGTCCATTTTGGACTAAATTATATAACTTATATAACTTAGTATAAACTATTTATGTGCAAATTTTTGATGATTTATGAATATTTTTTGATGGATGTGTGGGACCAATACTATAACTAGTATTGGTCCCTACACAACAATAGAAGGCTCTCCCCTATTCTTCAACTTATTCACAATTCAGTGTAAATTATTCAACTTATTACAATCTATCAACATAATATATATATATATATATGATCGAGTAATTTATTTTTTATAAATTAAACTTTGGTTAGTATCAAGTATTAACACTATTTACATTACCTTGACATTATTTATATTGATACTCTATTCTTTAATAAGTGTTAATGCTCAAGCTCACACAATAATTATGAGTTGTATGTATGTTATTGCAATGCATTGGTATTCAAACCTGAATTAATGTTGACTATAGTTTCCTCAAGATACTCATTGATGACACACCATGTTGATGCACTTGTGGCTATTAATTGTCCTCCATTCACGTTATGCATTTCCTTGATATGCTTGTGTTTTTTATTATTACGATACATTAACTTGGTTTTGGTGGGGGTGTGTGTACATCAGTACATAGTCTTAATCCCGAGGCTTTTAACTCCATGGCACCTGGAGTCGTGTTCATCGTCAATCATATAGGATCACAGATCTACAACTGGGATTCTTGGTCCGGGAATAAGGTTCATTCCAAAGATTCTTCCTTGAAGTTAGTCCATTATTCGCCAAAGGATGAGCTTCAAAGCTACTCTAAGACACGTTTATGGTTTTATAGCATTACAGTCCAGGGTTTATTCTCCCTACACCTACCTGGGAAACCCCATCATTCCGACTAGGTTCTGTATTGTCTTCCCTCATCGTGGTTTTGACATTTTCGGCAGTCCATCTCTTTTGCAAATGAGGGTTCCCAGCCTTGGTGTCCAGGTGAAGTTTTTAGGAATTTACTTTCCCTTTTTTTTTAATTTTACAGTGCCATCCTACATTCCCTGATTCAACACCGATGTTAAGTTACATGAGGTTTTTCTGGCTTACAGGATACCACTATTTCTCGGTTCAGAGTGCGAAAGGCACAAGTAACATTATTCTTTTGTTTTAGTATTTGTTTCTAATATTTTCCTAGAGTATTTAGAAATTTTGTGGATGACCCCACTCCTTTTGATATAGGTACCTGTAGGTTCTATTTTCACGGTTCCCTTCCTTTCTTAACACATAGAAAGACTGGGATGCCTTACTCAACTTCCCTTTTCTGGCTTGACATGTATGCCTTCACTGGTCAAGGTTTAATAGAGTCACAACGTATGGACCTTTCATGTAGATTGTAGGGTGAGATATGACCAACCTGCTCTTATTTAATGGATCTAAATTGTAATGGTTTTCATTTCACACCATTGTAATGGGGTTAATTTTTACTAGTACTATTCGTGGATTTTTTTGGGGGTTTAACTACATGACCTAAGGATTCCTTGCTTCTCTAATTAAGGATTAACTTATATCTTTTTCTTCTCGCTTAAATGCGAGTTAGATTCACATCTTTATTGTTCGGTTGTGTTCTTATGCATTTACTGGTTATGGAAATTATAAACATTTGCTCTCTTTTCTCATGCAAAACGTTGAGTTTGCGGGATTACAAAATATTGTGTATATTTATTCTCATAGTATGTGTGACTATTATTTCTCAGTACAGAACACGGTACTCTAGCAATGTGAACAAAGTTATTTCCAACATTTCATTGTGAATGCAGAATGTATATGTATTTGTTTAGCTCTTGGTTGATTTCACAATGGTTTCTATGGTAGTTCTCTATTGCATAAGTAAAGGTTTGGTGTCGATCCTACTTTCCCAATATTGTTTCCGCGTGGCTTCTCTTATTCATATATTCATAAATTCATATAGTCATATATTCATATAACCATGGTTTCTGTTAGTTGTTCATATATTCAATGTAATGATTGAATTTACTGTTCATTCATCCATAATTATTTTCTCAACACAAGTAACATAAACCATGGTTCTTTCATTGCAATTAAAAGAAAAATACATGAAAACTGTATTGCCAATTTCTTGTATGTACATTCTCCATATAGTCCTAACCTATTTCTATAGACATCTTTAAATTTAAATACTTATCTAGATTCAAGTCACAAGAAATCCACAAGGTGCCCAATCCACCCTACCACAAGAGATGGAAATTACATCTGTATCTCTCCCCCAAGCCTCTTCTTATTAGCACAGATAGATATATCAGTTTTCTCAGGTACCAGAACTACCCAGTTCGATCTGTTTACACGAGGTTTTCCACTGGCTCTGAGTTAAGCTTCAAAATTCCCTTGAAAACATCATGCCTTCTCTATGTATCTCTTTCTTTTTCCAAAAAAGGGAAAAAAAAACCCACTCCCTGACACAATTTTCTTCTTATCTTCCTGGGCAAAGGGTGGCAACTGATTTTTCTAATTGTCTAGTAAAAACAAATTCTTTTCTTTAACTCAAAACTCCACTCATGGATTTCCAAATCCCATCCTCCTTTTCTACCATTTTAATTTAAAAGAACATAAATAAAAATCATAACTAATCACTCAACTAATCCTTTGCTTCACGTGGCTTCTACTCAACCATTAAGTCTATATTTACATAATGTAAATTAACTAGATTTACCTTAAACTTTTACACTTATTGAAGGGTGTTACATCTTCGCCTCGGAGGATAACCCTGTCCTTGGTGTTATCCTGGCCTTTGAACAATTCAGGATAGGCTTCCCGCATAAATTCTTCATCTTCCCAGGTAGCCTCCTTAGGACTAAAGTGCCTCCACTGCACTTTAACCTGGGTGATGGTTCATTTTCGTAACGTTGTTTCTCACCGCTCGAGTATGCACTAGGGTTCTACCAGGAATTCTCCATTCGGCTCGACCTAAACATAAACCAACAGTCAGACAATCTCACTATATATATATATATATATATATATATATATGTTATTCATCTATGCATACATTCACCTTCTCTTTCTTTTTTTTTACATTACCTGAATATCCTGCCAATGAAAAACATGTCTCAGGTTATATACATATTGTTTCAACAATGAAACATGAAATACATTATGGAATTTTATGTGACTTGGCAGCGCTAAACGATAGGCCATCGGTCCAATTCTCTCCAATACTTGAAAAGGACCACAAAATTGCAGGGAAAGTTTTGTACAACCACCCTATCGTAAGGTGCTCTTATTTGGATTGATGTGTACATAAACATGATCCCTTACTGCGAATTCCTAGTAATCTATTTTTTAACCAGCATATCTGGGCCTAGCATTAGCTTATCCTCGAGTTTATTCCAATTGATTGGTGTTTTACATTTCCTCTCATACAACACCTCAAATGGACTCATCTTCAACTATTCATGGAAGCTATTATTATACACAAATTTAACCAGATGAAAATACTCCTCCCACTTTGCATAACATACATCCTTAACAAAGCCTCTAACACTTGGTTTACGCGTTCAGTCTACCCATCAGTTTGGGGATGCTATGTAGTGTTGAAATGCACCCAGTTTCCCAATCCCATGAAAAGAGCCAGAAAGCTGATGTGAACTTCACATCTCTATCTGTATAACCACTTTAGGTATCCCATGCAATCTAAACACCTTCCTCATAAAAATATCAACAATTTGGGTGGTTTTATAGGTAGACTGAAAGGGTATAAAGTGGGTTGATTTTCTTAATTTCTCAACCACCACCATGATTGAGTCATTGTGTCTCTTAGATCTAGGTAGTCCAGTTATAAAATCAAGCATAATAACTTCCCATTTCCATTTGGGTATGGGTAAAGGATGTAGAAGTCTAGCAAGTTGCTGATGTTCTGCTTTAACTTGCTAACATTCCAGGCATTTCGCTAAATATTCTGCAATATCCTTCCACATTCCTGGCAAGAAATATTTCTTTTTAATGGCTAATAACATCTTTTGGTAATCAATATGTGTGGTATATGGGCTCCGTGAAATTCATCCAGAATTTGTTGCCTAACATAAATCTAATTAGGAACATATATTCTTCCCTTAAAGGTTAACAATTTATATTCGCTAATACCATACTTGGTTTGCTTCCCATTGACTTGTTTGGTTTACTTCCACAAGAACTAATACTCAGGGTCTCTTTGAGTAGACACTCTAATATGTTCTAGAAATTTAAACTCTATTCGATGGTAGTGTAATTCATATACACAATGTAGTTGTTGGCTTAAGGCATCCGCCACGCAATTTTCCTTTCCTTTTAAGTGTTTGATATCAAACAAAAATTCACTAAGAAATGTGCTCCATCTTGTCTAATGGGCATTTAGATTTGGCTGCTTAAAATAGATGGTCAAACTATTATGGTCTGTCATCAATAGAAATTTCTTTCCTAGAAAGTAATGCCTTCAGACCTTTAGTGCATGGATTACTGTTGTCAATTCCAAATCACAAGCAAAGTATCTCTACTCATGTTCCTTTAATTTATGGGACTCATAGGCTATAACATTTCCCTCATGCATTAACACAGAGATGACCCCTTCCTGACAAGTGTTCGTACAAACCACAAATTCCTTGTTTAGGCCAACAATTTTCAATACGGGCGAATTGGTCAATAGTTTTTTTAATTGATAAAAAATGTTCTAACATTCCCTGGTCCATTTGAATTCAAGAAAACCCTTCAATAAAACGACAGTAATACCCCACCTAACCCATGAAGGATATAATATCTACAACATTTTTAGGTACAAGCCAGTCCGTTATGGCTTTGATCTTTTCAGGATCAACAATTATGCCTTCCGTTGATATAACATGCCCTAAGTACTAAATTTTATCTTTATAGAAATCACAGTTGCTAAAATTTTCATACAATTGGTGTTCTCGCAACATTTGCAGAACTATCCGTAGGTGTTCTTCATGTTCCTTAACATTTTTAGAATATATTAAAATGTCATCTATAAACATGAGAACAAACTTGTCTAGGAACGGATGAAAGATACCATGCATCAGACTCATAAATGTTGCTGGTGAATTTTTCAATCCGAATAGCAGTATGACAAACTCATAATGCCCATATCAGGTCCTAGATGTTGTCTTGCAAATATCCTCCTCTTTCATTATGATCTGATGGTATCCGGATCATAAAACAATCTTGGAAAAGACTGTAGCACCCTCATTAGGGGAATTTTGATGTATAAAATGGGACTCCTAAGAAAAATGTACAACCAAAATAAACTTTATAAGAACCAATAGGATTCAAGATGATGATGTCAACCACGGGGGATGATTAACCATTTTTGGAGTAAAAAAGTAAAAAGATTAAAAAATAATAGAATAATAAAACTACTTTTTCAACTTGTATTTTCAACTTATCTCCCTAAGGTTTTACTCAAATTTCGAGTGGGAGTACTCGTTGGATGCAAAATTTAATTCCTCATCCAAGAAATATCCATGTTTCATACTTTTGATGGACTATGCTACATGGAAAATGAGAAATAAATGAAAAAACATGATTGCAATCACATTTTTCATGTATTTCTCATTTTTCGTGTAGCAAGGTCCATGAAAAGTATGCCACATGGGTACTCCATGGATGATGAATCAAATTCTGCATCTAAATAGGGGAATTTTGTGGTCTAAAATGGGTTTCCTAAGGAAATTATAAAATAATAGTGGAATAATAAAATAAGATTAGATTACATCATCAAGTTTTAGAGGGAAAAAAAGAAAAAAACTACTTTTGCATCTCGTATTTTCAACTTATCTCCCTATGGGTTTACTTAAATTTCAAGCGGGAACACTCATTAGATATATAATTTGATTCCTCACCCAAGGAGTACCCATGTTGCATACTTTCGATGGACCCTACTACATGAAAAATGAGAAATACATGAAAAACGTGATTGCAATCATGTTTTTCATATATTTCTCTTTTTCATGTAGCAAGGTCCATCAAAAGTATGCAACATGGGTACTCCTTGGATGAAGAATTAAATTTTGCATCCAACAAGTACTCCCACTTGAAATTTGAGTAAAAAATTAGGGATATAAGTTGAAAATACAAGCTGTAAAAGTGGTTTTATTATTTTATTACTTTTTAATCTTTTCACTTTTTTACCCCAAAAATGGTGAATCATCCCCCATGGTTGACATCATCATCTTGAATCCTACTGGTTCTTACAAATTTTATTTTGATTGTACATTTTTCTTAGGAGGCCCATTTTAGACCCCAAAAGTTCTCTAATGCTGCTCGAAATTTGAGTAAACCCATAGGGAAATAAGTTGAAAATATGAGTTGAAAAAATAGTTTTTTTTTAACCTCTAAAATTTGATGATGTAATCTAATCTTATTTTATTATTTCCACTATTATTTTATAATTTCCTTAGGAGGCCCATTTTAGACCTCAAAATCATGGAAAATTTTAAAACCCCCGAGAGGTATCAAATATCGTGATATGCAAACTAGCATAGAGTGAAAAAATATTGGATCCCTCTCGGGGCTTGGTGGATCAAGAGTAAAAATGGACGTTGTAATTTAATGTATGTTAAACATTTTAGCTTGGTTAAAATAAAAAATAAAATAAATATCAACTATTAATTTTATTAATTTTTATAAATTACTAATAGTAATTTTTAAGCTCCATGTTTATGATAACCCATGGTAATACCATGGTATTCATGTGAGCATAGACTATTTAAAGGGGAAATTCTATCATCTTAGATCCATCTTAATTCTGGGTCTACCAAGTGCTTAGAGGGATAAATAGATTTCATCCCCCTAAGAGTGGTAGATGTGGAGTTAAGATGGATATAGGTTGGTTTTTATGATAACGAAGATATTAAATACACTTAGGAAATTATATTGTAAAAACATCTTAAGGTGAATGGTTAAAGCATAGACATTGGACAAGTATATTTGTATACTTCTATTTTAAACTGAAACAAATCCAGGGCTAAAAGGAATGGATTGATTGCACTAGTCATCCTTCTATAACTTTCCAACATAGGCTGGAGTAAACAGATTGTAATTTGGGTAATTTTTCTAACTGCAAATAGGAACATACTTGTGTATTGGCATGGTGGTTACGAGGTCCCTAGAAGTGATGAATTTGCATTTTTATTGGTTTTTATAGTATTAGGTTTTTTCTCATGCTTTCTGTGAATGACACATGTGAATTTTATCCTACACCCACTAGGTTATCGATATGTAATTTCGTAATTTTGATTTCAAAAGATATTTTAAAGAAATGCAATGATTTCATTTGTGTATTCAATAAACACAATATTCTAATGGAATTCTGCATTTGTGGTTTACCTATACAAATTCCATGGAGAAGTATTAGTGGTGTGACATCAATTGTCCTCAAGCAGAGGCTTTAGTTTTACTCTTTTTTGGAAGCAAATAGTTTCTTCCAACATTTTTGAGTTCCATGAAAAATTTGAAAGTCCTAATAGTATTCAATTATGGGTTCAAGAGAGACATAGTATTCAATTATGGGTTAAAGAGATCCACATTGAATGATCTATCGGCCTTATCTTCACTTAGTTTAAGACTATTCACTTGGAGAGGCTGCATGTGCCCCCACTTCAAGAGCATAGTAAAGTCATGTAGAACTTAGAGAAGCTATCTTTAAGCTTTTAGTGAAGATTGGAAAAATGTCTAGGTTCAATAACACCTAGTCGAGCATTAAGCTTCCAATAATGCTAGATTTTAACCTGGAGCACTTTTGTGATTTGGAGGAGATGCCCCCTCGTATTTGTGACACATCTTCAGTTGTGAATCAGACTATTACTAACTGTCATTTCCTTCGAAAGTTACCTGATGACTTGGGGAACCTCAACTCTTTAAGAATGTTAAGGAAGGAAAGAAAGTACATTATGCTAAGTTCTCTTATGCTTTTCAAGTTTTTCTTGGATATCTACAATGTTTCAGGTAGGAAAGTACATTCTGTTAATGAAAATTTGTCTTGATAGAAAGGCCCAATTTCAAATTCTAATGCTTTCAAAAAACATTGTATAACTGTAATGTTTCTAAAAGGAAAGCATATTTTTTCAATTTAAGTATCATGATCCCATATTCCAACTTATTTTTCAATAACCCATTAGTCTTTGTAGCTTTGAATAAATCCATGTCTTTTGATAAGATCCTCTTCCAAATTAGAATGTAGTTTCCTTTTGGCAATAACCACATACAATGTCTTGATTTTGTTATTGAGAAAATATAGGTTTTGAAACAAGCCTGTGCCATACAAGGACTTGATTCATTGATTATGTATCAATTATGGCTCTTGATGTAACAATGTCTTGATTTTGTTGCTTGAAAATAGAGGTTATGCTTTACTATTTCACATAATTTCTTACAATCTTTCCATAAGTATTGATTTGTAATATCAGTCATTGAGGGATGACAATAATGACAAAGTTAATATTCCATGGTTTGAAGTTCCCCTCTTACTAAATATTTAAATATATCACCACAATTTAACTGTTAGTTAAAGGAATTGTATTTGATTTGTAAACAATTCATTGCTTGATTTATAGATTTTGATTTTTTTCCCTTTTTTATTTTTTTCTCAGATTTGGTATGAGATATCTTCCAAGATTTGGGTTCCCTAGTTTCCCCACCATAGCTACGAGGTTTAGATGTTATCATTAAATATTCTCGGAACGTTACAAATTTTCCAGTAAGTGTGCTTTGAAACATTGTTGTTGCTTTTTCATGGTGTTAATGCAAATAAGCACTGCAACTAGTGCCATTATTTAGATTAAGTACCGAAATCTAGGTGGTCTTGTAATGATGGAGTGATTGTTTTCTAGCTACTAAGGCCATATGCATTTTTATCTCTTATGTTGTCCTGAGATATTCAAATTCAGAATAAGAATTGAGGTCTTGTTTCCAAAGGATATTGCAGTCAGTTTCTTGAACATAATATATAGTAGATTATCTTTTACTAATCAACTGTGGATGTGATCCCTCGTAGGAAAGGAAATTCAAAGTAACTAAAATTTCACATTGATTTATCAAAACATCCACACAGGAAAGGAGATTCAAAGTGACACTGATCTCACACTGATTTGTCAAAATGGAGGCAAGAGAAAAGGAAACTTTGTATTCAACAATGCTCTTAATTTCATATGTACATGCACAAACATATTAGTAGAAAATATTGAAGGGTTGCCTAAGTAATATTTTCCATTCCACTACATTCTTTACAAATTGTAAATAAATAACTTGGAACAATTCATTACACTACTTGTTATTCTTTATTAATCAGTGGTTAAGATTTTGATATTGAATTGGCTAAGATTTTTCTTCCTTCTGTGAAATTGTGTGTTCTATAATGCTTCTTTTCCATTCACTATGTATAGCATATAAAGTGTGTCTAATGGAGTAGGAAGATTGGAAAGTCTTGTGATCCTTGAACTATGTTACAAGGTAGAAACCCAATGGGGCAGGGTAGGTGCATCCCCACAAAGGGGTCACAAATACCAAAGTTGGTATTGGCGAGTGCCTTGAGCTAGAAAATTTCCTTTACCCTTGTATTAACAGTGAGTCTAGAGAGGATTCTAATATTATCTTTATAAGATTTATATCAGTTAAGATTGATGAATAAAATTCATGAGACACGAGCTAGGATTTCCTTGCAAGGTGGTTGTTGATTATTGGAAGCTATGATGGCCATTATGTTAGGCCAGGTGGTCGCACTCCCTTGATCGTGAGCAAAATTGTGATCAAGATGGAAGACTTCATAGTCGAGATTGATTGTTTAGCAGTGATAGTTAGTGGGCTCATTCACAAAAGCTTCTATTTCACTAATCCTTTTTATAGAGTTGTCAGATTCAATTTCCAAAGGTTTTAATTACACTATAGAGTTGAGTTCTGAGAGAGTTTTGATTCACAGTGTTAAGTATAACATCTATGACACTTGAATGAAGACAAGCATAGTAGAGGTATCAGAATCTATTATAAGCTTACCTGCATATTATAAGAGACTTGGTTGGCTTTTTTATGATTTTATAAACAAGTTCCATGTCGTGGAAATTTGAAAAAAAAAACAGTGATATTGCCACCATGTGGCTCTTGTCATATATGGTTTTATACTTTTTCAAAAATTCTCTAAGAGTTTACAATGCTAAGATTCACTAGGACATTACAAAGTTTTATTATTTAGTGAAAGACTCGCCAAGATCTTATAAGATTTTATAATTGATTAAAATATTCGCCATGCCTGGTGAGAGATTCGCCAAAAAATTATATATACATATTATATTATTGATAAAATCGTCTTCCATTTTTCCTATATACCATGGAGATTTGCCCATTTATTATACATATAAATTTAGGGCGGGTTCTTAAAATTTTCCCTGCTCAAAATTCCCTTAATGTGAATTGATAGATAAGGTCATTAATTCAAGGTAGTGGGTACTTATTTTTAATAGTCAGCTTATTAAGTTGCCTATAGTCTATGTCGAGTCGTAAAGTTCCATCCTTTTTTTTACAAACGACACCAAAACTCCCCACGACCACACACTGGGACGAATATATCCCTTCTCGAGTAGCTCATGTAGCTGCATCTTGATTTCTGTCATCTCAGGGACACTCATGTGATATGGGGCCCTTGACACAAGTGCAACACCTGGAACCAATTCAATGGTGAAGTCAATTTCTCGCCTTGGGGGCAATCCTGAAATGGTCTTAGGGAATACATCTGAAAAGTCTCAGACTACCGGTATCTTTTCTCGTGTGAGGGTCTTATCTTTAGAGTTCGATTATCCTACTTGAGCAACATAGATCAAGTATCCTTTTCTTACACACCTGCCTAACTGAGAGGCATTGATGGGACGTAATTTAATTGGTTTCTTCACTCCCTAGAGTTCTTGTTTAGTACCATCTTCTGTGAGATAGTTGATAGACTTCTCCTTGCAATTTACCAAGGACCAATGTCCTTCTAGCCAGTCCATCCCAATCAACACATAATAGGAACCTAAGGGTAATATATTTAAATTAATTTTAATCTGTTGGTTGTTTACATCAATTTACATCAACTAGATAATCAGATACCTTAGCAGTCACCCTTCTCTTGGTTCCTGTGGCTAGTTGCACTAGCCAAGGATGCTTGAATTTATGAATTTGTAAGTGACATTTTTCTGCCAACTTAGAACTGACATAACTTAAACTGTCTCCTGGATCTACTAAAATAGATACAATTTGATTCAACATTTTACCTTCTAGTTCTATCATAGTAGGCTGGTAATCGACTTGGTGGTCTTCCAACGCAGCATTAATCCTGGGCATATTCCCCGCCACCTACCCAACTGCAGATGCTTTGTGTATGTTGGAAATTTGTTCATGTACGGCGTTGTGGGGACAATTCTTATAATAGTGGGGTTCTCCACAGCCCTAACACTGGAAACAAGTCTTCTGTACTTGACTTGGCTCCTACTTACTGGATGCTTCAGTAGGCTTAGTTTCTTCTTGCCACCTGGGTTTTTGTGGATTCCTTCAAGGTTGTTTATTTGATTGATTTCTTTGTGCATTCTTAAAATTTGCAAATTTAGTGCCTTTGAAATTGTGAGAATTCTTCTGTCCCTTCCTCTGAGACCAACTTTTACTAGGATCCCCTTTCTACTTCGTTTGCTGATAACACAGTCGAGCCTTCCAGATTGTTTCATCCATGGTTTTAGGATTATAAAACTCTAGTATTTCCTTCATAAAAGTAGGTAGACTACTCAGAAAGCATTGTACTTTAGCTTTTTCCTCTCGGATATATGGCACATATCTTAATAAGGACGTAAACTTGGTCACATATTCATCTATAGTCAGCTGCCCCAACCTTAAATAATGTAATTCTTTAGCTTTTTCATCATAAAATCGCTCCGTCAAATATTTGTTTTTGAAATATTTTTGAAATTCTGCCCATGTTACATCTTGCTCCTCCATCCCTTGCACTATTTTTACCTCTTCCCACCATAAGGTGGCTTTCCCTTGAAGTTGATAGATGGCCAATCTGGCCTTAAGATTACTATCATATTTGTAAACTTGAAAATACTTATTCATATTGATGAGACAAGCTTATGCAACCTCCTCTGCTTCGCCATCAAAGGTTGGGAGTTTAATCTTTCTAAATTCCCCCTTCAATTACAATTTTTGTTTCTTTGTTTTCCTTGGGTCTGAAACATTTCCCAACTCTTCTTCGTGATCACCTCTATTTCCATTAATTCTCTGGGTATGACTCCCCTCTGGAGTATCCTCAGTTTCATCATCTCTGCTTCTATGCTCAGGACTGGGTTGAGAGGTTCAGTGGTTCAATTACAATTTTTGTTTCTTTGTTTTCCTTGGGTCTGAAACATTTCCCAACTCTTCTTCGTGATCACCTCTATTTCCATTAATTCTCTGGGTATGACTCCCCTCTGGAGTATCCTCAGTTTCATCATCTCTGCTTCTATGCTCAGGACTGGGTTGAGAGGTTCAGTGGTTCTATTTGTTTGAGAGGCTTTTAAAGATTCTCTCTTGTTCACACATCAATCTTTCATTGTTGTTTCTTAATCAAACCATTTTAGCTTGCAATTGTTGAAAAATTTCATGTAGCATATTGGCTTGGTGTTGTTTTTCATCACCCAACTGCACCCATACTTGTGGATTCATTTGTGGATTTGGTGTAAGCCCCACTCCACCCATTTATCTAGACGAGAACTTCCCTCCAACCCCTCTTCTCTTCGTGATCTATTTACTTGCACACTTTCTTGCTCTGTGCACATTTCAACACACTTATCATCAGTACCACTGCCAGACCAAGCCACAATATTGAAATCGTGCTCTAAGATGACCTGTAATACCCATTTATTACTTACATGGCCAAGTTTTTTTTTTTGATAAATTAAACTTTGGTTAGCATCAAGTATTAACCCTATTTATGTTACGTTGACATACTATTTCTATTGATACTTTATTCTTTAATAAGTGTTAATGGTCAGGCTCACGCCACAATTATGACTTGTATGTATGTTATTGCAATATATTGGTATTCAAACCTGAATTAACTTCGACTATAGTTTCCTAAAGGTACTCATTGATGGCACACCATGTTGATGAGCTTGTGGCTATTAATTTTCCTCCATTCAAATTATGCATTTCCTTGATATGCTTGTGTTTTTTATTATTATGGTACATTACCTTGGTTCTGGTGGGGGTGTGTGTACACCAGTACACCATCTTAATCCTGAGACTTTTGACCCCATGGCACCTAGAGTCATGTTTATCGTCAATCATACAGGGTCACATATCTACGGCTGGGATTCTTGGTCCAGGACTAAGGTTCATTCTCGGGCTTCTTCCTCGGAATTAGTGCATTATTCACTGAAGGAGGAGCATCAGAGCTGCTTTCAGATGAGTTTATGGTTTGATAGTGTTACAGTCTAGGGCCTTTTCTCCCTACACTTTCCTGGGAATCCCCATCGTTCTGACGAGGTTTTGTACTGGCTTCCCTCATCATGGTTTCGACATTTTCGACAGTACAAATCTTTTGCAAATGAGGGTTCCAAGCCTTCGTGTCCAGGTGAAGTTTTCAGGAATTTACTTTACCCTTTTTTTAATTTTACAATGCCATCCTACATTCCCCTATTCGACACCGATGTTAAGTTACATGAGGTTTGTCAGGCTTGCAGGATACCACTGCTGCTTGGTTCAGAGTGCGAAAGGAAAAGGTAACACTCTGCTTTTGTTTTAGTCTTCGTTTCCAATATTTTCCTAGAGTATTTATCAATTTTGTGGTTGACCCCACTCCTTTTGATACAGGTACTCGTAGGTTCTGTTTTCACGGTTCCCTTCCTTGCTTAACGCGTAGAAAGACTGGGATGCCTTACTCGACTTCCATTTTCTGGCTTGACAGGTATGCCTTCACTAGTCAAGGTTTGACATAGTCACAAGGCATGGGCCTTTTATGTAGATTGTAGGGTTGGATATGACCGAACTTCTCTTATTTAATGGATCTGAACCGTAATGGTTTTCATTTCACACCATTGTAATAGGGGTGATTTGTACTAGTACAGTTCGTGGATTGTTTTGGGGTTTTAACTGTAGGACCCGAGGGTTCCTTGCTTATCTAACTAAGGATTCACTTATAGATTTTTCTTCTAATTTAAACACGAGTTAGATTCACCTCTTTGTTGTTCGATTGTGTTCTTATGTGTTTATTGGTTATGGACATTATAAACATTTACTCTCTTTTCCTCATGCAAAGCATTGACCTTGCGGGATTACAAAATATTGTGTATATTTATTCTCATAGTATGTGTGACTATTATTTCTTACTACAGAACTCGGTATTGTAGCAATTTTAACAGAGTTATTTCCAACATTTCATTGGGAATGCAGAATGTATATGTACCTGTTTATCACTTGGTTGATTTCACAAGGGTTTCTATTGTAGTTATCTATTGCATAAGTAAAGGTTTGGTGTCGACCCGACTTGCCAAGGACTATTTCTGGGTGGCTTCTCTTGTGGCCTTATCTGTAAACTAACCTCAGGAAGAGTGCAATCTTTTGTTAGTTAAAGGACCGCTTCTCGAACTGGGTAAGCCAAATCTGTGTCCTCAAGACACATATCATTTTACTTCTTAAGTTATAATATTTCTTCCAGCCTCTCTTCCCCATAGACTAGTTGATTCATTAATTCAATGATCTAGGTTATTACAATCCATACATATATATATATATATATTACTTAGACTTGTTCATATATTCATTGTAATGACTGAATTTACAATTCATTCATCCATAATTATTTTCTCAACCCAAGTAACAGAAACGATGGTTCTTTCATTGCAATTAAAAGCAAAATACATGAATACATGCAACCTGTATTGCCAATTTATTGTATGGACATTCTCCATATAGTCCTAACCTATTGCTACAAACATCTTTAAATTTAAATACTTATCTGGATTCAGGTCACAAGAAATCCACAAGGTGCCCAATCCACCCCACCACGAGAGATGGCAATTACGTCTGTCTCTCTCCCCCAAGCCTCTTCTTACCAACACAGATAGATATATCATTTTTCTCAGGTACCAGAACTACCCAGTTCAACCTGTTTTTCCACTGGCTCTAAGTCCAGCTCTGGAATTCCCTTGGCAACATCATACCTTTTCTGTGTATCTCTTTCTTTTTCCCAAAAAGAACAAAATAAAAACCCGCTCCCTAAGACAATTTCCCTCTTATCTTCATGGGAAGAGGGTGGCAACTGATTTTTCTAACTCTCTGGTAAAATTAGATTCTTTTCTTTAACTCAAGACTCCTCCTGTGACTTCCACTGAGCCATTAAGTCTATATTTACATAGTGCAAATTAACTAGATTTACCTACAACTTCTACACTTCGTGGAAAGTGTTACATATAAATACTCACTCTTAAAACTTCAAGGGAGCCTACATTGATGGTAGAAATTAGTACCAAATTTGCATTGCAGTTAAAATTTCCATGTGATAAATCAACTTAGCGGGAAAAATTAGCCCATGTTCGATTCTTGCTATCGACATTATTGGTGAATCCCCAAAGCAACACTTCCAGAAATTCCAACCCCGAAACAACAAATACTAGGTGGGGTGCCCTGTTGCTTCGTAGGCGAGAATAAGGTCAAAACCACAGAGAATCTAGTGGTTTATAACAACGGATTCTCCAATTCAACGCAATGCATGAGGATGCTCTTCTCAAAGTTTCTAAATAATATGTTTATATATACTAAATAAAAAATCTGTGTATATATACTAAATAAAACATTTATAGTAATATTGTGACATGTACACTAATATGACCATATATGAATTGGATTTAATTTAATATAATCCGATTTTCTTTTATATTTTTAAAGTTTTAAAATATTGTAAGTTAAAATTCATTTTATATGTCAATCACCTTTATTTTAAGGTCGTTATATATATTTTTAAAATCATCACATCGCTAATTAACATCTTAGTGTCAACTTAACTGTTCACTTTTGATAATCTGTAAAGGACTATAATCATTTACACACCGACCTAGATAAGAGTCTTCCGTGCTTACGATGTGGAGGATTGATTCTAGGTGGGGTAAAGAGTTGGGTAGAAAGAAGTACTACATTGAGGAATTCAACCCTACGTGTGATTTACAATAAAAATAGTTCATTAGAGCTGACATTCCGTGGAGGGTAAAGGTTCTTATTTCTCAATTATGAACCAACTCACATTGATTCTAGGTGGGGTAAAGAGTTGGGTAGAAAGAAGTACTACATTGAGGAATTCAACCCTCCGTGTGATTTACAATAAAAATAGTTCATTAGAGCTGACATTCCGTGGAGGGTAAAGGTTCTTATTGCTCAATTATGAACCAACTCGCATCAACTTCGGTGTGAAACAGGGCGGTGGAAAAGGCCTAAAGAAGCTTGGGAATAATGAGTGTGTACATTTTGCTCATATGGGGCAGTGGAATCGGAAAAACATTTCATTTTGGAATGTTATGCATTCAAAGACATCAGAGAAAGTTATAGAATGTGCTAGCATCGGTTTCTTGACATTGTCTTTTGAGTGAGGGGATTGTTGGATAGTTGGGCCAGCGCATCATCAATTTGAACAAGAAAATGATTAAATTGCAAAAAGGTGAAAAGCAGGGAACTAATACTAATAGTCCAATAGACTATTTTTAGTCTCGTTAAAATATCATTTCATTTCATTTAATAAATAAATAGTGAAAATTGTAAATTTCATTGGAAAATATGGTTAAATATAATGTAAAATTAATTTTAATTATTTGTTATGTTATTTTGGAGATCATGTTTTTTTTTTAATTAAATTTATTCAAAATTTTACAAGCTTTTGCTGAAATTGTAAGTTCTAGTTTTGAATTTTGCACAATTTAATCATGTTAAATTTATTTATATATTAAAAAATATATTAGCAAAATTTCTATAAAAAAATGTTTTAACCTAAAATAGTTAAATAATCTTTAAAAAATATTATGTAAAGAAAAAAATAAATTATAAAACATAATACTTTTTCCGTTCTTCATTATTTTAATGACTTACTAGTTATTATTTTCACTAATCTGAATTTTACCATGCTACTGCTACCTTCAAAATAGACATCAACATAAAATTGATATAGAAAATGTTTTAAGATAAAATTTCCCAGGTTCAAATTTACACTATATACACTTTTCAACATCCCTCTTAATATTTACACTACATACTTTTCAAATTTTTCTTTAGTGATTGGATTTAACTTTTCATTAATTGTGTATATCTGCACCTTTTAACTTTTCATACAATGATCGATTTTCTTGCATGACGAAGTCAATGGGGCATAAACGAAGTCAATGTTTTTAGTAAATCGAAATGATACTTAAATCTGTGATTAAGTTTTTTGCTTCGACCATCATTTCCCCTCTTTCATCTACCACGCCAACATTGTTTTAGTTCATCTCTTACGGAATTGAGTCGAGTTTTTTTCTAATCAGCCTTGCGTTTTTTGTTTCCCAGGTTGAGAAAAATGAAAATCCCTGAAGTCTGGTACCCTTCTTTCTCAAGATAAATCATGAGATTTTCATGAATCCTTTGCACCATATTATTTTTTGTTAGTCGAGAAAAATGAAAATCCCTCAAGTCTGGTACCCTACTTTCTCATGATAAATCATGAGATTTTCATGAATCCTTTGCACCATATCTGTTTTGGTTAGTCGAGAAAAATGAAAATCCCTCAAGTCTAGTACCCTTTTTTCTCATGATAAATCATGAAATTTTCATGAATCCTCTTGCACCATATTTATGAGTGTGTCCTTCAGGGTCTAGGTGTAGCTGGGGCCGCTTTTTAGATCGCTCACGGAAAGGAATTATGGATCTATATTTGAGAAAATCACCATTCTAAGGTTGTCTTTAACATTGCCATGGAGTCGTTTACCAATGTTATAATGATATTGGCTTTGGGTTGTTACTAGGGGTTTGAGCAGGGTGAGAAGTTGAGAGTTGTGGATGTGGGTGGGGAAAAACATTTGTACAAATTATATATTCAACCCATTCGAAAAGGAATTCATGACAAAGCATCGAACTCCTTTATACTCACATTTCTAACCTTCAGTGCCAACAACAATAGATGACGATGAATCACAGTCGCTCTCGACATTATGCATCTCGACCTCCTCACCACTGTCAGCGCTCTTATTGAGAACTGACCACTGCTGCCCTAAGTTGAGCTTCTCATTGCCACTTTCGACACATGGCTTCTGTCTCTTCTCAGGCCGAGACACAATCCCATCAAACAACAACATCTTTTTGGGTAGCGCCACCTGTGAGGGGCATTCAAAGGGATTCACAATAGGACAACGAAGCGCAATGCCCTCAAATGACAGTTGTGAAGCGTTATGGAAAATCCAATCCAAGTAGCGAAACATGTTGCCAGAGCCACGGATAGAAACTTTGTTCATCTCGCAACCATGATCTGATACCAATTGATGGGGTTACAGAGCACATAATAGAGATCTTAAATAGACTAAATTGAGAGACACCACTAGAGATCTTAAAAACAAGAAGACATTACTCAATGGAGAACAAAAAACACACTTCTATTACCTAAGATAGGCCTTGGCCTTGCTTAGATTTCATAGACAAAGGCAATATTACAAATTTAAAGATGGGAGAAGAGTTCTAGATTTCTCCTCGTGTGAAATTCATGGCTGCACAGTGAAGCTAGAAAGTCAGTCATGGTGGGTTGCAGTTAGTGTGTTAAGTTCGGTGTTGGCATGATTTTCAAAGAGTCGGCACCGACGTCTTCATTATGGCTTCATGTTTAACATTCTCCCACTTGAATCCAAATGAAAAATCCAGAATCAAGTCACATCGAGTCCTACCATGCCTCTACATAACTCATGTTTATTTCTTGGTAGAATTTTAGTGAGCATATCAACAGGGTTCTTATCTATACGAATCTTTTCCAAGGATAATTTTCCTTCCTCCAATACATGCCGGATCCAATGGTACCTTAAGTCAGTGTGCTTGGTTTTTGAGTGAAATGTTGGATTTTTCGCCAAGTGAATAACACTCTAACTATCAAAATATAGCACATATTTGTCCTACTTTATTCCTATCTCTCCTAGGAATTGTTGCATCCACAACATCTCTTTACAAGCCTTAGTTGCAACTATGTACTCTTCCTCTGTTGTAGAGAGAGCTACTATTCTATGTAGCCTTGACACCTAAGATACCGCTACTCCTGCAAATGTATACAAATAACCTGTAGTGTACTTTCTGATGTTCATATCTCTAGCCATATCTGCATACGTAAATCCTTCAAGCACAATATCATTATGACCAAAACATAAATAGTAATGACTAGTACCCTTGAGATACCTCAAAATCCATTTTACTGCTTGCCAATGTTGTTTGCCTGGATTGGCAAGGAACCTGCTCACTACTCCCATTGAATATACAATATCTGGTCGTGTGCATACCATGACATATATCAAGCTGCCAACTGTTGAAGCATCAAGAATCTTGCTCATTTAGACTTCCTTCTCCTTGTCATCACTAGGACATAACTCAATACTCAACATGAAGTGGGCTACAAGGGTTGTACCAATTGGCTTGGCATCCTTCATATTAAACCTGTTAAGCACCTTCTTGACATATTTTTCTTGTGATATCCACAACCTTTTGTTTTTCCTATCACACATAATCCTCATGCCCAATATTTGTTGTGCTGGTCCCAAATCCTTCATTGCAAATTTGTTGCCCAAATATTTCTTCAACCTATTGATCATATTCTTATCATTCCCACCAATTAACATGTCATCCACATATAAAAATAATATTATATACTTTCTTTAATCATACCTCTTGATATAGAAACAATGGTCAGCGTCCGACTTGTGAAAACGATATTCCAACATGAATGAATCAAATTTATTATACCATTGTCGAGGTGCATGTTTCAACCCATAGAGGCTCTTCTTGAACCTGCAAACTAGGTCTTCTTTGCCCTTTTCTATGAAGCCTTATGGCTACTCCATATAAATTTCTTCTTCAACCTGCAAACTAGGTCTTCTTAGCCCTTTTCTATGAAGCCTTATGGCTACTCCATATAAATTTCTTCTTCTAATTCACCTGAATTAAACTTGTTTTTATATCTAACTGTTCACATTCTAAGTCTAAAGTAGCAACAAGACTGAGAATGACTCTGATGGATGACATTTTGACAATAGGTGAGAAAATCTTAGTGAAGTCAATGCCTCATTTTTGGGCAAATCCCTTCACCACCAACATTGCTTTTTACCTCTCCTTCTTTCCGTCAGCTTCAAGCCTAATCCTATATACCCATTTGTTATGTAGATCCTTTCTACCTTTTGAGAGCTTTACCAATTCCCAAGTTTTATTTTCTAGCAAAGATTTCATTTATTCCTCCATTGCTTTCTTCCATTCTTTATTGTGATCAACTTTACAAGCCTCTTGAAAACAATTAGGCTCACCTTCATCAATCAACAGGATATAGTTTGAAGGAGGATACCTTTGTGAAGGCTTATGAGGCCTAGAATATCTGCGAACTAGATGTGGTGGTGCATTATTAGGTTGAATCTCCTGTAAAGGTTCTTGCAAGGTTCCTTCTTTTTGGTGTTCATCATTTTCCACTTGTTATACTTCCTGTTAGACTTGAATTTTCTATCCATTTTCTTTCATTGGTGAGATGTTTTCTTGCTGCTCTTCAAACCAGTCAATAAATTTCTTGACTTCCAACTCATCTACAAACCTCTTAAACATTTTTGACTCATTAAATATAGCATCCCTGCTTCTAATAACTTTATATTTGATTGGATCCCATAGACAATAACCAAATTCTTCATTTGCATATCCCAAAAAAATGCATTTCATAGATTTATCATCTAGCTTAGTTCTAATTTCTTTGGGAATGTGTACAAATGCTTCACATCCAAATATTTTCAAATGAGAATAATTCAACTTCTTACCAGTCCAAACTTCTTCAAGGATGTCTCCATCCAAGGCTGTAGTTGGAGATTGATTTATAATATAGCAAGTTATCCTTACAACCTCTGCCCAAAAATGCTTCTCCAGACCAGAATTTGACAACATACTCCTCACTTTCTCCATAATGGTGTGATTCATCCTTTCTTGGACACCATTATGTTGAGGAGTACCAGACACAATCATCTCATGTTTTATGCCAAACCTGTTACAATATTCCTTGAATGCATTTGAGCAATATTATCCACCATTATATGTTCTTAGGCACTTGAGCAATTTGTTAGTCTCTCTTTCAAAAACAACATGGAATTTTTGAAATATTTCAAACACCTCACTTTTACTTTTTGGAGGGTACGCCCAGATGCCCATCCTAATGACATGATGTTAACATGCCCAAACACATATGAGTGTATCAATTTGTAGATTTTTACTGTAGATTCAAGCTGCTTATGTGATATGCTAAAACAAAAGACATAGATATACTCTACTCATCAGCAGAAACAAAAATTAATCGATGAAATCACGAAGCAGAAAAGGAAGAATTTCAATCACACATAACACAATATTTTTTATGGGGAAAGCAACTGCTCAAAACCCCCACTATCTATATTGCATTAACTAGAAGATATGAGAAGAAAATACAATGCTTGTTCAACTCGAACAATCTTTGCACAAGTACAATCTATCTCACTGCTTCACAAACCAACTCAAGTCAACACTTAGACAAATTTGTTGCCTGCCAAGCCCCTACTTCCTTGTGCAATCCTTAAAGGAATTAACCAATATTTAATTGGGAAAATTCCTCACCACAACTGCACAATCCATCATATGCCTTCTACTGATTTCATGCACGATCTGTACAACTCAGAAAATTTTACAACTGATAGTGCATTGTCCCTAAACTCTAATCTGAACTGGGTCTTTCTCATAACTGACATGCATGAGTTATTTATGAGCTAATTATCATTTATCTAATTGATCACTGCATCTGAATTAAATCCAATTTAATTCACTTGACCACTCACTAGTTCCTCCAATAGTTAAAACTAGTTTAACTGAATTTAACTCAGTTAAACTTAATTAAATAATTACAACTCAATAAGAAATCAACCTAGGCCCCTAAAATTTAGGGATCACTTTACATGAATCTAGATAGACTCCCAACTCGAATTCACTGAGCCAACTAAGTCAACTTAACTTAGTTAACTGTTACAAGTTTCTATGAGAATAGAATTACAATTTTATTCCCAATTTAATTCAAGGTTAGAATTTTTCTTGATCCTATTTTTAACATTTCTTGTTGCTATTTTCAACAATCCCTCTCAACAAGAAAGGAATTCAACTCTATCTCGATCTGGTACCTTTGGAATGTTCTACATGCAACACTTGTCACTATTGTTGTTGTTACTGCAACTTTTAAAATTAAAAAAACATCCAAACTGAATCAGTATGATGCATGTCACCCGAGTCTTGGAATGCTACTACCTATTGCATTGTCTACTGAAAAATTTGTGTTGCTGCTGACTTTGCACTGTTGCCAACTCTGCTCTGTGCTCCCCAGTATTTGACTACTGTTAGTCTCTACCTATGTCAATTTGACATTTGATTGCATCAACTGCCACTGATACATCCTACTATTGTGTATTGTGGGTTCACGTAGCAAGGTAATGATCCATGAGATAAAACATCTCAATGGACCCTGCCCAAATTTCTGCACCCTTGGGATTATTATTTCACATCGCCCCACCTCTCACTTGGAGGCGTGGATGCATGTGCTCCCTCTACCCACTTGTCTCTAAATTCCCCCCTACTGTAGGTATCTACTTGAGTGGATGTCTCCACTCGGTCTCCTCTCTGCTTGTCCAATTGTGGCTGCTCCACAACTTGTTGAGGCTTCTTTTGAGGCTCCATGTTGAGAATTAATTCATTCTCCCTCTCAACCACCAAGTCTCTAACCTTTTCCTTGCTCCTAAAGGCCTTGCATGCATCTTGTACTTCAAGTGAATATAGGTTATTGACTCGCACACTGATTTGTTTCACTTGTCCTGTGGCTATGTTTCTAAGGAAAACCTTTCCTTTGCTAAATATCACATCGTAGCCATGGTCTTCCAATACTGCGAAGGAAAAAAGATTCTTCTTTAGTCCTGAAACACACGTCACATCTGTGAGTATAAGAGGGGAGCCAAACTCCCTCTAAAAAGTAACAACACTGATGTTGGTTGCGCTATACCTCCCATCATCTCCAAACTCTATGTTCAGCTTGAGGTCTTTCTCCTCCGAGTCACTGAAGAGATCTCTATTCCCCGTCATATGGAATGAGGCACTGCTATTGAGATACCACATGCTTCCCATTACACTGCTTGTTATGCATTCAATGAGAGTGAAATCAATTTCAAATTGTGAAGCTAGAGCTTCACCTGCTGTTGCTACTACAGGCTCCTTCTTACTTGCTTTCTTTTGTGGGAATTTCATGGCATAGTGCCCAAACTCGTGATAGTGAAAACATTTGATGTTTGACAAGTCCTTCTTCTTTCCACCCTCCTCGCCTTGGGACATCTTTCCCTTAGCTTTCTTTTCTTTGCTCACTAATGCAAATTCCTCTTTCACTTCTTTGGATGAGGTCCCATCTTTGATGTTCTTCCAAATCTCTTCCTGTACCAAGTCCGACAACAATCGCTCCCACTCTGGTAGCTTCTCCCTCCCATTAACTAAGTTTTTGTATCAGTGCCATCTCTTGGGAAGTCCTAGAAGTGCTAGGCTCACCAAATAGTCTTTTGAAATAGTAACCTTGACAATTCCAAGCTCATCCCGACATTGGGTGAACTTGGTTAAGTACTTTGGAATTGAGTCACTCTTCTCCATCTTGATATTTCTGAGTTTTTCCTTCAGTTCCAGCTTCCTATGGTCACTGTTATTTTTAAACAGGTCCATCAATGCCTTCCACATTCCAATTGGAGTTTCCTTACCATGGCGATTCGAGACAATATGATCTCGAACTCCTAGGATAATCCTTCTCGCCTATGCCACACACTTTCTCCATTCAACCAAATATCTAGCATCAGATGTTGGATGCTTCAGGATATCATGATCTATGAATTCCTTCAGCGTATTGTCTTCCAACACTACCTCCATCATGTCCTTCCAAGCCATGTAATTCGAGCTGCCCTCTAGGGCATAATCAGGTCTCAAACCGTAGAATGACATCCTGTTGACTCTGAAGTATGAAACTACAAATTTGATTTCACATGCACAACAAACTCATATTCTCCTCTTCTGTAGTGACTTCAGCTCTGATACCATGTAGATTTTTATTGTAGATTCAAACTTCTTAGGTGATATGCTAAAACAATAGACATGAATATACTCTACTCATTAGAAGAAACAAAATTTGATTGATGAAATCACGAGCAAAAAAAAAAGAATTTCAATTGCACATAACAAAATATTTTTTCTGGGGAAAGAAACTTCTCAAAACCTCGAATATCTATATTACATTAACCAGAAGATATGAGAAGAAAATACAATGTTTTTTCAACCCGAACAATCTCTGCAAAAGTACAATCTATCTCACTGCTTCACAAACCATCTCAAGCCAACACTGAGCCAAATCTGCTGCCTACCAAGCCCCTACTTCCTTGCACAATCCCTAAGGTAATTAGTCTATATTTAATTAGGAAAATCCCTTACCACAACTATGCAAATCATCATAGGTCTTCTATTGATTGCATGCACCATCTGTAAAACTCAAATTTTTTTACAACTGATAGTACATTGTCCCTAAACTCTAATCTCAACTGGGTTTTTCTTAGAATTGAAATGCATGAGTTATTTGTGTGTGAATTATCAGTTATCTGATTGATCACTACATGTGAATTAAATCCAATTGAATTCACTTGACCACTCACTAGTTCCTCCAATAGTTAGAACTAGTTTAACTGAATTTAACTTAGTTAAACTAAATTAAATAATTACAACTCAATAAGAACTCAACTTGGGCCCCTAAAATTTAGGGATCACTCTACATGACTCTAGATAGACTCCCAACTCAAATTTACTGAGCCAACTAAGTCAACTTAACTTAGTTAACTGTTACAAGTTGCTATGAGAATAGAATTACAATTTAATTCCCAATTTAATTCAAGGACAAATTAAATTAGGATTTTTCTTGATGCTATTTTTAACATTTCTTGTTGTTATTTTCAACACAATTCTAACATTTTTTTTCTTTATGTCGTGGCCACCTCTAAGGAATGAAACCCTTATTTGTCTACCATATATACAATGCTCACAAAGATCAAGATTGTAGGGTTTCAAACCTGGTAGTAAATATTTACAGCCAAGGATTTTTAAGCCCTTCTCGCTCATGTGACCTAAGGACTTATGCCACAGATCCGCTCAATTTTCTTCTTTTGTGATGGCATCCAAATCCTATTTCTCTATCATTTCCTTCAATGTATATATTGTTTGTATCTTGGGTCCTCTGACCACGGCCAATGCTCCTTTGCTAATTTTCTAGCCTCCTTTTCCAAAGCTTGTGGAATAGCCTTCATCATCCAATCGTCCCATAGATATCAAACTCATGCACATTTTTGACACATGCCTGACCTATTTCAACAATATATCTTGTCCATCCTTCATCTTGATCTAGACATCTCCCACTCCAACAGTACTGCAAAAATGATTATTCCCCAAATGCCCTCTACCATTATCACCAGGATTCTATGCAAAAAAACTATCTTTGCATGGGGTTACATGGTGAGATGACCCAGAGTCAAGGATCCAATCAAAGCTACTACTAGATGTATATAAACATGCATCTTCTACTGAAATAGTAAATAATACATCAACATCTATGACTACAACAGTAGTATCGCCTTCATTTGTGCTGGATGACTTGTGATTTGTACTCGTCGGTTTTTGATCATTTTGTCCTTTCTTCCAAACTCGGCATTATTTCTTCATGTGCCCGGGTTTACCACAATGAAAGTAGATGATCCTACCCCTCCTTGATTTCGATCGGCCTCTTGATCTTGAATGCCCTTTTCAGCCTCTATTAATTCTCCTACCACGATTAGCTAGAGATAGAGTTTCTCCTCCCTGGTTTAACGCAACTGACTTGCGTTGGAACTCCTTGTTCATTAAACTGTTGTTGACATCGTCAAACTTTAGGGCCCTTGTAGGTGTTGAAGTTTTCATAGTTACAATTAAATTTTCCCAGTTGTCTTGCATAGAACACATTAACAAGATAGCTCTAATTTCATCATCTAGAATGATTTTAACAAAGGCAAGTTGACTAGTAATAATATTGAATTCATTTAAGTGCTCAGCAACTGAAGCACCCTCTTTCATCTTGAGATTATAAATCTTCTTCATCAAGAACACTTTGTTTAATGTCATGTTTTTCTGATATGAAATTAAACAAGAACACAAAAAAATACAAATATAACCATAAATACAAAGTTGCAGCAAAAATAATACTTCATTCCATTAATATCAAAGAACCGAAATGTGCTTACATACATAATGGAAATACACTAGCTTGGGCGATGGTAACTTATCTCTAAGAAGAGATGTGGCAACTACATGCCTCTGAACTGTGTTACAATGATTCTCAAAGGCCTATTTATTATTGAAAAACAATGGAAAACCCTAAACATCCAAAAAACTAACCCTAGGAGATGAAGCACCAAAATTGTGGGCCTAGTTTGGGTAAATTGGTACATCAACTTCCCAGGCTCGTAACTTTGGCATACGATCTTTGTTTGATGTGCACAATACATCGTTAGAAAGATATATCTGAGGACTACAACTTTTGATTGCAAAATTATTGTCCCATTTTCTCGAAAAAAACATCATTTAGTGCTTCAAAACAGTTCCGGAAGTTCAGGATCCGAAAAACTACCAAAAATAGTAAACTGTGCTATAATTAAGGAAACTAAAAAACTGAAAGAAACAATGTTGGGGGCCTAAGTGGAATAGGAAGGTGGCCACCAATATCCACGTGGATTCGTCTGCTCCCTTAGGAATAAATGGTTCCCATTGCATTGAGTGCCTCCATGAGATGGGGAAATTTTTGCTAAACTTGGTCCCTAGTGAGCCACTTGCCTTGGTGTAAGAATTGGCCAGCTTTGACAACTCGATACAGTGGGATCTTTTGTTGGCGAGTGTTCTTGATCTGTGTGTTCATGATCCAATCATTTGTGGCCTGTTCCACGTATTATGGGTTTAACTTTGTTGGTGTGAGTTATTTTTCAATGTCTGATGTGTCCAGTAATGGTGGAAAGTCTGGTCAAAGGAGATGAACATAGAACACTGGGTGCAGGGCAAGGAATGATGGAAGGATGATCTCGAAATCATTTTCCCCTACATCCTTAGTGATGGTGTAAGTCCCATATCAGAGTAGGCGAAGCTTGTGATGGGGCTCAGTGAGGCGCTCCTTCTGCAAATGCAACCAAACTTTGTCGCCCACCCGGAACTTATGTGGCACCTAATGCTGATCATGACATTTTTTGTACTTAGCATTGGATCTCTCCAATATGTCATGGACCTACTGGTGGATGTGCTTGATGTGATCAACGAAGCTATTAGCCCTGTCAGATTCAGATTGGACATGAGATGAATCTTCCTGAGTAGCTGAAACTAGTATGGCCACATTAATGGGACGTAGTGGCTAGAATCCCAACCCTGCCTGAAAGGGGTTGTGGCCAATTGAGCTATGGAGAGCTCTGTTGTAGCTATATTGGACATAGGGGAGGCTTTAATCCCATGTTTGTGGATGCTTAAATGTGTACAATAATCTTGTTGATGACCTCTATTTGGCCATCAATTTGGGGTGGAAAGTTGTGTACTTAGTGAGATTTGTATCCAACATCAAAAAAAAACTTGAACAAATTATACTTAGGAATCTATTGTCCCGATATGAGATAATGGACTATGGGATCCCAAAGTGTAGCCACACTTGTTGAAAGAAGAGCTTAGCAATGGCTTCTGCTATGATACTCTTCTTACAGGCCACTAGAATGGCCATCTTAAAGAATTTGTCAACAACCACGAAAACACAGTTATTTCCATGCTTAGTAGAAGGAAGGCTCGACATGTAATCCATGGATATGGATTCCCAAGGTCAAATAGGAGTAGGCAAAGGTGTATATAGGCCTTGCTTCTTGATGGTTGGTTTGGAAATGGCATAAGAAGTATAAGATCTGACGTATTTCCCAACATCTTGTTGAAGGTTTGGCCAATAAAAATACTTATGCAACATTGCCACTACTTTCTCTACTTCGAAATGTCCAACGACCCGACTGTAGTGCACTTCCCAAATCATCTTGGCATGCTCGCTTGAAGGAACATAGATGTGTCCCAGGTGGCATAACAGTGCATCCTGGAGATGAAAATTTGGAATTTTCTTTCCTTCTAGGAGCATCTGGTATGTGTTGCCGAATTTTGGATTGCTCTTATAAAGACGCAGCCACCTCGAAGTCTCGTGCCCACAAGAGTCGAGCACAGTGATTAGCACCATGACTAGTGCTCGGTTGAGACAGTCTGCAACATTATTGGTGCTACCCTTCTTAGACTTAATGTTCGAATGGAATTGTTGTAGGTATGTGGACCATTTCTCATGGCGATCATTCTGCAACTTCACTTGTGTCTATATGAACTACAAGGGTCGATGGTCTGTGTGGATGATCATTTTCTTCCCCATAATGTAATGCTTCCATTATCGACAAGATTGCACAAATGAGATACACTCTTTTTCATAGGTGGGATACTTTCAGATGTGTCTGAAAGTGTCTCACTATGATATGCCACTAGATGCCCCTCGTGAGTAAGAGCTGCACCAATAACATAGTCGGAGGCATCTGTTTCAATCTCAAATAGTTGTTGCAGGTTTGGAAATGTGAGCACTAGTGAAGAGTAGAGGCGATGCTTCAACTTGGAAAACACCTTCTGTTGGGATTTAGACCAAAATAAATTTGATTTCTCTTCGCCCTTGGTGACTTGACTTAAAGCCCAAGTGATATGAGAGAACCCCAACACGAACCTGTGGTACAAATTGGTAAGACCCAGAAAGTTGCAGAGCTTTGTTATAGTGGTTGGGGCTGGCTAATACCGAATGACTTGTATCTTGGTTGGGTCCACATGCACTCCTCTTTCATCAATGATGTACCCCATAGATTGAACCTGGGTCATACCAAAAGTGCATTTCTCCAAATTGTCACACAACTTGTGTTAGCATAGGGTTTGGAGGACCTGTTGAATATGCTGGAGGTTCTCTTCCCAACTCTGGCTAAATATTAGGATGTCATCCAAATACACCACCAAGAATGATTTGGTAAAGGGTCGCAACATGTCATTCATCAGCCTCATGAAGGTTGTAGGGGAATTTTTCAACCCGAAAGGCATGACCAACCATTCGAAAAGGCCCTCCTTGGATTTGAAGGCAGTCTTCCACACATCAGAGGGTTCAATTGGTACCTGGCGATAACCAGAATTCAAGTCAATCTCGCTGAAATATTTGGCCCCCTTGAGCTGCTCTAGAAGGTTGTCAATCTGTGGGATTTGATACCTATTCCGGACAGTGATCTTGTTCAGCACCCAATATGCAATATAGAGTATCCAAGTCCCATCCTTCTTCTGTACTAACATGATTGGGCTCCCACAGGGTAATGAACTTGGCCTGGTGTTTCCTTTCTGCAACAACTCCTAAATCTGCCTCTTGATTTTATCATTCTCCAGAATACAACATTGATAGATCGGTCCATTGGGTAGCAATGCACCTGGGGTTATATTAATGGAGTGCTTGACCTGACAATGTAGAGGTACCCTTGTGGGTGATGTGAAAATTTCCCTATACTCATCCACGACTTTGTCCATATGTTACTGTCATGCGGAGGAGCCCTATTTGGAGGTCATGGCCACAATATTTTTTTTTCCCTATTGAAAAATCATAAGGAAAAAAAATTCCCAGTCTGGGAAACGATCTTAATGCATTTCTTCGCAGTGATCAAAGAGATGGTGGTAGGCGGTGCTACCTCTGGTATCATGTACAACTTATTGCCCAAAGTAATAATAAAAGTGCAAGGCCTAGACTCATACACAACATGTTGCTTCCACAAGTATGGTTGTCCTAATAATACATTAAACACTTCAAGAGGAGCAACATCACACAATAGCTCATCTATGAAGGGCTTGATGCTATAGGGAAGACAACATTGTTGGCTAACACGAAGATCTCGTCCATGGTGAAGCCACCCGATGGTGCATGGTTGCAGGAATGTTGTGGTCGGTAGGCCCAACCGCTTCATGACCTCTACTGAAATGAGGTTCTTTTGGCTCCCGCTATCTACAATGAACTGCCATGGAGAAACCTTCACCCACATCTGTGAGTGGAAGAGGCTCTCGTGCTCCTCTAGATCTTAGGCCCCATTCTTTTGTATTTTGATGGTGGCAATGGTGGCACTGGGATTCACGTCATTAATCTTCTTCCCTTTGTCATTCCCCTTGTCATTTTCTGACTCAGAGTTGGAACATGCATCTGATTCAGAAGCCTTTTGCTCGACCTCCAATGACTGCTTGGCTCAACACTCACTTGTGTTGTGAGTGGAGCGCGTATGGAAATCACACCATTTTCCCATGTCTTTCTTTGTCTTTATGATGTTATTATTTTCTTATGGCTTCAGCGGGTTGTCTTGGGTCACCCCGCCTTGGATTTGTCCTTTGCTCTATAGTTTGGGGGAACCTTTCTCTTGCTTTGGATTCACAGATCCAAAATATCGCTTCTTCTATTTAAATTTTTTCTCAATCTTGACAACGTATCGATAGGTTGTGCCAAGCGAGGAGATGCCTAGGAACTCCATGTCATCCTTGGATGTACTTGCGTATACATCTGCGGTACTTGAGTACCAAATGTTGCTCAAAATCCTTGATATCCAACTTTGTGTGAAGGCTATGAAAAATATTTATGAACTCTGGCACGTCTTGGTCCCTTCCCTGCCACAACATGGTCCACTTTATGTATTTATCCTCATAACTCATGATAGGGTAATACTTCTCCTTGATGTCATCCCGGAAAGAATTCCAAGTGGTTGCGGATGAAAATAGTGAGGGTTCACTCTTGTCCCTCTTCTCACAGTAATTTTTCCACCAGTCCTTGATGTGGGGGGGAACTTTGAGGAGTGGAAGAATAATATTTTTCCGGTTGGAAAAATCATGAACTGAAAAATATCCTTCTATAAAATTTAACCATTTATCTACGACATTCACATCTATCTGGCCTTCAAATATGGGGATGTCAAAGTTAACTTGTACCTTAAAGGGTGCTGCACTTCCAGAGTGTCTACTAGAAGGAGATGTGTAGCCTATGGATAGTCACGGAAGGATTTGGGAAAAGTTGTCCATCATTGTGTTCCTCTGTCGCTCGAGGGCTTCTTGAAGAAATATTTTGAAAGCATCTGCTGCCCCCTTGTATTTCTTTTCTTCCACCATGGGATGTCGTTGAGGTTTGCAAGGTTGGTCTTGCAAAGGTTCAACCAGTTCGAGCCCTAACTCCTTATACCCTGACTTCGTTGGGGACATGCAAAGAAAAATAGAGAAAGAGAAGACTGCTCTGATACCACTGATCCAAACATAAAGATGAACACAACAAAATATAGATATAACCATAAATACAGACTTGCAATAGAAATAATACTTCATTTCATTAATATCAAAGAACTGAAATATGCTTACATACAGAATGGAAATAAACTATCTTGGGTGATGGTAGCTTATCTCTAAGAAGAGATGTCATGACTACATGCCTCTGAACTATGTTACAATGAAGCTTAAAGAGCTAGTTATTATTGAGAAACAATGGAAAACCCTCAAAATCCAAAAACCTAACCCTAGGAGATGAAATGTCAAAACTGTAGCCCTTGTTTGGGTAAAATGGTACATCATCTTCCCAGGGTCGTAACTTTGGCATACGATCTTCGTTTGACGCGCACAATACCTCGTTAGAAAGATCTATCTGAGGAGTACAACGTTCAATTACAAGAATTAGTCAAAGAATCATGTTTTTCTGTTTTCCAAAAAATCGTTGTTTAGGGCCCCAAAACGGCTCTGGAAATTTAGGACTTGAAAATTTTCCAAAAATAATAAACTATGCTACAATTAAGGAAATTGAAAAACTGAAAGAAACAATTGTGGGGGTCAAAGTGGAATAAGTGGGTGGCCACTAATATCCACTTAGATCATCTTCTCATATAGATCATGGAGCTTCTTCCATAATCCTTTTGTCGTCTTTTCTCCAGATAGATTGAAATGCACACTTTTTGCTAGATATTGGCGGATTGTTGCAATCACCTTTCTAGGTATGGGGGATTTTCGCAGTGCATTATATTAGATATCATTTTTGGGATTCAACTGCGTTAAGTAAGTCATTCAAAGTATGACCATTTCCATGAGAGGTAGTCGTAAAGTGACTAATTTCTCATGATTTTTGAATAGTTCACTTAGATATTAACATTAATGTTAATCACCTTTCTATCTAGTTTATTCCACTCTTCATCTGTCATTGATGAGGGTTTCTTTTTTGTGCCCTGAGTTGACAAATACTGATCCTTCAAAATCAGTATGTCCTCCATTTGCGATTTCCATAGGAACAAATTAGCCCTGCTCAACTTCTCTATGTCAATTACTGTTGCTGTCTCCATTCTCAATAAAATTCACACCCACAAAAACAAAACTCCACTTACAATTTAAATATTATTACACATTTTTTTAAATAGAGGACCAAAATCCATCTCCTTTAAAAAACAAAAAATCACCCTCCTTCCTTGTTTAAAAATAATAAATTTAAACTTGATCCCAAATAAAAATATCAGCCTGCTACACAGCTAGTTCCACCATATTTTATTATTACTCTTTACAATACAATCAAATTAAACAACTCCTTTCTAAAATTTAATAAACTAGGCTTTTATTTTTAAAAGGACCATCAAATCCAACACTAAAAAGGCGTGGGCCCTACAATAAAACCACTTCACACATGCCTTCATAAATTACATATTCAACTAATCACTTCAAATGGAGTGGCCATAGCTAATAGCTCAGATCATGGAGGCCAGAGCTATATCATAAATTCCAAGTTTGTTCTTCATAGCTGGGATGATGATCAATGAGTAAAAATGCTAGAGAATTGTCACAAGGTCGATGCTTGACAATGGAAAACCCATAGTGGTGGAGGTTGTAGTGTCTGCATGTCAATTGAAAAAATAGTGGGTGGAGCCTTCACTTAAGGTATATTGAAAATGACATATATTGATTAAATTTGATTCTAAATACACAAAAAAAAATTGTGTCTAATGAAACTAGATTTACTTGGAATTGCTTGCACTCTTTCATGATTCAAACCAACTTCCAAGTTAATGTGACAAGAGAATAGTCTTTAAATATTTAAAAATTTCTGATTTGACTTCAGTCGCAGCATTGCCCCTCCTGATTTTTTTTTATGAATAGGTAAAAGTAAACACCCATCAAAGGAATGTAGAAGGATTATGTGAATCAAAACATATAGGCGAGGAACCTACCGCATATGACATTACCGAGACAAGTAATGCAACACTAGAATATCCATAAATTGATTTAACACCACACATACCAGCGCTAATTAGAACTTATCACCCGTTAAACACTAAAGCACCTTCACTTAACTCGTATGGCATCCAAATTTACTATGTAACAGAAACGTACCAGATGACATTAACACTAGAACTTAACATGCGAGTGCCAGTATGAGATGACCAATATGAGAATTTAAAACCCCAGATGACCTCACACCTTGGGGGCTAGAGTGCTATCTTGGCATCTGTGAGACTCCATCTACATCGGAATTGATAAATCCAAAGTTTGACATAAAAAGAGAGAAAAATATGCATCAGAAATGACAAATTCAAAGTTTGACATAAGAAGAAAGAAAAATTAAATGATTTTTTTGCGTAAGACAAAGACTAATAGCCCTAACTAATAAACCTTACCCTTCTCTATGTATCACTTGGTAGTGACATAATAATTAACTATATTAAAAAGAGTTTTAAAAAGAGTAATCAATATATATATATATATATATATATATATATATATATATATATATATATTTTGTAAGCTTGGGTAGGGCTACATCATCATCATGTCTAATATATCATCTCGATCGGGGTAGGGAATTGAACTGGTGACTTCACATCAAGGAGTGCCTTAACAAAGAACTTGATCACCGTCTATCCAAGACCCCATGGACTGAGAAAATGTACATATCAATCATTGGTAAAAATGTGAAGTTGGGTTACACTTTTTGCCCTTTTTCGAGAAAAAAAATATTATTTTTAAAAGTTTTCCAACTTTCAGCAAGACAAAACAATTTTTTTGTATAGAATTTCATTTTACAACATAAAAAAAACTTGTTAGAAATTTTATTAGCTTTCTATTGCTTATTTTTTAGAATTTTTTTATTCACATTTGATATGTCAACTTAGCAATTGTTTGACTGTGTGTTCTTTAAAAATCAAAGGATTCATAAAATGTTGTGTTTTTTCGCACTAGTGTATTCTTTGTTGACTTTGCGTTTTTGAAAAAAAATGTGTTGCAACAATCTAGACAGGCTCTTCTTCAATATGGCTATATTTACAAAACCAACATATGTACATCATAATTAGTAGAATTTTTTGAATTGAACAGATATGAAAAAACTGAATATTTTGAAGATGTTTAACATAGCACCATGTTTCTCAACATATTAGTTAGAAACTAAAAATCTAAAAGCTACCCATTAAAAGAAGATGGTTCAATGTAATGCACCATAAATTTTCCATATTTTTTCACAGTGTATTTTGGAAGATGCAAAATTTTGATTTCACTGAATCATAATGACCTTCAAAAAAAATTTGCGCACATTTTATTAGAAAATTAGCTAAAATTAGAAAATATCTATGGAATTCCATAAAATTTATATCCACTGAAAGTAGATTCAATTCTGCAAATGATCGTATTTTGGTTCCGAAAGTAAATTCACCATCTTTCATGGAGTTTAACCATTCCAAACTTGGAAAAAGGTGATCAAAGCCTAGTTGTTGTAGAGTTGAAGGTTTTCGGTTGAACAAAATAGTTCGACCAAACAAAAAAAAAAGTTTGGCCGAATTTTAATTTGTAGTGAATAGATAGTAAAATAAACGAGAAATTTTTTCAGTCGAACCTTTCTTAAATTTCGGACAAACAATTTTAAAAGTTCGGTCGAAAACCCTGTCCATATTTTCCATCGGTCATAAAATTAAAATGGTGCGACCCTATGATATAATTGTTTTGGCTTAACGTTATAAATAATCTTGGCCAAAACATTATTTTCGTAATCACATTCCTCAGTGTTTTGTGGGCTGAATTTTGAAAGTAAGTTTTTTGGGCTGAATTTAGAAAATGAAGTTTTTTTGCTGGATTTTGAAAATGAGTTTTTTTGGCTAGGTTTTGAAATTGAATTTTTTGGGTTTTGTTTTAAAAAGCTACATAAATTGAATTATCACGGGAAATCCAGAAGTTTCAAGAGAAAATATGATTGAATAAGATACATTGAGGTTCATATAGAATACTTGAGAAACTATTACAAAATAAAGAAGGAAGAACACTTAAATATTGAAAGGGAAAATCAATGTCAACAAGAAGTTGAACCAGGTATGTAAACGTAAATATTATAAATGATATTTAAAATTTAATAGTGTATTGTGGAATTTATTTTTTATTTGATGAACTAATTTGAAAAATATTTTGCAATGTAAACAAAGAGATATTTTCCTCATAACATTGATGATGAGATTGAAAATATTGAAAGACAAAGTGAAAAAGAAAATGAACCAATGATTGATGATGTTGTTGAAGATGTTGAAAGAGATTAAAGTGAAGAAGTTAAATCACACTTAGGTATATATATATATATATATATATATATATGTCATGTATTATTGAAATTATACATATTTATTAGTTTCAATTTCATGAACTCTATTTTTTAATTTAATTATTTAATGTATATTTATACTCATTTACATTAAATTCTCATATGTATAGACGAAATCAATATTGACGATGAGAAGTTAAAAAATGTCAACACTGGTACATATGGAGATAAAAAAGCTAACCATGTTATATGATATCGTGTTAAGCTCATTATTGATAAGTTCTTCAAAGATGAAAATGTGACAGTTCAAGCTCAAATTTTGAGAGGTCTCTTAACATCAAAGAAATTAAAAGAAGCTACAACACTATTGGGTATTCAAAAATCAACGAAAGATAAAAAGGTGAAGGAAAATGTGATTCAAAATATAAATAGTGCTCTAAAATCAATTGGAAGATCTAGAAAGAGCATTAGAGACCTCACAAAAAACATTGCACAAGCATAGGAAATTTCAATTGCAAATATATGTAAATGATGAGATTTCTTGTTGCACAATTATTTGTAGGCAACCATACAAAGATAGACTTGGAGAAGATGTTAAAAAAATAATATAAGAATATTGGATGAAAAATTTACATTTTCACCAAAAGTAAGGAATGTGATGCAATGAATAATAACACGAAATCAGTATGAAGAACATGCAAAACATATTTTGGACACCACTCAGATAGATTTGTTCAATAAGTTCATAGAAGAGAATCGTGGAATTAATGTCTCAATCAGTACTTTTGTGCAACAAAAGCCATGGTATGTTAAACCAATAACTGTAAACAACACTTTTTGTTGTCGTTATCCTGTGGAATTTCAATTATATTATAACATCTTATTTAATTTTGGTAATTTTTTTTTGGAAAAATTCACCTCCTCCTTCCATTATCCATGATTTCGTATCCCAAATTCAATGCGAAAGAGAAAATCATGAATTATTTTACCAAAAGAAATGTGTTGGTGGTAAAAAATGTGATCATTGTGGAAATTTGACCTTTTTTCACAACAAATATCATATTGATATTCATGATCAATCATTGTCCAACATAAAAGTGAAATGGAAAAGATATGTATATATCCATACATCGATCGGATCAAGTAGTAGTACAAATGCTAAAAGGATTGATTTATAAGAAGAAGAAATTTATGTGATATAGTTTTTGAAGAAGTTTGGGATAGAAATTTATAAATACACCAAGAATTCTCATAGAGCACGATGGTAGGACTTGGAGTTCAAAAAATCCCATAAACATTTTCCACCATGGACCATTTTGTCAATAGTTGATTTTGTAGAAAATTATGCATTTGTTGCATATAATGAAATACAGAGTGAATATTATCATTTTGACCAAGTCTCTACGCATTTCCATGCTCTATATAGACACGCTAAACAAAATGTTGATCATATAGAAAGCACCAGCGAGAATCGACATGTTATTAAAGAATATCATTTTTATATCGGTGATAATCGTACACATGATACACATTTTGTACAACATTGTTTTGATAAGATTTATGACTCATTAAAAGGTCGTAGAATAAAATTCAATGAACATTGGATATGGTTAGATGGATGCGCAGGTCAATTCAAATCTTCATGATCATTCTTTTGGTTGTGTTGTCTTCATATGAAAACCAACATTAAACATTGTTGGAATTTCTTTGAGACTGGTCATGGAAAAGGAGAACATGATGGTGTAGGGGCATGTATAAAATGAGCACTTTGAAGATATCAAATGGACCACTCTGCAAACCGACTTGTCTCAACTAAACAAGTTGTTCAATGGTGCATTATTGCACTAAGCCATGAGACTAACCCATCAAGGGAGGTACGCAGGTATGTACATATACATTAACTTGTATATATTTTTAATATATGATGATTTTTATTAATTTTCTAATTTTAAACATTTATAAATTATATAGTTTAAATAATTGATCAATAATTATCGTTGATATATAAATTGTATTTTAAATAACATATTTAAATTCTTGTTTGAATTTAGGATAAGTTTTTTTGGCATATTGGAGTCCGAGATATAGATAGATTGATTACATATGAAGCTAAAACAATAAAAGGGATCGAAAATTTCATTCAATTAAAACAAAACAGTACTGAAATGTCTTTGCATTAGATAAAAGGAAAGAATCTTGTTTTTGTCATGTTTTCATAGAGGATACACAATTCAATGATGTTTGTGAAAAAAATATGCATGTAAAAGCTTCACAACATACAAAACTTAATACAAAGGGGAAAATGTTGGTTGCAAGCTTCGAAGAGATGGATTCAGAGGAGACTATAGTTTCATCTGAAATTGATTGAGTTTATGATTTTGTTAGAGAAGGTAACATTTCAATTTCTTTCAAAGGATAAATATATATGTTTTATGTTTTTAAAATCATTGTGTATAAGTATATAGATAATAGTTAAAATATAGATCTAAATAGATACTAGAATCATGTACATGTTGATAACTAATTTATTGTTAATTATGATCTGAATTTACACTTTGTGTATTATGGAGGAGATGTTTTTACTGTAGTTGCACCCATTAACAACATAGAAAATGTCAAGTACTATTTTCTGGGGTGCATTGAACGAAAGATGAAGTTATTGGAAGACTATGATGATAACAATTTTATATATGAAATAGGGTATATTATACTAAAAGGTTATTTTTTCCAAGAAACTCATCAAATTGAGAGTCATGTTTACTTTTAAGACTATCAACCCGATGAAATAAGTTGTCAATATAGTCACTTGGTGTGTGCAGCGCGCTTAAAGTTGATAGAAGTTCAATCAAGAAAAAAATTTTAAGTAAAAAATTGGAGAATGTTAAAATTTGACGATGAACAGATCATTGAGGATGGCATTCCATTTAGAATTTTTTTAATTGAACTGCCCAATAATATTTTCTCCTTGTATTCATCTTTGAGAAAGAGTTCAAGTAAATTGTTGCCCTTTCTGTTTGTGCACTCTTAAGTTGTCCATTCTAGCCAGTACTAAGCATTACAATATTGTTTTCATTAATATGGGGGCTTTGTTGCTAAGTTAAAAAAATTTTCAAAGATCCCAAATACTACTATAATGTAAGGATGTAGCATATCACCATTTTCTTGTTTTTTTTTTTATATTGTACAAATATCATGTTTTCATTGCATTTTTCTTTTGTATGGACCATCATTTTATCTTTTCAAATATTTTTATTGCTATCTTAGTAACATTATTTACTTTATTAAAATCACATTACCATAAAAAATGCATTATTATTACATACAATTCATTATTAAAAAAATTCATTTTATTGTGTTTGTCCTATACATGTAGTGCATACAAAACCTATTAAAACTAACAATGCATGCTCCACACAGTATTTAATTTGATTTTAAGTTATATGGTTTTTTTTATACATCTACACCACTATAATGCAAAATGTACTATGTTTTGTATTTTTACAAATTTACAAACATTGCTCCATATTCATGAACTTAAATGGAAAACCTTTAAGCATCAAACCATAAATCGTGCAAAATGTAAGATGTTTTAAATAATGTTTATTGTTGATTAAACTTGCAAACTATAACTTGAAACCTTACATCAAACAAAATGTTGGAAGTTAACCAGAACAACTAAGCAAAGGTTGATCCATGAGAACTTTGGTGGGTAATAATGAAATCCAAAATGGCCCATGCATTCTACTTAGCATTTAATTTGAAACATACATCACTTGAAAAGATGGTATGGGGAAACTGCAACTATTACAAAGGTATCAAAAGTTGAGTAACAATGTTATATTAAAAGTTAAGAATCAACCCACAAGATGTTGATCTATTCATGAATGTAAAATGTATACCATATTTTATAATGTAATTTTAAGTTATGATTGTCTTAGACATCTACACCATTATAGGATTCATTCAAATGAAAAATGTACAGTGTTTTGTAATTTGCAATTTTAAGCTATTCATTAAATAACTTGACAAAACAACTTTGAATAAAACCTAAGAATCATCTACTAACATTATAAGAATTATCATGCAAAATGTACCAACTAAATGAAAATTTACTTTCATTGCTTCATATTCATGAACTTAAATATGTAAAACCTTTAAGCATCAAACCATGCATCATGCAAATTTTACCATGTTTGATAATTCAATTTTATAGTATGTTTGCAGATGAACAACTTTATGTTAAAAGTTAAGTATCAACCCACATACATAGTAGCTCTTCTATCCAAGATGATTATTTATTCATGAATGCAAAATGTATACCATATTTTATAATGCAATTTTAAGTTGTGATTGTTTTAGACATCTACACCATTATAAGATTAATTCAAACGCAAAATGTACCATGTTTTGTAAATTGCAATTTTAAGTTATTAATTAAATAACTTGACAAATATTTTTTGAACAAAAACTAAGAATCGTCTACTAACATTATAAGAATCATCATGCAAAATGTACCAACTAAATGCAAATTTACTTTCGTTACTTCATATTCATGAACTTAAATATGTAAAACCTTTAAACATATGTTATAAAACCAAATCACAAAAAGATAGAAAAGATAGATCAACGGCTTCAAAATCAGCCTCTTTGAGGGGGCAACCTCTTTTACATTACACACATGAACAATTCTTGGATGATACAAATGAAAAAACCTCCTTTCTATATATAGGAGTCTAAGGGCTCACAATATAATCAAAGCTAACATAACAATAATAATATAAGGGCACAACAATAACTATAGTGGGCTTCTATGGGGCACATTAATAACAATATGGGGACAATAGGGGCACAATAATAACAATAAGGGCTACAATGACAGTAGTAATGGGGGAATCACTAGCATTATAGGGACCTATCATGCCCCTCTCCTTCAAAAAAGTGTTTTCCTCAACGCTTAAGTAGTTTTGGATGATTCTGTATAAAATTTTCATCCTCCCATATGGAATCTTCACCGGGTAAGTTCTTCCACTTGATGAGATACTCCGAAATTAATCGAATTCGTAGTTGTCGAGTTCTTGTTTCTGTGACTGCTTCAGGTTCCAATATGATTTTTCCTTTCTCATCAAGTTCTGGAAATATTGTTTGAACTGGGAGCTTGTCACCTATAACTTTCTTTAAGCATGAAAAAAGGAAAACTGGGTGCACTCGAGAAGCTGTAGGAAGATCTAATTTGTATGCCATAGTAACAATCTTTTGCAACACCTTGTATGGACCATAATACTTTGGTGATAATTTATTATCCTTCTTAGCTTGTTTGAGGCACATTTGTTTATATGGTTGTAGCCGTAGGAATACCCAGTCACCTACATCAAAACTTATTTTGCTGTGATGTTTATTTTCCTGTTGTTTCATTCTATTCTGCGCCAACATGAGGTTATCCTTTAAGAGGCAGAGAACTTGTTGTTGATTCTCGATGTGATATTCGACTGCTTGAACCTTATAATTTTCTCTTAAATATGTTGTGATGGATGGTGGATGATATCCATAAAGTCCCATAAATGGGGTCATCTTTGCTGCAGTATGGAATGAAGCATTATACCACCATTCAGCCAGAGGCAACCATTTCATTCTTTGTCTCTTTTTATCAGAGACAAAGCAACGAAGATATCCTTCCAAACATTTGTTTTCTATCTCAGTTTTCCCATCAGATTGAGGATGATAAGATGAACTATGAGCTAACTGAGTACCAGGACAAGAAAATAATTTTGTCCAAAAATTTCTAGCGAAAATGGGATCTCTGTCGCTTACAATAATCTTTTGGTTTCCATGTAGCTTTTGAATTGTTTTCATAAATGCAGCAGAAACTGTATTGGATTTAAATGGATGAGATAATGCACAAAATTGTGCATACTTGGTAAGTCTGTCAACTACCTCCATGATGGCACTCTTTCCTTCAGACTTGGGTAAGCCTATGATTAAATCCATTGAAACCTCCTCCCAACGTTGGCTTGGAATGGATAAAGGTTGTAATAGACCCGGGGTCTTAATTGTTTCCAATTTATTTTGTTGACAAACCAAACATTTCACCACAAAATTTTGAATATCCGATTTAAGGGCATCCAAATTTTTTTTCTTCTTAACCCTGTGGTAATTTTTTTAAAAATCCTAAGTGCCCTCCTAAGGGAAAGTGTGCAATTCCACAAGAATCATTTATTTGAGTTGGGAATTCTTACCTAGGTATAAGCGATCTTTGTACCATAACGAATCATTTTTCCAGATAAATGTATCAGATGTATTGGGATCCTGTTGTAGCTTTTGAATGAGTGCCCACACTTCTTCGTCATTCTTCCATTCATCCCTTGCTTCGTTTATCCAATCTGGTAGAAATGGCGCAAAGCAATGCTTCCACATCCTCATCCTTTCTTGAGAGCGCACCTGCCATGACATTTTTCTTCCCTTTTTTGTAAATAATTTCAAAGTCATAACCCAACATCTTTGTGACCCATTTTTGCTGCTCGTCTGAAGATAATCTTTGTTCTAAAAAGTATTTAAGAATATCATGATCCGCTTTTACCTTGTAGTGTCTTCCCATTAGGTAGGGTCGCCATTTCTTAAGTGCATGTAGTATTGCCAACATTTCCTTCTCATAAATAACTTTGTGTAAATACTTTCCTTTGATTGGATGAATTTTTAAAGAAATGGATCTTTCTTCTTGCATTAAAATAACACCAATTCCGTTTCCAAAGGCATCACATTCAGCACAATAAAGGTTTTTGTGAAGTCCAACATAGCTAAGATCGGTGCTTGACACATTGCCTCTTTAAGATGTTCAGAGGCCTTCGTTGCTTTTTGAGTCCATGAAAATGCATCTTTTTTCAATAATGTTGTTAGAGGTGCTGCTATTCTCCCATAATTCTTAACAAACTTGCGATAATGCCTTGTCAACCCGAGAAATCCTCGCATATGCTTTATGGATGTGGGGATTTTCCATTCCTTAATGGCTTTAATTTTGTTAGGGTCTACCTTAACACTTTCATGAGATACAATATGACTAAGATATTCCACCTCTTGTACTCCAAAGAAACATTTGGAGATTTTTTCATATATTTGTTTCTCCTCCAATAGTTTGAGCAACTTGTCAACATGTTGAACATGATCCTTCCAAGACTTACTGTAGATTAGTATATCATCAAAAAACTAACACAAATTTTCAAAGGAAGGGTTTGAAAATTGAATTCATCAAACCTTTAAATGTAGAAGGTGCATTGGTAAGGCTAAAAGGCATGACCAAAACATCATAATGACCCTCATGAGTTCTAAATAATGTTTTTGGAATGTCTTCAGTCTTCATTTTGATTTGCTGATATCCTGAATGAAGATCCAACTTGGTGAAGCAAATTGATCCATGTAATTCATCCAATAATTCATCAATGACAAGAACGGGAAATTTATCTTTAATAGTGAGCTTGTTGAGCTCCCTATAATCCTGACACATGCGCCATGACCCATACTTCTTGTGCACCAATACTACTGGAGTAGAGAAAGAACTTTGACTAGGTTGAATTATACCAGCCTCTAGTATTTCTGCAACCATACGTTCAATTTCACTCTTTTGGGCATAGGGATATCTGTAAGGCCTGATGTTTGGAGGAACACTTCCTGGAATTAAATGAATAGCATGACCATGATCATGAATAGGTGGGAGGCCTTTGGGAGTCTCAAATACCTTGGAATGATTGTCCGAGACATTTTGGAGATCATAGATGATTTCGACGTGGGAACCTCTAGCGAACATAATTGTGCTATTACGCCTCGTTTTTCTTTCTTTAGAAGCTTTGTCATTCTATTAGAGCTTATTATTTTTCTCGGTTTTCCTGTGATACCCCTTAATTCAACTTCATTTCCTTCTGAAGAAAATTTCATGAAAAGTTCTTGAAAATTAAAAACTATTGTACCCAAGGATTGTAGCCATTGGACTCCTAGTACAACATCAGCACCACCGATTGGAATGGAAAGCATTGAGCTATTCAATACATATTATGGCACTTTCCAGAGAAATTTATGGTTCCTCCACTTGTAACCATCAGTTGACACTCTGGTGTTGGATATAGGAAGCAATTCAATTCCTTGGTTATCTTACAATGAATAAAATTATGGGTACTTCCCGAATCAATCAACACTATTACCCTTTTTTTCTTGATATGTCCTTCTATCTTGATAGTCTGAGGAGTGGTAATTCCGACCAATGCATTACAAGATATGGTTGGATTCATTTCTTCTTTCTCTAGGGTTTGTTCCTGGTGTATATTCTCTTATGTTGATGTTTCTTGCTCCTTTTCTTCCTCCTCTTCACTATCTATGTTAAATAATTTCTTCTTAGCACACTTATGACCTATAGTGCATTTGCTATCACAATTGTAACAAAGCCCTTTTCTCTTTTTTCTTCCAATTGTTGTGGTGTCAACCTTGTAGGTTGTGGAAGTCTAGGGGCAACAACACTTCCATATTTATAGTTGTGAGTGGCAGGCATCTTTGTTGCCATAATTTTTCTTTCCATTTTTCTTGCCAACCTGAATGTCTTCTCCAATGAATCAGGTTCCCAAAGGTGAACCTCATGTTAGATGAACTTACCCTTTAAAGTCCCTATGAACACGTCAATCCTATGTTCCACTGGAATATCTTTTACCCTTATATTCAACTTTTGGAAGTCCTCAATGTGCTCCATCATTGAACCCTTTTGTTTGAGATTTATCAATTGGCTAAAAAAAGTGTTGTTCTTTGTATCCTCATAATGTGCTATCATTTATTCCGTAAAAATTGCCCAAGTGACAATTTTTTTACGATAACAAAGCCATCAATACCATACAAACTGATTTGGTTCCAAATATAAAGTTGTAGTGCGTACCTTTTGTGTGTTTTCGTAGTATATCTAGGGTGGATAATATGGGGTACAAAGGGAGGTACCCAAGGGATAATGTAATAATGGGATGGGCCATAGTAATAAATAGGATGGTTAACCCATATCATGTAAGGGACCACAAGTAGTTAGCAATAATGTAATAATCCCATGGTATTAGATAGATGGTATTGAGGGAACCATGTTAATGACCCATGGTATTGTATGTATGAGGCCTACATAAAGGCTGGAGACTCCCCATTGAGAGATGTGAAGGATTATTGTATGAATAGGCATATGGCTTGTGGAGTGTTCTCCTTCCTTAAGGAGTGAATGTATGGTGTTGCCCTACCTTAAGGGTTTGATCAATAAAGAAGCATTTATGTATTTTTATCTTGTGATTTCTTGGGTTTATTTATATTATCATATATTTATGGGTCAGATATATAACAAGTGGTATTAGAAAAATTTCTTGGGCAAAGCAGAGATTTTTTTTTTTTTTTAATTTTTGCAGGAACTTTTTGGGCAGCAAGTTTGCAGATCAAATCTGTGTTTTCTAGTGCAAAATCTAATTGCATATCTGGGTTTCTTGCACAAAAATACCCAATTTACAAAAGAAAATTGGCCAAATCAGAGTCCGGATAAGGGAGATATCACTGATTTAAAAAAATCAGCTGTGTTGCAGACATTTTTCAGGGCTGCGAGTTTATGGATCATATCTGTATGTTCTGGTGCAAAATATATAGAATCTAATTGCCGATATGAGTTTTTGGTGAAAAAATACCCAATTTGAAAAAAAAATCGGCTAAATCAGAGTCCGGATGAGGGAGATATTACTGATTTAAAAATCATTGGAGTTGCAGACATTTTTTAGGGCGGCAAGTTTGCGGGGCAGATATGTACGTTCTAGTGCAAAATCTATAGAATCTAATTGCAGATCTGGATTGTTTGTGAAAAAATACCCAAGTAAAAAAAAAAAAAAAAGATCAGTTGAATCGGAGTTAGGATGAGGGAGATATCGCTGATTTAAAATCAACTCTTTTTTCAGAAATTTTTTGGTGACGGCGGGACAGTTGCAGCGCAAATATGAAATTCCAGTGACTAGATTGGGATTTATATATCATGAGAAGATCCAAAATGGTTGTTCCATTTCTGAAAACAGCTCATAATAGGGATTCTAAGCAATATTGACTAAATTATGGCCATTTCAAATTTTCGCCAAGTAAGTGATTTGTTTTACAAACCCTCTTCATGGCTTATAACAGTAAGTTTTTTAAAGGAGAATATGATTGGACTTCTATTGAAAATTTTATAGCATATCATAAGTTGGATCGTCTAGGGTGTTGGAAGGACAAAATATGGTCTTATTTGAGAAATGAGGCCGCTATGTGGTGGCAATCACTTGATAGTGAGTTTCTAAAGTTACGTAGCGCTGATGAAATAGAATAACTACTTTTGGACAAACGGTCTCATACTAGAAAGGAGAAAACCACAACACCTAGCATAGATCTTATTTTTATAGGAAATAAGGAAACCAAGAAACCTAAAGGGTTATTTTTTGCTGGTATCTCGTTATTGCAAGTTCATGGATTGATTCAGAAGGAGAAGATCATTGTGTCTATAAATCCTAGTTGCAAGCATAATTTTATCAATGTTAATTTGGCAAAAAAATTGCAAGTTCCAGCAAAACACATTGAAAACACACAGGTTGATAATGAGGATATTCAAGTTTATAAAGATTTGAAGCTTTCTATGGATAAGTATGTGTTGCATTGTGACTTTTATACTTCAAATATGGATAACATGGATGTTGTTTTGGGATATCCTTGGATGGAATCTGTGGGTACTGTCAATATTAATGTGCAGAAGAAATTCCACCACATTATGGAGATCGAAATATTGCTCCATCTGTAGTATCCATGTTACGAGATCCTTGCCATCAAACTTCCTCATATCGATCTTTGGAACATAGTGGGTCTTCAATCCATCGTTAGAGTCTATGAAATAATAATTAACATTTATTTTGTTCTCATCATGAGTTTTCTCTACTACCTTTCCTCCATTAAGAATCCTTTCTTGTAGCAAATTTTTCAAACCTTCCTTCAAACCTTCCATGCCTTTCTTCAAATATTCAATGTTGTCATTCTTTGAATCATGATTAACATTTATTTTGTTCTCATTCTGAGCTTTCTCTACTACTATTTCACCATAGGAAGCCTTCCTTGTAGCAACTTTGTCAAACCTTCTTTCTAACCTTCCATGTCCTTCTTCCAATATTCAATGTTATCTTTCATACCATCCATATTAGCTTCCATGCCTTTCTTTAAATCATCCATCTTATCTTCCATGCATTTCTTTAAACCATCCATCTTAGCTTCTGTTACTTTTTGTGAGAGTGAAATCTGTTGCACTTAGTCTCGCAATTTTGATATATCATGTTGCATTTCTTCCTCTTCTTCATGAGCCATGCTAGAGATTTCAGGTTTCTTACTAGGTGTTTCCATTTTCTTTATTAGGGGCATCAATTAATGATAATTATTCTTCACTATTCCCTTTGAATTCCTTGAAACTAATTTTTCAAAACATATTTATGCAAAATTTTTAAAAAACTACACACCTTTTTTCACTTTGTAGGAGCTCGATATTGAGTCTGATGTATCTCTAAAATTTCGGATCTCCAAGGTTTGAAATTGCAAGATGTGGTAGCCCTCCGAGTCATCTTTCCAACGCCACCAGTCTGATCGAAATTGGATTCTCCAAGAAAGTGTTATGCCCAATCTCCTAGGATAACCGAATTATACACTATTTCAGTAGAGCGAAATTGTACGAAGTGCCACGTGTCACTGTTTCAACCTTCGGACCTGAAAACGATGTAAAAAAAACTAAAGTCTATCCTGTTTCTATAAATTCTTATGAAATTTCAATCTGATACTTAGATAAAAAGTTATGATGATTTTCCCAAGGTCACCTATTTGGGATGTAATTTGGGAGCATGCAAAAACCCTAACTTCCTTGAACCATATCTTTGAAAATATAGTGAGACAAGATCTGGAATTTGGACCCAAGGATAAGAAAGATTTCGGCTTAAATGGGTTTTTTTTTGAAACATCACATAAAAAAGGTTATAGAGAAAATTCCATGATGACCTGTTTTGGAGTAGCGAAATTCTAGAATCCAAAGCTCTGATACCAAATGTTATGAACCAACTCACAAAAAGATAGAAAAGATAGATCAACGACTTCAAAATCAGCCTCTTCGAGGGGAAAACCTCCTCTACATTACACGAATGAACAATTCTTGGATGATGCAAATGACAAAACATCATTTCTATATATAGGAGTCTAAGGGGTCACAATATAATAAAAGCCGACATAACAATAATAATATAAGGGCACAACAATAACAACAGTGGGCTTCTATGGGGCACAATAATAACAATAAGATCTACAATAACAGTAGTAATGGGAGAATCACTAGTATTATAGGGACCTATCAACATTAAACCATGCACCATGCAAATCGTACCATGTCTTATAATACAATTTTATAGTATGTTTGCACATGAACAACTTTATATTAAAATTTAAGTATCAACCCACATCCATAGTAGCTCTTCTATACAAGATGATGATTTATTCATGAATACAAAATGTATACCATATTTTATAATGTAATTTTAAGTTATGATTGTTTTAGAAATTTACATTATTATATTCATTCAAATGCAAAATGTACCATGTTTTGTAATTTGGAATTTTACGTTATTCATTAAATAACTTGACAAAACAACTTTGAACAAAATCTAAGAATCATCTACTAACATTATAAGAATCATCATGCAAAATGTACCAACTAAATGCAAATTTACTTTCATTGCTTCATATTCATGAACTTAAATATGTAAAACCTTTAAGCATCAAACCATGCATCATGCAAATTGTACCATGTTTTATAATGCAATTATAAGAATCATTGAATGCAAAATGTACATAAACTCCAAAATTAGCATATTAAAGATCAATTCATAATAAAGAGTTCTATTTAAAATATGTCCAAAATTTATATCATTATAAAAGTAAATATATAATAAAAAGTTGTCAAATAAAAATATGCATCAAAGAGATCAATTCATAATAAAGAGTTTTACTTTAAATATCTCCAAAATTTATATCATGCTAAAAGTAAATATAATAAAAGACTGTCAAATAAAAATTTGCATCAAAGAGAATCTCGCTGAAATATATAATCTATCAACATCCTTGTGTTCTCATCAGAATCATGGGTGTTGTGCACAACATGTGTAATATGCATATCTACATAAGATTTTGTACTTTAAAATTAAGTTTTAATATTTTAAAATTAAATGAGAATGTAATTGTAAAAAAAATATTATAAAAGGTTTCGAATTCCATCCAATACCTCATGGTGTTCCCCCTCTATTGCACCCTTGTGGTGTTTGCCATGCATTTCACCCTCTTGGATAACCTGTACAATACATGCACATGTATATATTAAAAATTTAAAATTGCACATGAAAATTCATAAACTCGCAATACGAAAAAATCAAGTATCAACTTCTTCAAATTGGCTAGACGATTCAATCCCTGTAACTGACTCAAGTTTCAAATTCCATGCAATACCTCGTGGTGTTCCCCTTTCATTTCGCCCTCATGGATGGCCTGTACAATACATGTACATGTATATATTAAAAATTTTAAATTGCACATGAAAATTCATAAACTCGCAATATTTTTTTTTTCTCGGTAAATCTATTCTATTATATTATATATATACATGAAAACATTACAGTCATAGAGTCAGGATGCCCAAGGCCGACTGTGGCTCTTTGGGTTAGCATTTCGCAGCTCAGTACCAGCCCTTGCAGGGGCAGCATATCCATACAGAGTCGTTTCCACATCACGACATAGCACAACAATGTTTCCAGACCATACAAAATCATCCCGCGCAGGGGCCCCGGAGCAAAAAAATTCATCCCTCGCAGAGGTATCAAAAGACTTATGACAACATCCCTTACGGGTCCTACGAACAAAACCAAAGCAGACATAGACATATATATAAACCAGAGAGACATAGACAAAGACGTATGACCTATACCAGACCTGAACAATTACGGATGACGACAGAGTGTGCCAATGGAGGCTATTCCTCCGGCTGCTCCTCGAAAATTCTGCACCACCCGTGATGTTCTGGGAGGCCGTTCCAATATTCCACCGTGTTCTTCTTGGAGGTCGACGCCTCCTGCTCCTGAGGGCGGTTAGGAGTCGGCTCAGGTACCCCGGCTGGCTCTGCCTCGACATTTTCCAGGCATTCACCTGGGAGCTCCCCCTTGCTGCCTGAACCGCCTTCACCTTCCTGAGAATCCTCAATGAATAAAACCGAGATGTGTGCATTGATACAGGAATTGTCCCTCGAGCTGCCGAGAGTGAAGATGGCGGAGCCAAACGCTGGAAGAGGGTTCGGTTCAGAGTTGGGATTGCCCGCGTCCATGAATTGGCTCGCCTGGATAGGAGTGGCCCCTGCCCTTCTGTGGCAGTAACAACAACAACAGTGGTGGTGGGACTCTGCAGTTGGATGGCGAGAAGAACCTCCTCGAGCAGAACCCTGTTGACTGAGTAACCTTTGTCTGGGTCTAACCATCTTTGCAGGGATGCCGGTTGCTTGAAGCAGAGTGGCAATTGAAGGCTTTCCCGACTTGAGACACCCCTCAACAGAATTAAATCCTCTCCCAGCATTTCTGGGTCGAAGCTCAACAAAACAGAAACAGCAATCAACAGAATTTCCAAGCTTGAGACTTCCCTCAGCTTCTTGATTGCCGGCCTTAACAGCAAGAGCTGTAGCCTGGATGATAAAATTGCCAACAGAAACCTGAATTGCGTGATCCCAGCTCTGAGCATAAGCCTGCAACATTCCCTCATCCTTCTTAAACTTCTCAACATTCCCTCGAGACCTGTTCTCCATAACTGCACTCTGCAGCCTTCCCATTTCACCTGACTCTGCATTGAATACCCTATGATCTCACCTTATCCCTTACCTCCTCGGCGGCGAGAGGCATTGAATACTCCGTTTAATCTCGAGGCAACACATGTCTGGCATGTGGCTCCTCACTGCCACTCGTACTATCACCCGCATCCGGGTATAAACTCGCAATATTAACAAAATAGATAAACAACTTTTTCAAATTGTTTAGATGATCCTATCCCCAATGTTGAATCCATCGCTAAAGACCTTAGAGAACATAAACTGTCTCCACAAACCTAAAATTTGAAAATTTTAAAACCGTAAGATAGAGATCACATTTATAATGAAACTTGCTTCAGTTTGTAACAAAACAAAAGTGAAATATTCAATACTTGTGGCAAGCGAATATTTGACGCATCTCCTAATAGGGAGGAAGAGGATGACACTATGTCAAAAACATCAAATGGAATCAGAATATGTTAACATTTAATTATATATGTAATTATTTCTTTCAAAAATATGTCTTCACAATACTGATATAATAAAAGTAGAATGACAATATCAACATGAACTCTTAAAAAAAAACTAACATCTCTCAACATATCTTGATTAGAACCTCAACCTGGGACCATGATATTATCAAAATTTTCATTCAACAAATGACTTAACTGCAAATGGTGAACATATGATATATTTGTGTTAGATTATATCTGAAAAATTTAGCAAAATGTATGTGAATTAACATTAACACATAAAAATTGCATTACATTAAAATATCCACCCTAACCATTGACACATACCGATCCCATGCCCTCTTTCTCATGACCAATTAGGTCTTTCCAACTATCACGAAAACCCTTTGCATATGCTTTAACCTCTTCAATATTCATATTACTTATCTCCTCGTCTATTTTATATACAAAATTAGGACATGCACCAGCTCATGCCCTTTGTCGATTTAGACCGACCCCAATTCTAGTCAATGCAGTCTGTATGTTGTCTATAATGGAATCCCTTGCTTCTTGACCAATCTGAGAAGTGGCATCCATCTTTGAACACAAAGTTACTAGACGTGGAAGCTGAGGTACCAATGGTAGTAGAGGATGAGGCAATTCAGTTTCCCTTAATGCACCCTTACATTGATCTGTCCAACCTTTGCTAGTACCATAAAATCCATATGGAAGGTTAATATAATCAGGTCTCATACCCAAAAATGATTATGCATAAAATAATTTTGAAAAATGATGTGGAAACTTATCATTCCATGGAAGCTTTCCATATGCTGCAAGGAACCTATCATACAAATGGTGGGCTTTATCAGGGTGCTTGAAATATTTCACCTTGAGCATCTTTCTTTTTTGCCCTTATTTGAAATTAAACATAGATTTTCCATGTTCTTTTGTAACCCTTCTACTTACCTCAACCTATTTATCAGGACCCATAATTGTTTCCTTTCTACGCCTCATCATATCTATAAAGCAATCAGTTGTTGGCCCAAGGTTCTTGTAAATATCAAGAAATGAGCTTAGAGAGTGCACAACTATTTCCAAGCTTTGTCGACTCTCTACAAGGAGCTCCAAACTCACAAGATCTTTCTTCAATTTTGAATAATGAGATATGCACTTCTATAACATACATTGTTGGACGTTTTTTTCCCAAGGATGCTCATCAGGATTATCATATGGATAGGTGGTTGTTGTTGTATGGTCTTCTTCTTGAATTTCCTTGCTTCACCTATGTTTACTTCAATCAACATTTTCACCCCCTACTTCAATATAATTATGTATAAATATAAAAACATGTTCAAATGTATTTATACACATGCAATATAGACATGTAAATGTATATGTACATACAATTCATTTACATGTACAATTTTTTTTTTTAACATATATATAATTTACCAAAATGATGAGGATCATGATGATCTGATTGAGATTGATGACCACTTGGAGATGGTTGATAACCATCACGCCCAAGTACATGAGTTGATTGATCTTGTTGACCACTGGGAGAATGTTTACCATCGTCATGCGACGACAGAGTGAGAGAACCTTCTAAAAAAATAGAAATTATAATAAATTAATTAAGTTAAATTGACAAAAATCTATTCAATATATGTATGTACATATGATTCTACCTATTTATAATTTTAGTAAATTCATATATATATATATACCATACCACGATGATGTGAACGATGGCCCTTCATTGATTGATTTGATACTCTCTTCGACCTAGTGAGATATGTTCCTAAAAAAGATGAAATTTATTATAAATTAATAAAGTTAAATTGAAAAAAAAAATTCATATGCATGTACTTATGATAATTCAAATATAATTTAAAAATTTTCACACACATATATATATATATATATATATATATATACCACGATCATGATGCAACGAATGATGACCCTCCCCTGATTAATCTGATAATCTCCTCGATCCATGAACAATCTCGTCAACATGCATAGAAAGTCGCCCTCTAGTTTATGCATGAGACTCAGTTGATGCTTACTAGGGAGAATTTTAGGGGCTAATATTCACAAGTGGGCTAATTTTGCATGCCTTTTTCCAAAAAAAAATGTCATTAATTTCCATTTTTTCTAAAAAAAAACTCGTCCAAATTTTATAGTATAAAATTATTTTACCTTAAAAATTGCCAAAAATTTATATAGATACTATATAAAATTATTATAAATTTGAATACTTTTAAAATAACATTACCGGACATTTTACAAATTACATATTATGTACTAGTGAGATTCATCAAGGTTTCTAAACTTTAAAATCAATTTTCATCTTTAAAATTTTCCCTGATGCTCGCCTCAAATTAAGTGGAAGCTTCTCATGTGATGATCCAAGCCCTCGATCTATATATATATATATATATATATATATATAATAATCATTGAAGTTACCTTACACATTTAAAAATCTTTAAAATTGCTATTTAAAAGGATCACGAATTCAGAAAACTAATGTAACTATTCAAGGGTTTCTTCAAAATTATTTTTTGTAAATTCTTCATTTAAAATATACTCAAGCTAGAGTGCACATTTTGAGAATTAAATACAAAATTTTCTAAAACATGTTAGGTTCACCAAGTTGTGCTTACATAGTTGGGGCAAACTTAGTATAGTACTAAGAAAAACACATGTTCACTAAAAACACCACATAAATAACTAAAAAACACACACATATCAAAGATACCTTACAATCTCCATCAATAAATTTTGATGGAGAGCTTCTTGACACCAATTCATCCTTCACACACAAATATTGAATTGGCATTGCCTCATACAATAGATCACTAGACATCCTATTAACATTTGCACAATGTCTTATGCTGAATGATTGAAATTGACTAGCAATATTTTTTTTCTTCTCCATGCAATTGTTTTAACCTCTCCTTTTTTATTTGGCACATGTCTTTCATCTGGTTTCACACAAGTTCAGAATTCATGAAGACTACAATTCCATTGGATTCATACTCCCTAGTTGTTCCTAATCCTTCTATCAATGCAATATAATATGCTTCATTGTTTGTTGTCCTTCTAGGTACATCCATTTTTCTTTGGAGGACTTTGTTCATCACAATATTGCATAGCACATAAGTAATCATTGCTTTCCCTGGATTGGGATAACAAGAAAATTCTATGCATAATGTCCATTTTTCAACCATGTTTAATGGGTTTTTTGATCCTTGTAAAAAAACAAATTCAATAAAATGAATAATATATTTATTTATTGCAAATGCCTTAGTTTATGGGAGAATGATGAAAAATAAATATATCTATTGTGATTGAATGATGGAATATTACAAGGATTTAGCCTAGAATTTTATATCTGACACTTGGATATGATGATTAACACCAACAAAGGAATATGACAAGGTCAAAACATGATGAGGAAGAAATCATTATATGGACTTATGTGGGTGCATCGAGTTTGGTATGCAAAATGGATCGTTAGGACTTCTTTCCCAAGGTTTCCTTAGATGCATATCAAATCCTAATGTGTATATGTTGAGTCATATTTGATTTTCTAGTGTTGATAGTTCTATATATAGAAGCTTACTTGTTATAGGCAAGGATATAAAGTGTGATATATTACCTCCTAAGGGGTAACTACTTGAAGAGCCACCCCAAAGGGGTATGTTATTGAAATAATTGGAATTTCTTTACTTACATACTTATATATGATGAATGTCCACTTGAATAAATCAAAATAGGAGGTAATTAAATGATATTGAGGAATGGAAGCTCAATTCTCTAATCTCCCTCTTAAAATTCAATTGGAAAGGAAATGTACCATTCTAAAAATTAATCTGTCAATTCAATGATTAGAGATGTGATATATGGCTTGAGTGTAGGGATGGATGGATGTGTATGTCAAACAAATTTTGATGCACATGTAGTTTTTTTTGGATGTGAAGAATTTGATGATTTATATATCAACAACGATTTCAACAACCATGTTTCATGGTATATATATATATATATATATCGTGGAAAGGAAATTAGTGGACTCCTTTGATCTTAGATTTCGTACACTTAAGATACTGGCAGTTATGGTTGGAATTTGGATTTCTCTTTGCCCGTCATATACATTTTGTTTTACTGTTTGGATCTTTAAGCTTCCCATCAAGGAATGTTATGTCTAAAATTTTTCCTTTCAAGAATGTTGTTCTGATCATTAATTAACCCTTCACCATTAAAAATTTGATTAAAAAATTAATCTTCAATGACATAGTTATGTTAAATCTTTTTACATATTTATCATTAAAAAAGATGACCATAACACATAAATGACTTTTTAACTCTTACATCTTAATTTAATTTATTAATAATATTTTATTGTTTAAAATCTAAAACACACTGTCATGTTTTATATAGAAATTTTATATATTTATAAATATTTATTATAAATATAGAGTTCTAATTGAGTATTTCCAATTATCTATCTTAGAACATGGATATTTTATTCATTTAAAATGTGATCCATCTTAATTAGATTTTTTTAATTAATAATTAATTTAAAAATAATAATAATAATAATTTTGCAATAAGAAAATTTCCATAGTTTTTACCATGAAAGTGGGTATTTTTACAATGAAACATTATCTTTTCTCCTCAGTAATAGGTTATGTGGGAATCTTAGAGACTAGACTCTGCAGCTAAAAAATAAATCATAGAATGTTGCAATAAGAAATTTTCACTAGCTTTTACCATAAAAGTGGGTATTTTTACAATGAAACATTATCTTTTCTCCCCCTGTAATCAATAATGTAGGAATACTTACCTGGATCTTGATAGATAAAGAAAATCATTAAATATATGTATGAATTACGGCATCTTGATAGATTAAAAAAAACATTAAATATAAACTTAAAAGGGTGTAATCTTTAGAGATTTTGAGAATACGTCGCATCACAGAATATTACTAGGATTTCATGTCAATTGTCTGTGGAATCTTGTAGTTTCTCGACTCTGTATTATGGAACAGAGGATCAGTTGAAAAAGCCTACTCCTTATCATTTAGTCATGTGCTAATTTGAGTTGGACAAGGTAATCAAAGTATTACAAGGAGATCATTTCAAAGTATTGAGCTCAGGGCAAGGTCCGTTGAACATAAATTGAAACAATAGCCTATGAAATATAAATACTGAAATACTTGTCAGAGTATGTATTTCAAACTGACAATGAATAAAATATTGGGGATCTCCATAGCATGATTTAGCGCATGATCAACGTTATTTCATATACAACATATTTATCCTCATTCAATTTTCTGTGCAATCTCATGGTTTCCCGACTATATTGTGGAACAAAGGAGTTTGATTTAGTTGAAAAAACCTACTACTTATCACTTAGTCATGTGGTGAATTGAAGTGGGTTAGGTAATCAAAATATTATCAGGAGATCACAAGATATTTAGTTTTCAAAGTATTGAGTTCATGGACACTTGAATGATTTCAAGGGCAAGGTCCATTGAACATAAATCGAAACAACAGTCTATGAAATATAAATATTGAAACACTTGTTATATTTCCTCTTTCACACTAACAATGAATGAAGTATTGGATATCTCCAAAGCATGCTTCAGCGCATGATCAAAACTGTTTCATATACAATATATTTATCGATTTTGAGGATGGAATTTTCCAGGCTGGTAAATTTCCTCTCCAACTGAGATTTTATAATTTGAGTTACAAAACATCCATTCGAGATATGTTTGGATATGTTTGGGTTTTTCTAACCTTGTGTTTTTAATTGATGACATGAACATGTTCAACTAATTGAAAATTCATAGAAACCGGTGCACCATCTGTTGGAGATAGAAATATACACTTCCAAATTGGACTGTTAAGGGTGCCCATCATACAGGGAAAAAAGATCAATTCTAGAAAGACAAAGTTGGGTATAGTGTGGGCCAAAGTGCGGCTTGAGGAAGGGAGTGTTGGATATAACAATCCACATCAGCATATTGAACTAGCCCAAAAGGGTGAACAACGAGATGAACTCCATCTATTTATGAAGGAAAACTAATAATTTCAACAAATGGAAGTTGGAACAATTGTAGACTCGCATCTTTTACTACCTAAAAAATTCCCCAAGAGCTTTAGAACTATAACTGAGTTCTAAGCCTTGAAATGTGCTACATTTGAGAGATTTGAGCACCCAACCATAAGCGTAAGTGTTAAGCACATTTTGTTGAAATCAAAGATGCTCTTTGTGCTTTTCTAAACATCAGTGTTTTACATTATTTTTTTGATAGATTGTAGGATTATGTCATGTATTTTATAGAAAGTTGTAGACATACTAGAGAATGTACTGAATAATGAGACCACTTACGAGAGGAGAAAAAATGACCCAGATTTTGATGAAGCACATGCAAGTAGCTCTACGACTCAGTGATCATTTCAAGAACTGGACACTAGCCTCACTAATTGTTACATTGACTAGAAGCCCCTCGCTGCAATGGTCCATTTATCTTTCACTATATTATTTTTTTTGTACCCTTCTAGGCATCTAGTATGGATTTGTATAGGTTACGTTTGACTGAGATTGCAAACTTTGATTATTAATCATGATCTAACATAACTGATTGAATTTCAATGTTGTGGTCATGATTTGTGACTATTACTTGAAAGATAATCTCATAGTATCTCTACTAGAAAGTCTTGAATACGTTTCACAAAATTTTGGTAATACTTATTAAAATCATATTCTCCATGGAGGCCTACTTTACTCGCCCAAAGTGATTCAATATTTCCATCTAGAGTAAATTTTAGGTCATTCATAAAAAATCTTTTGGGATTGGATATGTCAAGTTGTTAATTGCCTGAGATATGTAATAGGAATATGAGGTGGTGAGATCTATAACTTCCTAGATTATGCAGAGAGAATTTTGCATTGAAACTCAACTGCATTGCCACTTTGATATTTTTAAAATAACACTCGAAGATCACTTTTTCATCATTAAAAAATTGGTCAGAGTTGTCATATATTATATTTGATCCTACGTATAGGACTTTTCAGGTACTAAGGAGAGAACCATTGACATGGTCAAAGGTTTGAAACCACATTGGAAAATACCATTTGGATAACCTACCACCTAAAGTGTTCTCCTAAAAGAGAAGAAAATTCTAAGGAAAAATCGATGGAAATATTTTAAAGTGCCATTTACTTGGATGTGTAGTAGTAATTACTATAGTACCTACAAAATCACAGGTTTCTAGTGCCATACCATTTTTTTTTGTAGTAACTATTAAAAGCATATAAAGCATGAGAGAAGAAACAGATGGGAATAGAACAAGAGTCTCCTAATTGGATTTGTCCACAGTCTACTCCTCCAAGTCCATAAGCATAGTCCAGGGAAATCTTCCACCTTAAATCAAGAATACCATTCATGGCTACACCAACTTTGACCTGATATGGTACTTATTGTGCTTGAAAAAATAGTTTGGCTGAATTTTTATTTGCCGCAGATGGACATTAAAATAAATGGGAGATTTTTTCAACTGAATTTTTATAGAAGTTCAGGGGAACTTTTAAAAAAATTCGTCCAAAAACCTATGCATATTTTTTGACGGCCACAAAATTGAAACGGTGCAACCCTCCGAAAAACTATTTCATCCAAACGCTATAAATAAACTCGGTCGAAACATTATTTTCACACTCACATTCCTCATTTGGGCTGAATTTTTAAAGTAAGTCTTTTGGGTTGAATTTTTAAAGTGAGTTTTTTGGGCTGAATTTTGAAAGTAAGTCTTTTGGGCTAAATTTTGAAAGTGAGTTTTTTGGGCTAAATTTTAAAAGTGAGTTTTTTTGGGCTAAATTTTGAAAGTAAGTCTTTTGGGCAGAATTTTGAAAGTGGGTTTTTTGGGTTGAATTTAGAAAGAGAATTTTTTTGTTGGATTTTGAAAATGAGTTTTTTGGCTGGATTTTGAAATTGACTTTTTTGGGTTTGATTTTAAAAATCTACATCGATTGAATTATCATGGGAAATCAAAGAAATTTCAGGAGATCGAATAAGAGGCATTGAGGTTCGTAGAGAATACTGGAGAAATTATTACAAAAGAAAGAAGGAATAGCATATAAATATTGAAAGGGAAAATCAATCTCAACAAGAAGTTGAAGCAAGTATGTAAATGTAAATATTATAAATGATATTTAAAATTTAATAGTGTATTGTAAAATTTATTTTTTATTTGATGAACTAATTTGAAAAATATTTTGCAATGTAAACAAAGAGAAATTCCTCATAACATTGATGATGAAATTGAAAATGTTGAAAGACAAAGTGAAAAAGATAATGAACCAATGATTAATGATGTTGTTGAACATGTTGAAATATATTCAAGTGAAGAAGTTGAATCACCATTATGTATGTATAAATATGTCATGTGTATTATTGAAATTATACATATTTATTAATTTCAATTTCATTCAAACTCTATTTTTCAATTTAATTATTTAATGTATATTTATACACATTTACATTAAATTCTCATATGTACAGATTAAATCAATATCGATGATGAGATGTTAGAAAATGTTGACACTAGCACATATGGAGATAAAAAAATTGACCATTTGTTGCACTAAAAATTGTCACCTTAACATTCTATAATTTGTGTGAGTCCATTACCACTCATACTTTCCTCCTTTGCAAGTCTTAAGCCTCAGTTCCTCATATCAAGCCTTGAAAATAAGATAAAACCCTCAAAAGTCTCTAAAACTCTGGTTTCGCACTTTCTCTTTGCATTACTTGTGGTCCCACACCTAATGGTCATGTCTCCTGCGCACCTGACCGCTCTATCTCTGTGTTATGGGTGCGGACCCCTGTAAAAGTTAAAAGGCGCGAGTATATTCTAAAAAACTCACTTTTAGTCATTTTTAGAAGATTCTAGAAGGAATCTTGAGGTGGCACGTTCACTCCTTTAAGGTTCATGCATCCCATACCTTAAGGAGCTAACCCCTTGATGTGAGAAGCTTATCCCTTTGAAGGAGGACTCTATCCCTCCTCTTCTGCACTATAAAATGAAGCATTGGGCTGGTTACTTGGGAGGTTGAAAGCTGAATATTTTTGAGGTGAAATGCTGCTGGAACTTAGTCTTCTTAATTGAGCTTTTATGAGGAGAGATTATATACCTCTAAGATCTTATTTGGAGAAGTGAAAGGCTTGTCAAAGTAAAGGAAATTCCTGTTTCGGACCCCAGGAAGAGCTTGTTCAACATCAAGGCTGAAAAATTTGTAAGGTTCTTCTACTTCAAAGTTATTACAAATAAGTTTGTTTTTCTCAATAAGCTGTTGATGTATGGTTTATTTTATGGATTCCTTGATCACCATAATAAACATGATTTATGATATTAGCTATGCAGGTGTTGTTTGATGTTTGCTTGTTTGTGATTCCAGGTTCTCAAAGGTAACTTTTTCGAAGGATTGAAGGATGGCTACTACAAACAAGCGTTGGATCTAAGGTAGGGTCTAAACACCTCTATAGTTTTTGTTTATGAATCGCATATGTCTAGAGAAAGATAGATTTGTTTGTCTGTTTGTTGCTAGACTATCTTCTGATACTAGGGAGATCGGCCTTGTCCGCAAGATCGATTTATCCAGCCAACACCATGTTATACGATATTGCGTTAAGCTCATTATTGATAAGTTCTTCAAAGATGAAAATGTGACAGTTTAAGCTCAAATTTTGAGAGGTCTCTTAACATCAAAGAAATTAGAAGAAGCTACAACACTATTGGGTATTCAAAAATCAACAAAAGAAAAAAAGGTGAAGTAAAATGTGATTCAAAATATAAATAGTGATCTAAAATCGGATCTAGAAAAAAGTGATCTAGATGCATGTAGATCAATACAAATGACAGTGGTTTCATCAAGTACTAAAGAAAATCACTTGGTAAAATTTATGGAAAAAACATTAGGGACCTCACAAAAAACATTGCACAAGCATAGGAAATTTCGATTGCAAATAGATGCAAATGATGAGCTGGCTTGTTGGACTGTTATTTGTAGGCAACCTGTTGTGCTCTACAACAACCCCCCATTTCATATCATTTTTATTCACAAAACTATCATATGAAATGGGTCCCTTTAGATTTTGATTGGTATCAATATTGTATTATTCAAAAAGGTCCGAAAACCAAATGAAAACATTATAAAAACCTTTTGAAAAACCCATTTTGATCATATTTATGCAAATAAATCAATCTTTTATCATTGCGATAAAGCGATCGCAAGATCGCATATCGCAATGACATAAGGAACATAAGTAAATGGCACATTGGTTTCCGCCGATGCGATATCGCTATCGGCTATCGGCAATGCTCTATGCACATTCTTAAAACTCCCCCAGGCCATTCCCCCGATGCGATGCGATATTGCTATCGGCAATCGGCGATATACTATCCATGTCTCATGTAATGCCAATACTCCCGATGCGATGCGATATCGCTATCGGCGATCGGGGTTTCAAAAGGTGTCAATATAAGAGGTTAAAGCTTTCCCCGATGGCCGATTGCGATAAAGCGCAGATTTCAAAAAAGCCGTTAAAATGGAGGGATATTACGATCAATTCATATTAAAAGCTTGATCTGTCAAGCAATGATTCACCTGCGCTCAACCGCCAAAACATCTATAACACGCTTAAACGAATCATTCGGCCGATTAATGGTATAATGGGCATTTAAGGATTGGCAGGTTTTAAACGGCCATTTAATGAAATTGTAAGTCCTAAAATCTTCCTATGGATTGTATCCGCGGCCATTGTAAAAGTTTTCTCTCATCACGCATTTGATCAATATATCTCACCATATTGGAGTTTTCATTGCCAATTCTCTGTGTTACGTTTATCTTCACTTCTGTGCAGAATTCATCCAAAGAAGAAAACTCAAGTAAAATGGGGAAGAAATCTAAGAAAACCACAGCCACTTCCGTTGCGCTAGCCACAGGACAAGTTGTCGCTGATCCCTCAAACAAAAAGAAAGGATTGATTTCGGATACTACATGTTCTGGTCTCGGCAAAACTACTTGGCAAAGTACCTACAACTTGATTGAAGCCAAAGAACCTGAAGTGACAACAATACAAGCTACTGCAGATTCAACTCGGAAATCTGATGGCACTCTAAAGGACTTAGCTGACTCTTTCCTTCATCGGATAGCAGCTAGGGAACAAATTCTTCCATATACAGATGTAGTGCGGTGGGCAATTGAGGAAATCCCAATCATGGATATAACCTTCAGCACCAGAGACGGGAGAATTTTCGGGTCATTCAAGGCTGATGATTTAAGGCAAATGTATCATTTGCCTGAGCCAGAGAAGAAATACAATAAGGCGTTCCTAGAGAAATTCCGAAACGAGAACGAAGTTGAATCCGAACCCATTCGGGATTGGAGACAAAATCCGGGAAAGCAAAAACATGAATCTTCCGGTAAGTACTCGGTTGATTCCTTGGCTTCTCCTTATTGCTACGCTGGAATAATGATGTGTAGATTGTGGGGACTACACGACTCTTCTACTTTCACTATAGAAATGGTTCCCTTAATGGAAGCGGCATGCAACAGTATAATAATGGATTGGGCCACTATTCTCTCAGATAAACTATCCACAGCTGTTCTTGAGTTTAGGAATAAGACCCGCATTTCTGAAAGGATAATTCCCCCATTCTATTACAGTGCCTATATTTTAGATACCTTGTGTTTTAATTCTAAATTTCCCGTGCTCGGCTGGAGGTGGACGCCACAAGACCCCATGCCTATTCACATATACCATCAGAAATTATGGAAATCCTCTTATAAGCACCATTTGTACCAAGTCTGCAATGGCTTTATGTTGCCTATTTATTATTCTATTTTTGATAAACCTGTTCCCAAGATTTCCTACCAAGCTGGGATTGATTTAACAGCAGTAGGGAGATGGTTCGGGGAGGAGAAGTTCACTTATATAAGAGTTTTCGGTAGTCAGGCCGAACCTCATGTCCTCCCTTTATACATACCTGATAAACTGCTGGCAAGGGAAATCGCTTACCAGATCATTGCTGAGAGTGTTACACAGACTCTCAAGAAAAATAAGAAGCAGGGCTGGCCCTCTTTTCCTTTGAGATGCGATGTCTATACCTTGCATGATCTCAAACATGCAGAAAAAGAAGCTACAAAGATTAAATCATTAACTCTAGCAACTCTCCCTAATAGGCAATTTGATCCAAGCAAAGTTGCCTATAATGCATTAGAGCAGGCCAAATTGTCAAAATTTGATCATAAAGAAGATATGTTTGATGACCTGTTCTCCTCCGCTGAGTCAATAATGCAGGTTAAGGCATTTGCTAGAATGAAATATCAAGATGAAGGGTTGGTTGAATTTAATAGACTTAGAGAACAGAGGTTGCAAACTCTGCCTCTAGATCTATTAGCAACAACCCCAACAACATCGAAAAGCGAGCCTGAACGACAACAGTCAAAGGAGCCTCCGGTTACAACAATAGAACCAGAAAAGCCACAGGAGGAAACTCAGACTACAGAGCAGGAGAAAGTGCAGGAAGAGACCCAGATGAAAGAGCAGAAACAGACCACCACTGAAGTAAACGTGGATACTCATATTTACCCAAAATTGCTCCAGGTATGGCAGCAATTTGATTCCATTATCAGTGGTCTGGAATGTTCAAAGGACATTGAAACTTCAAAGGCAGCAGACACACAGGAAACCACTTCACCACAGGTTCTAAGCGGAACCAGTGGCCCACCCATTTCAAAATAGGTAGAGATAATACCAAAGGACCCCTCCGATCAAATCATTTTGTAGGTAGAAGAGATTCCTCCCTTGGATGTCTTCTACAGCCCAAGACATAAAGCTGTAGTAAAACGACAGAGGAAGAGAAGAAGGACCGATCAACCTTCCCTTTTCCCAGAACAGACGGTCACGAGCAATGTGGTTTGGAAGGAGGAATTTGACCCCTCCGATGACCTGACAAAACTGTCACAATATTTTGGAGCCTATTCGGCAGCAACAATAGATAAGGCATCGGAGGTGAGTGTTTTACTGAAAACAAAGGATCAGGAAATTTTCTTGTTATAGGTACAGCTGACTGAAACAAAGCAGAAAGCGGAGCAGGCGGAGCAGCAATTGTTGACGCAACAACAATTAAATAGTCAACTAACTCAACAATTGTAGGCAGAAAAACAAAGGATTGACCACAGCGCAATCCAAAAGCAGAAAGAATTGTCAGAAACCTTGGCGCAATTGAAGGCAGCGAATGAGAAAATGTTGAAATCAAAAGATGAGCAAATCGCTCAATTATTAGCACAGATTGAAAAGACAAAGGGCGTTCCACAAGTAGCTGAATTCAGAATAGAAGCACTACAGATCAATACTGCATTGATAGCCCAAATTAAGCTTCTATGTCAACAAATCGCCCAGGCAGAGCCACTATGTGAATTAACGGCATCCATAAGTAATAAAGTAGACAAGGCTAGGACTGAATTGGATCAAGTTGAAGAAACGATAGCTGCATTTCTCGACTGGCAAGATATTGATCAAGGACAAGCGACGAATTTACCAAGAATCTTAGAATCACATAAAGATATACTCTTTACAGAATTGCAGTCCCAGTTAATGAAAGCAGAGAGGGAAGTTTCAAGATGCAAATCAACTTCAAGCAATTTAGTTGAATTAGTCAATAACACTCTCTACTTATCAAACATGATTTCCCAATGCACACCAGGAAAATTGACAACGATGAAAACATTGGAGCAATCATGTTATCTAGATTTAGAGGAAAAAGGAAGATTAATTGCTGGGATTAACAGTTTAACCTGGGACACCTATTGGTTCTTCTTGGTAAAACCACACACACAAAGAGCCGCCCTCAAGTGCCTTACAGATGCAATCGGGTATATTATCCCTGATATTCAGGATGCCACCTATGCCGCCCAGCTCAGCTCTCACCTCAACAGACCACCCGAAGTGGAGCCGATGCTTGCGATAAGTCAGCTCAGATTTAAAGGCAAATAGCCTACTTGATGATTCATGCCGCCGACTGCCAGATTGCTGAAAAAAATAGGATCAAAATCAATTGATACCAATTAAGTAGGATTTCAGTTTCGTAGATAGTTAGATTAATTAAGTATTTATAGACCCTTTCATTGTTTTGGAAAGGGTCGTAAAGTTTTGTACTTGACTTAAAGACTGAAGTTGCACTATTGTGCTTCAGCCATATTCTTTTATGAAACTAGACCAGTTATTCTAAATTTGACAAGGAAGCTTTTATGCAATTGTGCACTATTGTATTTGTTTGAAAGTGTTTCTGCGTTGAAGGAAGAATCTCAAGTAGCGATTAATATTGGGAGTGTCTAGCAGCTCATATGGTACTTTTATCTATGTCTGAATTCATTCTTTTCATATGAATTGTTATTTGATTATCTTTGCTATTATCGAATATATGTATGTGCGTTAACAACAGTTCTGTATTCCTTCCACTATTGGATGTTTATGGTGTGATTTTCTTTTAATCATATATGTGTCGATGATATAAATGACAAGTGTAGTAATATTGCTTTAATCGCTTTTTCTTAACTATTTAAGCAAAGTAATCCTTGAATGCATTAATGTCCATGTCTGTTAGATGGAGTCATCTATATGCCTGTCCATAGACACAGATCATCAAGCGCTACACTTCAAAGTATAATAGTTCCCGGGATAAGTAATAGCTCTTTTATTTTGCTGATAGATTTAGCTATTCGCCTATCATTAGGTTAGTCAATCAATTATCCATTCATCCCGTTTATTCATTGCTGGGAAACTGGTCCCATTATCCCCAGTCGGAGCCACCATTCCAAACGGAAAAGAGTTGTACTAAGGTCCAGACCGGGTGGTTATCCCCCAATGTTGTTGCAGCGATTTTCAAGGCATCAACACAACCATACAAAGATAGACTTGGAGAATATGTTAAAAAAATAATATATGAATATTGGATGAAAAAATCACGTGTTTCACCAAAAGTAAGGGATGTGATGCAGTGAAGAATAGTATGAAGTTAGTATGAAGAACATGCAAAAGATATCTTTGACACCACTGAGATAGAGTTGTTCAATAAGTTCATAGAAGAGAATCGTGGAATTAATGTCTCAATCAGTACTTTTGTGCAACAAAAACCATGGTATGCTAAACCTATCACTGTACGTGACACTTGTTGTTGTCTTTATCATGTGTAATTTCAATTATGTTATGACACCTTCTTTAATTTTGGTAAACCATTTTGGAAAAATCCATCTCCTCCATCCACTATCCATGATTTCAAACCAAAAATTCTATGTGGAAGAGAAAATCATGAATTATTTTACCAAAAAGAATGTGTTGGTGGTAAAAAATGTGATCATTGTGGAAATTGGAATTTGTTTCATGATAAATATCCTATTGATATGAATGATCAATCACCATCCAACATAAAGGTGAAATGGAAGAGATATGAATATATCCATACATCGATTGGTTCAAATAGTAGTACAAGTGCTAGAAGGATTGATTTACAAGAAGAAGAAAATTATGTGATAGAGTTTTTGAATAAGTTTGAGACAGAAATTTATAAATACACCAAGAATTCTCATAGAGCTTGATGACAGGATCTGCAATTCAAAATATCTTGTGACTTTTTTCCACCAGTGACCATTTTTTCAATAGTTGATTTTGCATAAAATTAGATATTTATTGCACAAAATGAAATATAGAGTGAATATTATCATTCTTACCAAGTCTCTATGCTTTTCCATGTTCTATATAGACATGCCGAACAAAATGTTGATCGTATAGAAAGCACCAGTGAGAATCGACATGTTATTAAAAGATATCACTTTTATATCAGCAGTGATTGTACACATGATACACATTTTGTACAAAATTGATTTGATAAGATTTATGACTCATTGAAAGGTTGTGGAATAAAATTCAATGAACATTGGGTATGGTTATATGGATGCATAGGTCAATTAAAATCTTCACGATTATTCTTTTGGTTGTGTCGTCTTCATATTAAAACAATCATTAAACATTGTTGGAATTTCTTTCATATTGATCATGGAAAAGGAGAACTTGATGGTCCAAGGGCATGTATAAAGCGAGCACTTTGAAGATATCAAATGGACCACTCTACAAATTGACTTGTCTCAGCTGAAAAAGTTGTTCAATGGTGCATTGTTGCACTAAGCCATGAGACTAACCCATCAAGGGAGGTATACAGGTATGTACATATATACATTAACTTGTATATATTTTTAATATATGATAATTTTTATTAATTTTCTAATTTTAAGCATTTATAAATTATATAGTTTAAATAATATCATGATGATTATATTTGATATATAAATTGTATTTTAAATAACATATTTAAATTCTTGTTTGAATTTACTATAGTTTTTTTGGCATATTGGAGTCCAAGATGTAGATAGATTGATTACATATGAAGCTGAAATAGTAAAAGGGACTCGAAAATTGCATTCAATTAAAATAAAGGAGTATCGAAATGCATTTGCATTTGATAAAATAAAAGAATCTTGTTTTTGTCCTGTTTGCATAGAGGACACATAATTCAATGATGTTTGTGAAAACAATATGTATGTAAAAGCTTGGCAACATACAAAACTAAATACAAAGGGGAAAATGTTGGTTGCAAGATTTGAAAAGATGGAATCAGAGGAGACTATAGTGTCATTTGAAGGTGATCGAGTTTCTGATCTTGTTAAAGAAGGTAACGTTTCAATTGCTTTCAAATGATATATATATATATGTTTTATGTTTTTAAAATCATTGTGTATAAGTATGAAAATAATAGTTAAAATATAGATCTAAATAGATAATAAAATCAAGTCCATGTTGATACATAATTTCTTGTTAATTATGATATGAATTTACACATTTTTTTATAGTGAAGGAGATGTTTTGCTATAGTTGCACCTATTAACAACATAGAAAATGTCAAGTATTATTTGATGCAGTGCACTGAATGAAAGATGAAGTTATTGGAAGATTATGATGATAACTGTTTTATATATGAAAGAGGGTCTATTATACTAAAAGGTTATTTTTCCCAAGAAACTCATCAAACTTAGAGTAATGTTTACTTTCAAGACTATCAACCCGATGCCATAAGTTGTCAATATAGTCACTTGGTGTGTGCAACGCACATAAAGTTGATAGAAGTTCAATAAATAAAAAAATGAAAGTTAAAAAATGGAGAATGTCAAAAGTTGACCATGAATGGATCATTGAGGATGGCATTCCATTAGAATTTTTTAATTGAACTGCCCAACAATTTCTTCTCCTTGTATTCATCTTTGAGAACTTAGAGTTCAAGTACATTGTTAGCCTTTCTTTTTGTGCACTCTTAAGTTGTCCATTCTAGCTAGTACTAAGTATTACAAAATTGTTTTCATTAATATGGCACAACTTTATTGTTAAGTTAAAAAGAAATTCAAAGATCTCCCAAATACTACTATAATGTAAGGATGTAGCATATCACAATTTTCTTGTTTGTTGTTGATTGTACAACTATCATGTTTGCATTGCATTTTTCTTTTTTATGGACCATCATTTTATCTTTTCAAATATTTTTATTGTTATCTTAGTACCATGTTTTATAAAGCAATTTTATAGTATGTTTGCATGAACAAATTTATATTAAAAGTTAACTATCAACTGACATACATAGTAGTCTTTCTATACATGAATGCAAAATGTACATACTATTTTTATAATGCAATTTTAAGTTATGATTGTTCTATACATCTATAACATTATAAGATCCGTTCAAATGCAAAATGTACTATGTTTTGTAATTTGCAATTTTACTAAATATTCATTAAATAACTTGACAAAACATCTTTAAACAAAACCTAAGAATCATCTACTAACATTATAAGAATGGTCATGCAAAATTTACCAACTAAATGCAAATTTAATTTCATTTCTAACTTAAATATGTAAACCCTGTTTAACCATCAAACCATGCATCATGCAAATTGTACCATGTTTTATAATGAAATTTTATAGTATGTTTGCACGAACAACTTTATATTAAAAGTTAACTATTAACCGACATCCATAGTAGCCTTTCTATACAAATGTATACCATATTGTATAATGCAATTTTAAGTTATGATTGTTTTAGACATCTACACCAAATTATAAGATTCATTCAAATGCAAATTGTACCGTGTTTTGTAATTGCAATTTTATTAGATTCATTTTAAATAACTTGACAAAACAACTTTAAACGAAACCTAAGAATCATCTACTAATATTACAAGAATGATCATGCAAAATGTACCAACTAAATGCAAATTTACTTTCAATTCTACATATTCATGAACTTAAATATGTAAAACCTTTAAGCATCAAACCATGCATCATGCAAATTGTACCATGTTTTATAATTCACAGCTATACTAATCATTATGCAAAATGTACATAATAAAGAGTTCTATTTATAATATGTCCAAAATTTATATCATTATAAAAGTAAATATATAATAAAAAGTTGTCAAATAAAAATATGCATCAAAGAGGTCAATTCATAATAAAGAGTTTTACTTTAAATATGTCCAAAATTTATATCATGATAAAAGTAAATATAATATAAAACGATTGTCAAATAAAATGTTGCATCAAAGAGAAACTCCCTTAAATATATGATCTATCAACATCTTCGTGCTCTCATTCGAATCATGGGTGCCCTGCACAACATGTGTAATTGCATATATACATAAGATTGTGTATTTTAAAATTAATTTTAATGCTTTAAAATTAAATGAGAATGCAATCATCAAAACAAAATTATAAAAAGTTTCAAATTCTATGCAATATCTCATGGTGTTCCTCCTCCATAGTGCCCTCGTGGTGTTCACCATGCATTGCGCCTTCATGGATAAACTGTACAATACATGTACATGTATATATATTAAAAAAATTAAAATTGCACATGAAAATGTATAAACTCGCAATATTAAAAAAAATCAAGTATCAACTTCTTCAAATTGTCTAGAAAATTCAATCCCTGTAACTGACTCAAGTTTCAAATTCCATGCAATACCTCATGGTGTCCCCCTTGCGTTTCTCCCTCATGGATGCCCTGTACAATACATGTACATGTATATATTAATAATTTAAAAGTGCACATGAAAATACATAAACTCACAATATTAAAAAAATTATTAAACAACTTTTTCAAATTCTTTAGATGATCCTATCCCCATTGTTGACTCCATCGCTAAAGTCCCTAGACAACGAAAATCATCTCCACACTCATAAATTTCGAAATTTTTAAAACTGTAACATAAAGATCTCATTTTTTTAATGAAACTTGCTTCAATTTATAAAAAAAAAGCTAAATATTTAATACTTGTGATAAACGAATATTTGACACTTCTCCTAATATGGAGGAAGAGGGTGGTGCTATGTCGAAAACGTCAGACGGAATCTGTATTTGTTAACATTTAATTATATATACATAGTTATTTCTTTTCAAAATATGTCTTCACGATACTAATATAATAAAAGTAGAATAATATTATGAACATGAACTCTTAAAAAAAACTAACATCTCTTAACATATATTGATTGGAACCTGAACCTGGGACTGTCATATTATCAAAATTTTCATTCAAAAAAAGAGTTAACTACAAATGGTGAACATATGATACATTTGTGTTAGATTATATTTGAAAAAATTAACATGTGTGTGAATTGACATTAACACATACGTTATATTACATTAGAATATCCACTCTAACCATTAACACATATGATCCCACGCCCTCTTCCTCAGGACCAATTAGGTCTTTCCAACCATCATGAAAACCCTTTGCATATGCTTTGAGATCCTCAATATTCATATTATATATCTCGTCATATGTTTTATATACAAAATTATCACGTGCATCAGCTCATGCTCTTTTTCGATTTAGACCGACATCAATTCTAGTCAATGCAGTCTAGATGTTGTCTATAATGGCATCTCTTCCTTCTTGACCAATTTTAGAAGTGGCATCGATCTACAAACATAAATTCTCTAGACGAGGAGGTTGACGTACCAAAGATGGAAAAGGGAAAGGCAATTCAGTATCCCATAACGCACCCTTACATTCATATATCTAACCTCTCCCAATACCATAAAATTAAGATGGAAGGTCATTATAATCAGGTCTCATGCCCCAAAAGAATTTTGCAAAATAAATTGGAACCTTATCATTCCATGGAATCTTTATATACACTGCAAGGGACCTATCATACAAATATCTGGCTATATTAGGGTGCTTGAAATATTGCACCTTGAGCATCTTTCTTTTCAACCCTTCTTTTAAATTAAACATAGATTTTTCATGTGATTTTGTAACCCTTTTACTTACCTTGGCCCATTTATCGGGACCCATTACTGCTTCATTTCTACGCTTCATAATATCTATAAAGCAATCAGTGGTTGGCCCAAGATTCTTGTAAATATCAATAAATGAGCTTAGAAAGTGCACAACTATTTCTAAGCTTTGTCGACTCTCTACAGGGAGCTCCAAACTCCCACGATCTTTCCTCAATTTTGAATAATGACCTATGCACCTCTATAACGTACATTATAGGAGGTTTGTTTCCCAAGGAAGCTCATTAGGAATATCAGATGGATATGTGGTAGTTGGTGTATGGTCTTCTTCTTGAATTGCCCTGCTTCGTTTACATTTACTTTGAGCAACATTTTTACCCCCTGCATCAATATAATTACATAAATATAAAAGCATGTGAAAAAATGTATTCATATACATGCAATATAGACATGTACATGTATATGTACATAAAATTCATTTACATGTACAAATTTGTTTTAACACACACACACACACACAGATATATATATATATATATATATATATATATATATATATTACCAAAATGATTAGGATCATGATGATCTGATTGATATTGATGACCACCCAGAGATGGTTGAGCACCATCACTCCCAAGTACATGCATTGATTGAGATTTTTTACCACCGAGAGAATGTTTACCACCCTCACGCGATGACATAGTGAGAGAAGCTTCTAAAAAAATTAGAAAATCAATTCAATATATATGTATGTACATATGATTCTACCTATTTATCATTTAAGTAAATGCAGATAAACATATATATACCATACCACGATGATGTGAATGATGGACCTCCATTGATTGAGTAGATACTCTCTTCGACCTAGTTTGAGATTCTCCTGAAAGTGAAATTTATTATAAATTAATAAAGTTAAATTGAAAAAAGATCAATTTCATATGTATGTACATATGATTATATTCAAATATCATTCAAAAACTTGCACATAAACATATATATACCACGATCATGATGAAATGAATAATGGACCTCCCCTAATTCATTTAATAATCTCCTTGATCCATGACCTCCCCCTCTAGTAGATGCATGAGACTCAATTGATGCTTGCCTCAAAGAATGAAGTGGAAAATGCTCATCCATGATATATATATATATATGTGTGTGTGTGTGTGTGTGTGTGTGTGTGTGTGTGTGTGTGTGTGTAGAGAGAGAGAGAGAGAGAGAGAGGAAGTTACCTCATGCATTTAATTGATGTAACCCTTCAAGTTACATCATGCATTTAAAAATCTTAAATTGTTATTTAAAAAGATCAAGAATTCAGAAAATTGATGTAACTATATAAGGGTTTCTTCAAAATTATTTGGTGTAAATTCTTCATTTAAATATACTCAAGACTAAAAACACAAATGTTGATGTGCATATTTTGAAAATTAAATACAAATTTTTCTAAAACATGTCAAGTTCACCAAGTTGTGCTTACATAGTGGGGGCACACTTAGTATAGAATTGAAAAAAACACATGGTCATTAAAAACAACACATTTATAACTAAAAACAAACACATATCAAAGATATCTTATATTGTCCATCAATAAATTTTGATGGAGAGATTCTTAACACCAATTCATCTTTCACACACAACTATTGAATTGGCATTGCCCCATACAATAGATCACTAGACATCCTATTAATATTTGCACAATGTCTTATGATAAATGATTGAAATTGACTAACAATATTTTTTGCTTTTCCATGAAATTGTTTTAACCTCTCATTTTTAACTCAGTACACGCCTTTCATCTGGTTGTACACGAGTTCAGAATTGGTGAAAACTACAATTCCATTGGATCCATACTCCCTAGTTGTTCCTAAGCCTTCTATAAATGTAGTATAATATGCTTCATTGTTTGTTGTTCTACTAGGTACATTCATTTTCCTTTAGAGGGCTTTGTTCGTCGCAATATTGCATAGCACATAAGTAATCATTTCTTTCCCTGGATTGGGATAACAAGAAACTTCTATGGATACTATCCATTTTTCAACCATGTTTAATGGGTTTTCTTATCCCTATAAAAAAAAATTCAATAAAATGAATAATATATTTATTTATTGCAAATTCCTTAGTTTATGCGAGAATTAAAATAAATAAATGCCTATTGTGATTGAATAATGCAATACTACAAGGATTTATCCTACTTTCAGGATCATCTTCTATGTTCTCCTTCAGAATTTATACATGTGATTGATAGTTTCATCAAGCAATTAAAAATTATGATGTTAGAAATTTATTGATTTTAGGAATTGGGTCTATCTAAAATCATTATTTAAATGCATAAGTGACAGATTATTTACACCGAGGGTGCATGCAAACTTGTTATCATTGGCATTCCTCCCTTTGGTTACTTTGCATAAGTTGATGGACAACACTTGCAATGACGAATATAATGATGTTTTCATCTCTTTTCTTTTATAAGCTGCAGTAGTGCCTTTCTTTTTCTATTTATATAAAAACAGGTTAAACCATATACATCGTTTTGGTGGCCTCAACTTGCCCAGATGGGAAACCAGATCTGTTGGCCACCTCAAGTTATTATAAGCTATCCAGTAGCAAAAATTAATAAGTCTACCAATCCATGCAAGATAAACCTCACAACAACGAATGCTAAACATGTTCCAGATAGTCATGAAATCAGCAAAAAGAAGAGAGTATATTGTTCCTCAAAAGCAAGCATAATAAACAACTACAAGAGCTAGACTTGTCTATCTTCCACGTTTTCGGGTGCTGTTGCCGCGTCCCTCGTTGCCGGAGTTAACTTTTTCAGCTGTTGTTGGATCTCCTCTAGATTGCTGTCCTGCATTATCATTATGATTTGAAGATTTTTCATCTCTTTCTTCATGTTTGGCATGCCCTGAGCAAGCTTTGCCATTTCACCTGCTACTTGTTCCAGCGCCTTGGCAAGTAAATGTTTCAGTACCTAGTAAACGTGCAAGGTTTTCTTGTATAGAGTCATTCTTCCCCTGGTGTTTCCCAGGTCAGGAATGAGATCTCCCCATTCCTCTATTTCAGGCTCCGAATCTTCTTCCATGACATTTTCCTCCAGTTCTTGAATGAGCTTGTGTATATCGGCATTAGTTCCTTCTTGATATGCCCTAGCAGCTTCCTGCACTGTTTTCCTCATATTTTTCTGGCTACGCCTCTGAGTGTAGGTGTAGAGGTCGTGGGGTCATTACGTCCTGGCTCGCTTTGTCGGCCTCTTCCACCTCGATCCCTTCCTCGACCTGAGCGCACCATCTTGCATTTTACAGCCACCTGTTTACCATGACCAACAGCAAAGGTTAGATTATCTGCATTAACTCCTATTCCCATCTCTTGAGTATCCCTGTCCCAGATTTTGCCCTCCACTCCTGGTTCTCTCAATGATCTGGCTGCTTCCCAGGTTCCCTCCCCTTGGGCCAGATGTGTGTATATCCTCTATAATCTTTTTTGCCTCCTATATTGCTAGTTTAACCTCCTCGGCCTGCCCCTGTACCTAGCACCTGCAGAACCCCATCAGGTTTTCATTCTAGTCTTCGTGGTTCTTTACCTTGCAAGATTCTCCCTCTACATTCCTCACCTTCCCCCCTCTGCCTTCACACTGTGCATTGCAGGGAGGGTTGCAGAATCACATGGGCTTCTCCCTCTCCCAGCAGTTCCTATCTTCCCCCCGTCTCCATCATACAAGAAAATGTTGAAAGGGATGCAAGAATTAGCACTGAGAAGGCATACCCGGACTATCGCTCTGGCACAGAAGAATCCATCTCTCGCTTTGCTCTAGTATTCTCCTTCCTTCGTTGAGTACTAGTCTCTCTTCCTCCCTTAGCCATCCTCATTAACCTTCTCCCATCTGTTCTGCATCCCATCATTATTCCGCCGCCATTTCCTACTCCCTCTTCCTCCACTCCCCTGTCACCTCGGTGCCTTGGGATTCCAGCAGGCCTGCATGATGTCCCCGCGTCCCATTGAATTATTATTAGAGTGTTTGGTAGCCGGCCTTTCCAGCCTCTCCCTTGCGTTGTCTTGTTAAACGTCTTTTCCTTTTCTCTCACCCTGATCGGGGGCCACCTGTATCCATTACCTTGAGTTCGTGTCCTCATTATTATCTTGGGTAATGATTGTTTTGAGAGGCTCCCATCTTTGTTCTTCCAAATGTGTTGGCCATATACTGTCTACCTTGCCCCCTTGTTCATTGCAACCCCAATTAGCAAGGAAATCCGCTGCCTTATTACCATCCCTTCTAACATGATTTATGATCTTATACTCAATGCGCTTTATGAGCTTTTCCAGGTCCTGAATTAGGCCCACCGTCCTCCAGCTTTGTGCCACTTTCTCCCAATCCTTGCCATTATTAAGTTTCCTAAGCATCTCTATCACTAGTTTTGAGTCACCCTCTATTTCCAGATTATTGTATCCATTTCGAATCGCTATTCTTAATCCTTGATAGACTACCATTAATTCTGCTTCATTGTTGCTCATAATACCACCATGATCTGCATACACCCATCTTGTCCGCCCTTGATTATCCCAGAAAATGCCTCCAAACCCTGCTGGCCCCGGATTTCCTTTGGAGGCTCCATCAAAGTTCAGTTTGATGAAGCCATCTTGTGGGCAATTGAAAGTGGCAGGGCTATGGTTGTGAGTTTCTGGTTCTTTCTGCTTCTGGGGGTGAACCATTCCTTGTTCTAAGTTTAGGAATGCCAGGATCTTTTCTTCTTCTGGAGTTGCTTTCCAATCTTCTTGATTCCAGGTTTCCACAAGGATAGTTTCTCTTATATGGCTTTGGGTTCTTTTCCAGATCAGCTCTGGAGACATTTCTTTGTTTTGAAATATTCTCCGATTTCTTTCTTTCCATATCATCCACATATTCAAACCCACCGCTAGACTCCAGGCTCTTCTAACCACCGGGCTCGAAAATTGACCTCGCCCCCATTGTTTAATGGTTTCTTTAATGTTGTGAGGATCTTTGTTTGTCTTCCCAAATAGTTTCCTGATTTCTTCCCATTGCTGCTGAGCGAGAGGGCATGAGTTCAGAAGATGTTCTTGCGTTTCTTGGTCCTGCTTGCATAAGCAACATCTAGGGGGTCCTTGGAATCCACGCTTCTGAAGCTGATCCCATGTTAAAATGCAACCTTTACCTACTAACCATAAAAATAGAGTTACTTTCAGCCACCAGTTACTCTGCCATATTTGTTTCCACATGGGTGCATTGTCGTCTTGCTCTTGCTATATGGTTAGATGGTAAGCTTCTTTAATCGTGAAGGTTCCCTTCGTGGATCGACCCCATCTCAGTATATCTGGGCCTGTTCTGATAGTTATTCTCCTTGACTTCATTTCTCTTATATATAGCTCTCTTTGTTTAGTATCTATATGTCTATCCCACACTTCTGGCTTCTTCCAGGTTCTCTAGGTCTCCTCCTGGCTTTCTTCATTCCATAACTCGCTTACATAATTCAGTCCTTCCTCCTTTTCTTTCTAGCAGGTGTTTCTAAGGCCCTGCATCTCCTTCAATTTATCTCTTTGCTGCCAGGCTTCATCCCAGAATTTAGTTGAATTTCCATTCCGTATTTCCCAGAATGCATGTTTGGATATAATGTTTTTGTTTTGATTGGCCAGGTCCCATATTGTGGAACCTCATGGCATTTCCTCCAGTCTTAGGATACCTTCAGTAGTTGTGGGCATGCTGTATTTTTGTGTCTAGATTCTTTTCCATAGGTCTCCTCCTCCCCTCATCCATCTCCACCACAACTTCGCTCCCATTATTTGATTCAGGGTATAAGGATCTCTCAGACCCAATCCCCCTTCTTCTTTACTTTTTGTCAGACCTTTCCAAGATATCAGAGCCCATTTATTTTGTTGCTTTGGCCCTCCCCAGATGAATTTTTTGAATATCTCTACCATTTTTGTACATGCCCCTTTGGGAATAGCTATTTCTGAAAGAGGGTAGATGGGAATTGCTTGTAAGACCGATCTGAGAAGCACTGCTCTTCCAGCTATATTCAGAGTTCAAAAGGACCAGTTTGCTAATCTATTCTTAAGTTTCTCAATGGTTTGTTGCCAATTCGCCATCTTTAAAGGGTTTGGGGCTAATTGGGTACCTAAGTATTTTGTGGGTAATTCCCCAGAGTGGAAGCCCAATATTCTAGTCAGGTGGGATTTGACATTACCCGGAGTGTTAAAAAGGAAAGTACAAGATTTCTCCTTGTTAATTTGAGTACCTGAAACTTCCATGAAAAGGTCAAGGATTTTTTTGACTCTTTTTACTTCTCTTAGAGAGACTGCACAAAAAAGCATAATATCATCTACAAATCGCTGGTGGGTAATCGGTAAGTTGCTTCCCATAACCTCAACCCTTTAATTTTCCTTTCTCTCAATTCTTTTTTGATGTATCTTCCCAGTCCTTCTGCCACAATGATGAACAGAAATGGGGATAGAGGATCCCCCTGTCTCAGCCCTCTTGTGGCATTGAAAGTTGAAGTTGGCATTCCGTTCAAAAGAATGGAGAAATTTGGTGTGGAAATCATATCATAAACCCACTTTATCCACCTATTGCAAAACCCAAATGCCGCTAATACTGATTTAAGGTATTCCCAGTTCAGACGGTCATATGCCTTTGAGAGATCCAATTTGATCATCATTCCCGCTTCCTTCTTATATTTCAAAGAATGCACCACTTCCTGAGATACTACCAAGCCATCTAGGATTTGCCTTCCTTCCACAAACCCAGTATGTTCTGGAGAGATAATGCTAGACAAAATTGGATTCAATCGTTTGGCCATCAGAGTTGCTATAATTTTATAAATTACATTACAAAGAGTAATGGGTCAAAAACCTTGGGCAGTTTCAGATTTAGCAGTTTTAGGAATAAGAGACAAGAGGGTTGAGTTTAGACCAGGACATACCTTCTGATTTCTTCGCGACTCTTCTACCACCTCCAGAATGTCGTGCCCCAAGAATTTCCAGCCCGCTTGGTAGAATTCCACTGTGAATCCATCTGGTCTTGGAGCTTTATTCTTCTTCATCCCTTTCACAATCTCTTCCACTTCCTCCAGGGTTGCAGCTCTCATAAGGGCTAGGTTCTAGTCTCTGGTGATCATACTTAGAATTTCAGTGCATATCCTTCCAATAGCTTCTTCTCTATTCGTTTGGGGTTCCGTAAGGAGGTCTTTGAAATGACCAACTAGAGTCTATTCCATTTCCTCATGTTGGGTTAGGCGAAGTCCCTCTTCATTTTTAATGGAGAAAATTCTATTTTTTTGTCGCTGCTGAATCATGGCTTGATGGAAAAATTTCGTATTCCTTTCTCCTTCTCTCAGCCAGTTCACTCTTGACTTTTGCTTCCATAAAATCTCCTCCTGTTTTCTTCGTTCTTCAATTTGACTTATCAATATCCCTTCTTCTCTGGTTCTTTCCTCGCTTCTGCCTTCTGATATTATTTCTTGCTGCAGAGTTCTCATTTTCTGGTCTAGAAGCTGCTGGTCTTTGAATATGTTCCCAAATTCTTCTCTATTCCATTTTTTAATCTTCTCCTTGAGTTCCTTTAATTTTAATTGGAATGTCTGCATTCTGCTTCTTCCCCTTTGTTGGCTCTGATTCCACCACTCTTCCACTTTTGTCATGAACTTCTGATCTCTGAGCCAGAAGGCCTCGAACCTAAAAGGGCGTTTCTTTGGACTAGCTTTAATGTCAATTTCTAGTTGGATCGGCCAATGGTCTGAACCCAGTCCTGGTAGGATCATTGTTTCAATAAATATATCCCTATTTATTATTTGTTCAGATATTAAGAATCTGTCCAGTCTTGATGCAATTTGGTTTTTACCTCCTCTTCTGTTATTCCATGTGTGAATCCCATTTATTGTGGGTATATCCACCAGTCTTTGTTCCATTATCATATCTCCAAAGGCTTCCATATCTGGATCTGTTCTTCTCAGGCCTCCTCGTTTTTCCTCGAGGGATGTGATCATGTTGAAATCACCTCCTACAATCCATGGTGAATCTGGGAATAAGCTTCGGATTGTTCCCACATTCTGAAGAAAGCTTCTGCGTTCTCCCATTAGATGGGGGCTGTATACCCCTGTGAGAAGGATCCATTCCCGAGAACCTATATTCCTGAATTTGCCTGAAAGAATTCGAGGCATGCTTACCCAATTTTCAAATTGAACTTCCTCTGGGTTCCAAAGAATTTCCAGGCCCCCTGCACTACCTAAGGCATCCTGACCCATTATTTCATAATGAGGATTGAATCTACTCATTATCTCTTTCAATTTCTGTTCACTAATCTTTGTTTCCTGAATTATCATTATGCTGGGTTTATCTCTTTTCAATTTGTCTCTTAGATATCTCTGTTTCCCATTACTGTTCAACCCTCTAATATTCCATGTTAAAATTGTTAGTTTAACAGTTTGAGCGGTTGTTGGAATACCTCTGAAAGAGGTATGACTCTTCCTAAATTAACCAGCATCTCTCCAACCATTTGGATGGTTTCGCTCATAGGTCGTCTTCCTCGTTTTCTTCCACCTTTTCTGGCATTTCCCATTTCTGTGCCTTGGCCTCCTTGTGCTCCTAGATGTTCTAGTTGGTTTGCTATGGCTACCCCTCCTTTCTCCTTATATTTTTGAAACATGTCCTTGTATAATTTCTTTTGTTCTTCTGGTATGAATCTTTCATCCAGGTGCCTCCATTCATGTAGAAGTCTCCTCATAACTTGTTCCTCTTCGCTCCCTTTGTCCTTTTGTGGATCTATCTCCATTTGGGTTTGGTCTTGGGGCATTCCCATGCTTTCTCCTTCCTTCTCCTGTTCCAAATTTGTTTGCATTGTGTCTTGTCCTTTTTCCCTTTTTGAAAGTTCTGCTGGTTCTTCTTCACTATCCTCCCTTTCCGTTTCCATTTCCTCTTCCTGAAGAACCCCGAACTTGTTTTGGTTTTCCGGGATTACTGTTTTGACAGGTGGTTTTATAGGGAACGCTCCTTTTTTAGGTTTCCTTCTGTTAAGCACTTCTTTGAAACCTTCCTCGTCCTCCTTGTTTGCCTCTGTTTCCTTCTTCTCTTCCTCTCTCATTCCTGCTACTTCTCCAGATGCATTCAAAGGACATTGTTTGAAGAGATGACCATATTCATGGCATCTTCTACAATGGAATGGGATATGCTCATAATCCACTGGTTGTTGCCAGACCTCATCATGGTACTCTACTTCAATATACTCTGGAAGCGGTTCTGTGATATTCATATATACACAGATCCTGGCATAGGATGTATATCTTCCTCTTTTAGTGGTCTCAGCTACTTTGACAAATGTCCCAATTGTGTTTCCTATTCCTTCCAAGATCTCTGGATCCCAGAACTCGATTGGGAGTCCGAACAGTCTGACCCAGATAGGTGCCGCTAGCATTTTTTCTTTGTCTAGGTTGTAGCATTCCTCCCAGTGCCTCATAAATAGACCAGCGTTGTTCAGGAAGTAGGGTCCTCCCTCAAAAATCCTCTCCTTGTCCTCCAGGTTAGAGAAAATGACTGTGAAAAAGCCCTTTGCCCCTAGTTTTAGGTCTATGTGTCCCTTGGGCTTCCATCTCTATTGTATCCATTTGGCCAGATCCTTCTCAGATGGCCAGATCCCTACAAACTTACAAATCAAAGCATGATCTTTCATGTATCCTCTATACTCTTCAAGTTTGTTGTTAGGGATTACAAACCTGGGTTTTTTCATTGCTCTGGGTAGGCATCTGCTTCCCAACCCTGCTTGCCAGTGAGCCCCCATGACCAGAATGTCTTTGTAACTTTTTCCAGTGCTCTCATGCGCCCCATTTATGCTTGGCTCAGCTATTGCTGAATTTTTATAGGAGGGGATCTCTCCCCTCCCGTCTCCGTCTGCCATTTCTCTGTCAATTCCGCCTGCCTACTATCTCCCGTCCTCCACTCGTCTCTGCACTCTTTAATTATCCGATCAGATGTGGGTGGTTGTAGGACTCCCCTGCACCTTGTCCCAGGGTCCGGTCTGCTAGAGCCGGCCCGTTCCGAAACCCTAACCCTACTTGTTTTCCTTCATCGCTTCCTCCACTCCAGATCGCTCCCCTCTACCATACAGATCCAAAATTCCCATGATGTTTTCGTCTCTTTCAATTAGAAGATTGTATTCTTATTATGAAGTATGATTCCCACACTTCTTGGCCTTATAATGAATTTATTGACATATATGAGAAGTTGTTTGACATCATATAGCATCCCGCTACATATGGTAATATTTTTCATTTCGGGTTGCTTGCCTTTCCCTTTCTCCTCAGTGATTTTAATCGTAAACTTATTTTGCAAAGCTTTTTCAATATCTCCTTCCACTTTAAATATAAACAAAATGTATATCTAAAAACTTCCCAAGGATATTCATACTCATCTCATAGTTCGATAAATAATTCTTGAGACTATCCCTGACTTAATAATCTCAATCTAACTAGAGACTTCTAATTCTAGTTGATAGATATATATATGAAATATTGACATGATTTCCAAATATATATATGAAATATTAACATGATTTATGGTTGATATATCTATATATATATATATATATATATATATATATATATATATATATATATATATATATATATATATATATGAGATATAAAGAAGAAGGTGTTGGGTGCTAAAAGGCGTCTTTCAAAACTCCTAATTGCCTCACATTAATTATCAGCCTGGGTAAGTCTTTTTATTCCAAGAGTGTACACAATATGTGCAATCTATAATTCCAGAGAGTAATGCTTAAAAATAAATTAATAAATTCAATACACGAGTAAACAAATGCAATCTTAAATCTCAAGCTTGTAACTTTAAGAGAAATAATTCATCTAAGCATCATAACTCAATCTCAAACAAAACCATATTTCTATCTTAATCAACCAATTCAAATAGTAATCAACCAAGAGCACCGTAGCATTAACTGAGCTCTTTCGGTTGGACTTAAACTACTGGATAGAAGGAAAGCATTTAATCAATAACACTCTATTCTTTAATTAACCAGGAATGATTCTTTAGCTGATAACTAATTCAATCCTCGACATGAATAAATAAAAACCAACTAAGACTGCACATTAATGGAATGAATACCAAAAATCTGAATCAACGAAAGTAAATCAACTGCAAAGCTGTAAAGCAGAATAAACTTGCAAGAAATGGAAAAAGGTATAAAACAAGGAACAACAGTAAAATCCACTAGAGACCGGGCCCTAGCCACTAGCGAATACTGTTGAGCTACTTCAAAATATCCGAATGAATAGCAACACAAGTTATATATTAATCATCAAAGTCACTTGTCATTTCAATACGTTCTCGTTCTTCAGAATCACACTTCTGTAAATTAAAATTACAATTGAAGTAAAAACCGAGAGATCCCTCTTTAGTCTTCCCTTTTATAGTCAAAAGGAAAAAGATAAATGTGATCCCTCAGGATTAGGAGATCCGGAGGGATTCACAACTAAATGTTATCTTCAAACAATTCTTCTATCTCGCGTTGATATTCTTGACTCGTTCCTTGGTTTGACTGCACATGACGTGTCTCATTTCCCTCGATTAGCTTTTTTTGTGCTGACTTGGGAACAACAGTTGTTCCATCTATTGTTTTTCTACATAAAAAACAATGAGAGTTAGTTTGGTCGATCAAATTGTATCAAGAGTAGTTTCATTCATTTCTTATCAAAATCCTATCAATATGTTATTATATCATGGCACAAAATGGTTAAGAAAAGAGGAAAAAGACAATAATCATGAGTAAATACATACCTATTGCAAGGCTCAACAGAAAGTAAAGCAAGAAAGAGATATTTTTAGATTTCCCTTCCAAATGAGAGGTATTGGAATTGTTTCGTATTGATTTTTAGAAATAAGTGGGTGTTACTACTCATTTCCTTGGAAAATTGATTTCTATGCATTTGCAAACTCTATATCCAAACTAAATTAATTCAAGAAAGAGACTACAGGTCAAAAACAATAACCTGCAATAAAATTCTCTCTCTCTCTCTCTCTCTCTCTATATATATATATATATATACAAAACAACAATGAGTAAGTATGTCCTACTTGACCATACCATTACTCCATTTAATAAGTGCATGACTCATCTTGAAGAAAAGAAGAAAATAGAAGATCCATAACACAATCATATGGAATTTTTGAAGTTGGAAAAGGAAGTAAGTCACAATTTTATTATGCTCATCACAGTTTATAATGAAAAATTTGTTCAACTCTAAATGTTTTTGAAAGAATCATGCAAAATTCCATACAGACACAAAAGTTATTAGAGAAAAACTTCATATTTATTGTGGACCTAATCAGCTATGCATACTGGATTTATTGTTCTTCATACAAATATTATTTCTCATAAAATATAATCCAACATGTTGGACTATGAAACAATTCAACAAACAAAAAGAAGGGAAGTATAATGTCTTTCTAGCCACTGTAATCTATAAGGAATATTGAGAGTTGGGCTACCATCATACACAACGGAGTATACTAAAAAAAATCCATTAATAGTTTCCTCTATGAAAGGATCAAATTTATAGCACAACGATTACAACGACTCCACTGGATGAGAAGGAATATAAAACAAGTTTTCAACATTATTAGTGTATGCAAACAAAACTGTAAAATTTATGGATAATGATGAGAAGGAAGATCAAGCAATTTTTCAGCACTATTAGCGTATGCAAACATAACTGTAAAATTTATTTAGAGTATGTAAACATAACTATAAAATATGACGTTTATGTTAAATTCACATTCACCATCTCCGGTTATTGAATCTCTCACTAAAATTTCAATTGAATTGAAGGGAATATAGGATAATATGACAGATAGAAGATAAACAAATCTATGGAGAATAATTAAGTTTGTATTTGTGGATGAGAGTTACTTGGCTTGTTTAATTATTCCACATTTACAGAGTACACTAATCCACTCAATCATGGAATTACCACGTCACTGTATCACCAAGATAACACCAAATTAACGATCTTAGCCAAGACTGCAAGTCCGCATGTTTTTAACGTAAAATTATAAACCAAACATCAAGCATCCAACAGATTCCATACAACGCGGAGGGAGTTTACTTGTCATAACCACTCTACGTGATTTGATGTGATTCGATATATTCAATAACTGCAACAGGAATTAATAAACATCTTGTTTTAATCAACATTCATGCCAAGGGAACTGCTTTGAAGTTGGATTATTCTCAGCGAAAATGACAAATTGAAATATGACTTTAGTTTATAGATTAAGAATCATAATACACTACACATCACTAGGACAGGAGCGCGCAAAGTATGGCACATAATATCATCTGTGGCACAGAGGAGCGCACAAAATATGGCACATAATATTGTGTATGGCACAAAGGAGTGCGCGGTGTATGGAAGAGGAGTGCTCCTGAGTATGGCACAGAGGAGTGTGCTAGAGTATGTACATAATATCATTTATGGAACAAAGTAGCGCACTAGAGTATGGCACAAAGGAGTGCACAGAGTATGGCAGAGTAGGGAGCGCACAGAGTATGGAGCGTGCAGAGTATGGCACAGAGTATCACTTAAAAAATACCAAATTATGAATAAATCTATGATCATCTCATTTGTCCAACTACATAAGTTCGCATGAAATTATGGCTTTTGGTTTCAACTAAATTTTGAAGTTAAATGCATCACCGTTTTATTAAAACACCAAACAAATATGTACAATTCATAATGGCATATTCACTCCTCAAAGATGAATTATATTAACAAAGTTATTATATGGAGTCATGAAATCATACTTGGTCTGAACGAGGAGGCTGACAGAATTCCTCTAGTGACGACGAGGTGCAACCAATCCTGCAAAAATTTTGCAAGAACTCCTCTGGATCTAACCAATCCTGCAAAAAAACCAGCATAAAATTAAAATATTCTTTGAAAAAACCAGAAAAGAAATCTGCAAAAAAAAACAACGAATAAGACACACAAGGACATATGTGATCATTTCCTCCAATGCACTAATGGGCCACCCACGCTAAAAATGCAGAAAATTTCTCCAGCTAACTCGAACTAACAATAACCAATAAACTAACAATGCACAAAATTCTGCAATGACATCGGGGCCATCATATATATAGACATTTTTTCGTCCGAAAAACTAGTTCAACCGAATTATTTTTTCTTTCAAATAAATAGTTCAACTGAATTATTTTTCAGCCGAAAAAAATTATTGTCGATTTTTTCTCCTCCGGCAAAAAATCCATTAAACGATTAACATTAATCTAAATGACCAATTGTTCAAATGAATAAATGTAAAAAATTCAGTCGAAAAAAACTTTTGTTCAGTTAAAAAATTGGGATTATGAATTTTTTGGGGGAATTTCTCACAAAAGTGTAACCCAGCTTCACATGTTTACCCAATTCCTAGCGCCTATTCAGAAGATAGACTCAATTTTTTGGTTTTCCTTCTTGAGAAGCAAGGTGTAAGGCTCTCTAACAAGGGAAAAAGGGATTTCAAGGGCTAGTGTTTGCAAATAAGACTTGTAAAGGAGGGGCCTAGTCAAAGAAATCTTTGTGAAAAGTTGGATTCCAAGTGGTCTTTGTGGAATTATCTTCAAGAGGTTGTGGGACCACATGGGACCAAGTGGACCCAAAGTTAGGTCAAGGGGGTGGAGTTTATCAATCAAGGGTATGCCTAACCTAATTGAGGGGAAGAAAGAAATCAAAGGAATAATTTTCAACAATATTAATACAATGATCCCAATGAGGTCACTAGCCAAGGAAATCAAAGGGAAAGAATGAATCTCGGAGCTAGGGCTTGAAATATCTCAAAATCCCACCGTCGGAATGGCTTCAATTTTGGAGGTCTCCTAGGAGACACAGCAGTGCAGTAGAGGCTAGGAGATCGATTTTTTTTTATGGATAACTTGTGAGAAATGTAGTGCCCTAGGTTTCCTATGGAGGCTAGGCCTAGAAGAAAGAGGGAGAGGTGATAAAGAGTATGCTTTTTGGTGATTTCCTATGGAGGACCAGTGCCTAATCCTTTGGGAGAAATTGATTGAAGGATATTTCAATGCTTTGGATGAATTCACTTGGTCAAGGAGGCCTCTATAACAACTACGCATGGCAATTAGGGCATGCTACAATTGCATCAAGGCCTTTATACTTTGATATGAAATGTATATTGACTTATCAAGATAAAATTTCAACAAAATATCTCTAAGAACATTCACTTATTCAAACATGGCCCGTGAAATGATGCAACGCTATAGAAAGACAAATTTCCACCATTTCACAAAAGAAAAGCAACAAATTTCAGCCTAGTATAGATAAATTCCCCAGCAACATGCATGCAACGTAATAAAAATGTCATCATTGTGTATTAAATAACCTAAATTGGGAACTTTCATGCACTGATGGGTTAGAGGAGCGAAAATGGGCCGAGAGCACGCAGGGTTTCGAATTTTTTTCCCGCGCAGCCGTTCATGGCGGCCATGATCGAGCTTCTGGAGTTTGGCGCAGTGGGTCCGAAGGCGATAGCATCTAGGCATTTTGTTTTTTCTGCCGGGCAAAGATGGCGTCGGATGCAGGTGGAAGGCGGATGGTTTTCTTACAAAAGGAATCTCTGGATATCGATCCGTCTCCCGAGGACCTCCTTGCATGTTGGGGTCTGGAAGATTCAGAGGAGAACCTGCAACACTTCTTCCCGTTGCAGGCAGTGTTGTCAGGAAACAAGGAAAGGTCAGCGGATGCGGGAGAGAAGGCATCGGATGTCATCGCCAGGAGCCCTGGGGGGAAAATACTGAGGGAAGGGCAACTTCATAGCTCTGCTCGGCCGGAAAAGCTGGGATCAGATGCTAAAGTCGCAGGAAAAGAAAGACAAATTCTAAGTTACCCGGAAGGATCGGCGGGTGGGGTCTCCAGGTGGGCTGAGGAAACTAACGAAGGCAGCTACCTACAGTCAGAAAAGCGCTCTGTGTCTTTTGAGGCTGTAGAGGGAGGAGATAAGCCGGAGGATCAGGGTGGAAAGAGGAAGAAGCCCAAAATTTGCAGGAAAAAAGAGGCAAGGCCCAGTTGTGTCTTTGGAGTGGATATCCACATAGACATGGCGTTGGAAGCATCGGAAACCCTTCTTGTCGGGAGAGTTGGAGGAAGGAAGTTAACAGTGGCCTTCATTAAGAAATGGGCTCTGGCTGAATGGAAAGAAGCTCCTGGACAACCAGAAGAGGTCAAGATTCTTGATAGAGGGTGGTTCTGTCTCCGGTTTGGGCATAAGGAGCATGCCGAATGGGTGTTGTCAAAGCATTGGAGCCTTGGGAAGAGGCCTGTGTTACTCAGGAAATGGACGCCTCTCTTTGATGCCCAGAAAGAAAAATCAGAGGAGTTTCCAGTTTGGGTCAAACTAATGGGACTTCCTATTCACCTCTGGACCGATTCGGTTTTCTCTTCCATAGGAAATACTCTGGGTAAGTTCCTCGAGGCTGACAAATCCTATCTACATTCTCACGACTGGAGTGCAGCCCGCCTTATGGTAATTTTAAATCCAAAAGAAGGTTTGGCGGGAGATATCCTACTAAATTACCGAGGCCAAGAGTTCATCCAGACCCTGGACTACGAAAACCTCCCGTTCAGGTGTCACCGGTGCAAAGTATATGGACATCTGGCTCGGGATTGCCCACAGGGTCATCGTAGACGTCGAAGGCAGAGGAAAAATGGTTCTAAGTCAGAGGAAAAGGATCAAATGAAGAACATTGCTCAGAAGGAAGTGGTCCAGTCCAAGGAGGCTGAAGCTCTGGCTGATATCCAGGGGATAGGATTGGAACATATGGAGGGCACTGGAATATCTCAGTCTGAGGAGGAAACGAGTGCTATTGTATCAAATCAGCCCTCTGCAGCTGGTGTCCAAGCAGCTACTGCAATGGAAGATCTATATCAGGCCTGTCCTCCCCCCCTTTATTCTCATCACCTATTTTATCAAGTGACTTGCATGTGGTGTGTAGTGGTGAGTTAGATCGTTCATGTAAACTCTCATCAGTTATAACAGACTTGAAGAAGGGAGAAAACACAACTGATAGTGTTTTATTGACGGTGACATCTCCCCTTCATCTGGCTCCGTTGCATTTCGGAGAAGGAGGACGTGAACCTCATTACAATTTAAGGCCTTTAGCTACCAGAAAAGGAAAAGAGCTAGTTGCAGGCGGTTTGGCAACGGACGAGGTGTCCATAGGTCCAAAGAAGTTAAGAGGGAGGAAGTCGGACTTATCAAAAGCTAAGCTGAAGGCTATCATAGATATTGCTGGAGGAAAGCAGTTGTCCCTGCCAGGGGTGCTTAGAGCAAAGCAATCACCCCCCGAAGGTTTTAAATGATTATTTTATCTTTCAATTGCAGGGGTCTTGCTAGTACCCCCAAAAAACTAGCTCTGAAGGATCTGGTTAAGGAGAATAAACCTGACATCCTCCTCCTTCAGGAAACGCTTGGGAAAGGAGAAGACATTATAGGCTGTCTGCATAAACTTTTGCCGGGATGGAGTTTTCATGCTGTGGATGCTACTGGACATTCAGGAGGTGCGGCTCTGGGATTTAATATGAAGGCAGCGCGTGAAATTTCATCCTGGGGAGCAGAAAACATTTTGGCGGTGGAACTCTATTCCAACGAGCTCTGTATTCCTTTTCTTTTTCTGAATATCTATGGTCCTAATTTGGAGCGGGAGAAGTTCTGGAACTCTTTATTCGCGAAGTCCTTTTTGGCGCACCCAAATCTCATTATTGGCGGAGACTTCAATTTCTCTTTGGGCCTGGCTGAATCCTAGGGTGTCAATGCTAGAGCAGACCCCCTCTCTGCTTTCATTCATCAGAAATTTGCCTTATCGCCTCTTATTGACGTTAACCCATCAAAGATGCGCCCCTCTTGGAGCAACCGAAGGATTGGCGATGATTGGATTGGGAAGAAATTAGATCGCTTTTTAATAAGCGATTTGCTGTCGGAGAAACTTCAGCCATTCAGGCATTGGGTTGGAGATGGTGGCCTCTCTGATCATTTCCCGGTTCTTCTAGAGGTGAAAGGTAATTTAACTAAGCCAGGTATCCCCTTCAAGTTTAACTCCTCTTGGCTTTCGGATGCATCTTACATAAGTCTTTTTCATAAAACCTGGAGGAAAGCTGTGGTAAGTGAAAATGAGAACCGCAATCAACTGTTTATGGAAAATTTATTAAGGATGAAGGCTGCTTCAAAAAGTTGGGCACATCAAAAGAAGCTAAAGGAGGAAGAAACAATGCAAGTAGTGAACGCAGAACTTGCTCTTCTTGAGGATCCAGACAGTCAGGGCTATGACACAGGTGCATCGCGCTCGAGGATACATGAGTTGGAAATGGAAAGAAGGAGAATTCTGCAGCTGAGGGAGCAAAGCTGGCGTCTTAAAAGCAGAGCGGTCTGGTTACAGGCAGGGGATGAAAATTCTAAGTTTTTTCAGAATTATGCAAAAGGGAGAAAAAATACAAACACTATATGGGAAATGAAGAAAGCAAACGGTGACATAGCGCTCTCATTTGAAGATTTGGCAACTGAAGGGGTAAACTATTTCAAACACCTCTTTAAAGCCCCAGGTGAAGCCACAATTGCAGAAGTTATAAGGGTTGCCCAGGTTTTTCCTCGGTTCATAGAGGAGGAAGATAATGAACTTCTTATGGCTCCTATTACAAAAGAGGAAGTTGAAAGCGTCCTCAAATCGATGCAAAAAGACAAAAGTCCTGGGCCGGATGGCTGGACTGTTGAATTTTTCCTGCATTTTTTTGAATTCATTGGCGATGAGTTAGTGGAGGTGGCGGAAGAATCTAGACTCTCAGGTTCTATCTATCAACCCTTTAATGCTACATTTCTAACTCTCATTCCAAAATCTGATATCCCAGGTTCTTTTGCCGATTTCAGGCCCATCTCGTTGTGTACCTGTGTGTATAAAATAATTGCTAAAATCATTGCTGTCAGGATAAAACCCTTCCTTTCTAAAAATGTTTCCCTGGAGCAGTTTGGTTTTCTAGATGGCAGGCAAATTCATGAAGCTGTGGGAGTTGCTCAAGAAACGCTCCACAGTCTCAAAGTTGGAAAGAAAAAAGGAGTCGTTGTAAAAATAGACTTATCTAAGGCTTATGATCGAATCAGCTGGATGTTCCTGAGACTCTTGCTAACTCATCTGGGCTTTAGTTTTGAACTTGTAAGATGGATTATGAGTTGTGTCTCGTCTTCTTCCATAGCTGTTCTGATCAATGGAGCAGCCTCCAGTTTCTTCCGTCCTGAACGTGGCCTACGCCAAGGCTGCCCACTATCTCCTCTCTTGTTTTTGATGGCAGCAGACGGTATCAGTCGTTTGATCCATGAAGCAAAAAGTCAAGGTTTATTGAAAGGAATAGAAGTTGCTCCAAATCTCTGGGTCACTCACCTTCTGTTTGTGGACGATATTATACTCTTCAGCAATGGCAGCCTTGATGATTGCAGGATGCTTAAGAGGATCTTGGACCTCTTTTTGAAAGCGACTGGCCTCTGCATCAATGAGAGAAAATCTACTATTACCTGTGCAGGTCTGGCTAGAGAGGAGGTGCGTCGGGTGTCTTTGGTTCTGAACTTTGAAGTTAAATCGCTTGAGGATTCCTTCAAATATCTGGGGTTCTATCTGAAGCCAGATAATTACAGGATAAAAGACTGGCAGTGGATCCTTGTAAAATTGGAATCAAATCTGAAGCATTGGAGCCACAAGTGGCTCTCCCGGGCAGGTAGACTTGTTTTAATAAAATCTGTTTTAATGGCTATCCCAGTTTATTGGGCGAGCTTGACTTGGGTGCCCAAAGGTATTATAAACTCAATTGAGAAACTTTGCAGCAACTTTCTGTGGGCAGGGTCTAAGTCTGAGAGAGTTACCCCGTGGATCGCATGGGACAAAATTACCCGTCCTAAAGAGTGGGGGGGCTGGGGGATAAAAAACCTTGCTAGCTTCTCCCAATCCCTTGCAGCAAAGTTGGCTTGGAGGATCATTTCAGCGGAGAATTTATGGACTACAGTGACTAAAAAGAAATATATAGATCCATTATCAACACTCGATTGGATCCGACTGCCGCAAAAATCGTCCAAAAATTCCTCGGTGGTCTGGAAAGCAGTGATTGCCTCGGTTAACATCATTGAGAAGGGGTTGGCTTGGTATGTAGGAGATGGAACTCAAATTTGCTTGGGGCGCGATCCTTGGATTGGTTGTTCTGAGGATTTTCATCTATCACAAGATTTGGTGGCTTTCTTAAGAGACAGAGGATTATTCACTTTAAACCAGATTGCTGATCCCAGGGCCTCTTCTATTTGGAATCAAGGGTGGCTTAAAGGACGAGACTTAGATTTGATTGAAGACAGGTTGGAGGAATGGGACAGGTACATAAGGAATCTCGTCAACTCTTCGGTGCGGCTTTCAGACTCTCCGGATGAGTTAAAATGGGTTTTTGCTCAGAATGGCCTTTATTCCCCAAAGGAAGGTTACAAATGGATGATGTCTCAAAAGGGGTGGGAAATTCCGGGCTGGTGGGCTAAACCCTTATGGAAGTTAAAAGGACCTGCTAAAACAAAACTCTTCTTCTGGTGTGTCCTTTTCCAGAAAGTTCCTTCGTGGGATTTCCTTCAAAGAAGAGGCAGAATTGGTCCTGGTAGATGTCCTCTGTGTAAAGACAGTGTCGAAACTGTCCAGCATCTATTTCTCTTTTGCCCCTTCAACTCTAGTCTTTGGGCAGCAACGCTTGGCTTAATAAACGTGCCTCATAGATGGGAAGGGCAGGGACTCTTAGAGGCCTGGCAGAGCTGGTGGTTTTCTTCATTAAACGAAAGGGAACGATCCATCCCTTTAATCATTACTTGGGGGACATGGCTGGCCAGGAATCAAGCCATCTTCAAGGACTCTGTTTTTCCTATAGGAAGGCTTGCAGCTGAGGGAGCGGCCATCTATGAAAGCATCCCTATTCCTCAAGCTCCTAATTCCTCCAGAGCTGTTTGTCAAGAAGTCATAAGACAATCTATGCCGTGGGCTTATTTTGATGGGGCGTCGGATAACAATGGTCGATGTGGGGCTGGCTTGGTCATACATTTTTCAGAAGTAAAGATTCTCAAAGCCTCAGTAGGTCTGGGTCAGGGTTCAAATAATTTTGCCGAATTAAAAGCCCTTCATCTCCTCCTCAGCTGGCTTATCCTCCGAGATGTGCGAGAAGTTCAGATTTTTGGGGATTCCATGAATGTGGTTCAATGGGACTCATCGCTGTCATAATCTTTCTCTGCTTCCTCTGTTTAGAAGGAGTAGCTCGTGAGATGGGGTTGTGGACTGTTTTGGAGGTTGATAACGGGTCTGTTCGGCCTGTTGATCAACCCATTTTTGCTTAATCCTCCTTCACGCTTCCTCTGTTCCTGTATATATCTGTGTATGTTGTCGTTTTCCTTTTTTCCATGTCTCCACTCTCTCCTAATTTTCCTCTGCTGTCTTTCTTGGGCTGTTTTCCCAATATGTGGATGCCCGGGCAGAGTTTTTAGATTTTTCTTAGCGGCTTCCTTTGTGGATTTTTGTATTGGATCCACGCAGTCCTATGCCTCTTTGCTGCTGTCATTTCGGTGCCATACCCTTGCGGTGGCTCTCGTTTCAGTTGCGTGGGCGATAGGACGTTACTCAACTGTTTTGAGTGACTTGGGAGGTTTTCCACTCCTGTAATGGGTCTCTGTCAGAGATCGCTTTGTTTTGCTGAGTCGTGCCTATGATGGCGGTTATGGCTCGGTGTCTTCCTTACATACCTCATTATGTAACCCTTTTTATTAATAAAAGGTTGGAATTTTTTCTGTGGAAAAAAAAAAAACGTAATAAAAATGATAAATTAGCATTAAAAGAACACTTACATGTGGGAACAAGTATATCCAATCATCATCACGTGCCAACATAGAAGCTCCAAGAAAAAAATGAAGAGATCCAAACATCAAAATTCATCTATCGATCCAATTTCGTCCTCCAAAAGAATAGAGAAAATATCACAAGAGAGAATGATCCAATCCAAGTGATGATGATCAAATGATTCCATCGCACTTCTATTTATACACTTCCTAATGAATTCGATTTAGCTAATTAGGCCTAATTTAGCCCCTACAATAAAATAATGTGCATAATAACAAAAACTTTGGTGAAAAGCCCACCAAATAGCTCAATAATGTAAAGGTAATCCTCTCAAGAGGATTTAATGATCAACAAAGTGATGTTGTTTGGAGTTTGAGGAGGCTTGTTGAAGTCCAAGGGGTGCCATGATGAAGAAAAGGAATCCAAATATAGTGGACAAGGGATTGGCACCTTGTTATCCAATCAAGAACCTGTAGTGCTCCCAGGTGGGTGTGGAGGCACAAGGACAACCTCATGGGCTCAAAATGGATCAAATATGCTTTTAAACGATTTGTAAGGGTTAGAGAAATGACATAAACCCTCCATTTGTAGCGGGAGGCATCCTGGAACATCTTCCAAGTGTATGGTGCAATTGTGGAGCCGGTTGGGCATGGTAGACTAGGTGCATCATTCTCATCCAAGGTGGAACACGAGCAATAAATGAACACTACTATGGATCCATGAAGCAATATCTACTATGGTGGAGGCCCGTGAATCTCAACACTCACCATATAAGTGCCAATGTGTCCCTCTGGAGAGCTAGGACCCCGTATAATGAGACCAAGCCCTAAATGAATACCCACCTACAATCTTGGATAAGATCCAATGCACCCCTTGCCTCCAATACAACAAATCATTAGACTAATCAAGTAATAATGCTTACAAGTTATGAGATCAATGAATTACTTCATGGTGGCATGTCCTTCCATAGTGGGGTACTTCATTAGAAATCCATAAGGTACATTCCCATATAAATTCAACCATATATTTATTGGCATCGACACTATTTCCATCAAACTTGGGCAACCATTCATAAAGCTTAGTAATTAATGGGTGGGGAGAAATGAGAGAAACCCTTAATTTTAGTGCCTTAAATGAATTTAAGGATTGAACAACATCTTCAACCATCTTTAGTTTGAACTTCTCATGTGCCAAAAAGCAGTCAACTAAACTAGATAAAGAAGAGATATTTTTAGAGTTGCATGATTTTTCAAGCCAGCCCCCAAGTTTGGTCCCAATAGAGATGAGGAACTAATGAATCTGAACATGTTCTTGAATGGTGTTGGCCTTCAATATATATTCCATGAAATTATCCACATGGTTAACTGTTAAAGATGGGTCATCATCAAACCTAGGTAAGGTTTCCCCATGATCATAATTAATGGCATTTTGGTATCCTGGGATCCATTTAATATCCAATGTTGGGTGTCTTGCTATCCAATCCCACATGGTGTTGAATATTCTATGGGGATCATATGTGGAGTTGCCAGGGTGATTGAATTTTCCTTCACAAATGCTTACTTCACCCTACAAGCATTGACTTTGAAGTTCAATGAGGAACCAGACTTTGTTCCTCCAATGGAATGGAGTCGCCAATAATGTTATTTCAATATGTCGTATGGGAAAAAAACCACACGTCTCGTGTCCCCGACAACAATGCCAAAAATGTTTACCGCTTAAACTAGCAGGGATCCTAAAGGGACAACTACTAAGTCAAGGGCAGCAATGGAGCAATAGCCCATTGTCACCTTAGCTAAATCTCCCTGCTCTATACAAATTTCCACCGATGGGATGAGACCCGGTATGAAAGGAATCACTAGATGAATGAGTCAATGAAGGGATAAAGAGAGATTCCTAGAGCCTATTCATAAGAGAGACTCAATTTTGTGTTTTTCCTGCTCAAAAACCAAGTTATAAGACTCTCTAAGAAGGGCCAAAGGGATTTCAAGGGCTAGGGTTTTCAAATAAGACTTGTAAAGGAGGGGCCTAGTGTTTGGTCAATTTAGAGTGTCCTAAATTGTTGTACTAGTTGTCAATCCAGGAGTTGTAAACTGTTGAAGTGTGGCGCACTATATGTGCAAGATAACCTATTTCTTCCTTTTTGTCGTTTTTTATTTTTTTATTTTGTTTTGGGGGTTTTTATCTTCGTTTATCTCCTAATGCGAAATGGAAATTCTATCCCTAAGTTTTAAGATTACTCTAAAAGACAAGTATGGATATAAATTTTTAAGGCAATTATGTCCTTTATAATGATTTCCAAAACTTCAAACTTCAGAGGGTCTTAGAACATACTAATGAAGAAATTAATTCCTGAAAGAAAATGAAAATGTGCCACTATTCTAATCAAACAAACAGTGAACTATTGATCATGAAACCATTATCACCGCTGCTGTCTAAATACAAAAGAAATGAGTTAAGCTACTGCACTCAAAGAAATCCAAAAATTGCAAGTAAAGTAAAACTAAATTCAAATTACATCAATTCATAGTCTGACCCCTCGCCAGTTAGTCTAGCTATGGCTTTCAGAGGTAATCATCAACAACTTGAGCAATCTAATATCTAATTGCAGAAAAGTAAAACTAAAATCAAATCACATCAATTCATACTCTGACCCCTCGCCAGTTAGTCCAGCTATGGCTTTCGGAAGTAATCCTCAACAACTTGAGCAATCTGATATCTAATTGCAGAAGAGTAAAACTAAAATCAAATCACATCAATTCATAGTCTGACCCCTCACCAGTTAGTCTAGCTATGGCTTTCGGAGGTAATCATCAATGATATGAGTAAGTTGATTTCTAAACTAACTAATAAATCCAATGAACACGACTGAAATAAACAAAACAGAACTGGAATTAAAAGCTAAGAAAAGCAAGTCAGTGGAAACACTGATTCCATGTCACTAGTTTTTGCAAAAGGGAATGTATGAAGATGCCCGGGCCTACTGTAATCTAGAACATACACACTGATCAACGTTAACAACAATGTACAAAGCATGTAAAATTATGAACAAGAATGAAGCGTTAGTACCATAGTAAATGAAATATACATAAGTGAATAACTATGGCATATTTGCAATAAACATAAAGAAACACAACATGAAATTGTACAGTAATAAGAAACAAAACCTTGGCCTGTGCAGGGGCCCTTTGCACAACCTCGGGCAACAGCTATCAATCAAAAATTATGCTCACACAATCATGTAGAAACAGAGTCTTCTCATATATTTCAAAACGCAGTCACAACAATAAAACTAGTGTCATGGCACAGTGGGCTTTTTTAACAGCAAAATTATATTCAAAAGACTAACTCCTATGTGTATAGAAACGCATTATTTATAACAAAAGGTTACATAACTGTTTTCCTGTAAACTACGCTGATAGAGGACACGTAAACGACAGCGTCCATGGATTTAGCATCATGGCTGCCGAGATTATGCAATCTATTAAAAACGGCTTGTTGGATTCACATTGTGGGTAGCCTATAGGTGTCAGTGTGCCTCCAGAGATCTAGAAACGGCCACGAAAATCTTTCATGTGCTTGGAAACAGAGTCTTGTTGTTGTAGGACTCTTCTGTTTGACCATCGCTTCCCCTGATGAATTTGACTGATCCAATAGGACTCGATCCATGTCCAAGTCATTTCCAACTTTCCCATGTGGCTCGCTTTGCCTGATGACACCTGCAATGTAGACTTTAACAAAAAAAGCTGTGGAAAGCTGAAGCAGCTGCAGAAAGTGACAAGATTCCACAGCTCAATGAGCAAAAATCTAGTTCAAACAACAGACACAAAACATAGTTAAAAAAACCACTTTAAATGCTCTTTTATGATTAATATGCAATGATGTTGATAGCTTAGGAAATCCAGGTGAATGAAAAGAGTCTAGGAAAGCGTATAGGAAAGATGCAAGTTTAGGGCTCAACATACCCCCACTGTTAAGGTGTTGCATGTCCCCATGAAACCAAAATTTTGACCATCCTCTCTTCAATCCATATGCTCTAAGACCTCCGCCAGCACATCCAGCCCTCTTCTCCTCTTCCTTGGCACTGCTAACATCCTAGGCTTCCTCATCAAGCATCTGAATTTGAGGTTGATAAGTGCTTTACTCAACCTCCTGCACTTCTTCTTCAATTTCCTGTTCTTTTTCTGCCATAGCCCAAGATGTAACATAGTGTTGTCATGAATGATCTTGTCCAATCTGCTTTGTTCCCTTAATGTTTCATTTTCATTTTTAATGTGTCTATTTAAGACCTCCAATTCAAAAACTTCTTGTTTCAACGATTGGACTAGAGCTTCTTGTGTTGTGTGAGGCTGAGTGGATGAAGTGCTTGGACCTGTGGCTGTCTTTTCCAAGGATTCTATATAATCATACATCTCTTGCTGATTCGGGTCTATCTCGGGTGTAGTTTTCCTTGGGCTGACCCCAAAATCCTGTTGAGAAGGACTGATTTCCAAATCTGGCTGAGAAGGACTCATGTCAAAATCTGGCTGTGAAATGGAAGTATGGTGTGGGCTACAATTAGGAGAGGTTGCTGGAGGCTGCTCCGGTGTTTCCCCTCCCAAGTCAATAAAGTGGGGTCCTTTGGTTTGCATTGTCCTTAATTTCCCTTTAAGCCTGGAGCTTCTCCTTACATGCTGTGAACTAGTGTCTTTTTCCTCCCTACTCTATTTTCCTTTTCCTTTCTTCTTGGTTGCAGCTGATTGTTTCTGAAGATAAGCTAGTCTTTCAGACAGTGTTTGGTGGTCTTCTGTTTGGGAAGGATCTGGGGCTCGATATAGAGCTTCTATATTTCTTTTTCCTTTTGGTTTTCTTTGCTCCTTATCCTTAGTTCTTTCCAGCCTCTCTTCTTGATTACCTTCTCTAGTTATGCTAGTAGGAGGGGCTTGCATTCTCACACTTGTCTTCTTCCTTCTACTCTTCCTGGCTAAACTGTTCTCTGGTGTTTCAGGGGGTCTTGGAAAAAATTTCTAACCAAAAATTGTTCCCAGGTGTCCTTCTTTTCCTTCAATTGTTTTTCTATCATAATTTTCACAAGGTCGTGATGATACAAATGGGGTTCTACGTCCTCCAAATTCTTTTGGACGGTTACAGAGATCTTTTTCAAACTGTTCAGTAAAAAGCAAGGCAGATTGAGGGTTTGGTTTTCTAAAAAATTCATTAACAACCGGGTGTGATACATATACATTGATCCAAAACATCCCTCACAGGTAATGAACTTTTGAATAATCAACAATAGATTGGCCCACTTCTCTTCTAAATCATGGACAGGGATTCCTCGTTTAAAAATAGTTACATCCATACTTGGATTTCGTAGGATAACTCTCCAAGCCTTCTCGTCAAAGCTCTTGTTCTTGAACCAGCATTTACCCTCCTGTAGAAGTTCTGTACCGGCTGCTATAGATGCCTCGGTGACTGTAAACTTGAGGTATCCAACTTCCACTTCCAGGCCATTAAAAGACGTTGCAAAAGTCTTTGTAATCTCCTTGTTGTAGCCCTTGAATTTTTGAATAAATTGTAGCCACCTTGCCTTCTTCAATATGTTTTTCACTTGTGGGTACCCTTCCATAAACTTGGGCCCTTCCGGCTCTGCCCTCAACAACAGACCCATCCTTCCTTCCGTCTTAAAATTTGTCTGCGTGAGTAAGGGTTTTAGCGGAGGTTAGACGGCTAGGTTAACGATGGTGAACAGGGTTTATGGAGAAGAAAACAGTGACTGTAAATGGAAAACAGAGAATAGGTAGCGGGAGTGAATTCACGGAATGGAGTGGAGACTTATATGAACAAGGTGGAAATGCAACTGTGGCTTCAATAAAATAGTAGGGGAGTAAAGTTAACCCGACATAATTTTATACTGAATGGCTGCGAAGTAGATGTAAACATGCTTATGAAATGGCCACGGAATTTGTGCGGCAGAGAGGAGCCGTGATCAAATCAACCACGTCCTCATGATTACAGGTGGAGTGTCAAGGTACAGCCAACACAAGTTAATCTGAGGGTTGATCACAAGGCCGTTTGAGAAATAAATGCATGGTTCGTGGAGGAATTGTAGGTCGTGGAACGGTTATGGAGGCTATCAATGCCAATCATTGCATATAGTGGAGCTATGGTTTTATAACTATGCAAAAATGTGCTTTGAATGCTATTTGAAATAAATTTCTACTCATACCTTGGAATTCTTGCCACTTTTTATCCATTAATCTTTGTTCAGCTGCTCCTTATTGATGCTTTTAAGTGCCTCATGTCTTCACAATATGTCCTCGGTCATACCTGAATTTGATTTTTATTATTTTCGACTATCATCTGACTGCTAATGTTAAATGACAAGGTGCTAGCTACGAAAACAACAACTAGATGCGGAATCAGTTTGTAGCTGCGGAAACTGGATTTAGCTGCGAAAACTGGTACAATGGCCACATGACTGAATGGAAATGGATATATGAGAAAATTGTTCATGAAAAGACTTTTATTGGTGAGATGAAATGAAATGAGATGAGATGAAATGGGTGGAGTAGAATGAAACGAAGTGAAGTGGAGTGGAATGAGGTGAAATGAAGTGAAGTGAGATGTAATGAAACTATGGATACAATGAGAGGAGATTTTTTTGGAAAATATAGGGCGTCAAGAGTTCCTGATTTTCGCCCTGTATTTTCTGTATAAGACTGCCAATCAGTGATTGGTTTTCAGGCTTATACACTTTTTTTTTTTTTTTTAAAATAGAAAAAGATCAAGGACTAGGCTGGTGGAGAAGAAGGATTCTTCTTCACCAACCTTATTGCAGAATTATTCTGAAAGATTTTGACAAATTCCTCCTTTGAGAGTGGCTTATGATAGATCTTTAGTCGGTGACCATTCACAATAAGAGGAGTTTGAAATTCATCAATGGTTTTGATTCTTACCGCTCCATTGCTAAAGACTTTTTCAACCTCATATGGCCCAAGCCAATGAGTCTGAAATTTACCTTTGAAGTCTTTAAACTTGGAATCAAATAGCAATGCCCAATCTCCTTCTTGAAACTTTTTCTCCTTGATGTATTTGTCATGCCACTTAGCTCTTTGATATTGAACTAGATCAGTTCTTAGGATTGCCTCTTGTCTGATCTCATCTAGCTCATTCAACTGCTCCATTCTATACTTTTGGGCTTCTGATAGATCCATCCTCAACTGAACTACCATCTTGAAAGTTTTGACTTGGAACTCAATGGGGAGCAGGACTTCTTTCCCATAAACAAGTTCATAGGGAGAATGTCCTATTGTATTTCTCCATGTAGTTCTGTAGGCCCACAAGGCTTCATGAAGCCTTTCTGCCCAATCTCTTCTGTGTAAATGAACAGTTTTGGTGGTGATACCTTCAATAACTTTGTTTGTAGACTCCACTTGACCATTTGCTTGTGGATGGTAAGGAGTAGATTTTTTATGCTTGATCTTATATTCTTCCATCAGCTTCTCCACCAGGTTGGATGTGAATTGACTTCCTTGATTTGTCACAATTTCTCTTGGAACACCAAAACAAGTAAAAATATCCTCATAAAGAAAACTAACAACTAAATTTTCAGTAGCAGAAAATAATTCTTTGGCTTCTACCCATTTAGTGACATAATCAATACATACCAATATATACTTTTTTTGTTTAGATGGTGGGTTAATAGGTCCAATGAAATATAAAGCCCATTTTTCAAAGGGTTCTATGAGTACCTGTGGCTGCAATGGAATTTCATTTGAAAGGGTAGGTTTCCCTACTCTTTGGCAGTTGTCACACCTTTTGACATATTGTTTTGCATCTTTGAAAATGGATGGCCAATAATATCCCAAAGAAAGGATTGTATAGGCTGTCCTTTTGTCAGCAAAGTGTCCGCTGCATGGTTCATCATGACATGCTTTAAGGATATCAGGCATTTCATCTTCCCTAACACATCTTCTGATCACAAGATCTGGCCATGTTTTAAACAATTAGTTAGAAATCCATGAATATTTTGAACTCTCCTGAATAATATTTCTTCTTTCACCAGGAAATAAATGTGAAGGCAGTTTCCTTGTAACCAAATAGTTAGCTATATCTGCATACCAAGGAATCTTAGTAGTTACTACAAATAAATATTCATCAGGAAACTTGTCCTCTACAGGAGAATCTTCTTTAGTATTCTAAATCCTAGACAAGAAATCAACTATTGTATTTTGTTTCCCTGGTCTATCCAACACAGTAATATTGAATTCTTATAAAAGTAAGAGCCACGTTGTAACTCTGCCATTAGTAATAGGTTTGTTCATTAGATATCTAATTGCAGAATGATCAGTATAAATAAAAGTTTCATAGCCTGTTATATAATGTCTAAACTTATTGATTGCATGAACAACAGCTAAGAACTCTTTTTCAGTCGTAGTATAATTCAACTCAGTGGAAGTTAAATTTTTACTGGTATAGTAAATGGCATAAGGAACTAAATCTTTTTGACCCAACACAGCCCCTAAAGCTGTATCTGAAGCATCTGTAGAAATATGGAAGGGAAGTTTCCAATTGGGTCCTCCCAAGATAGGTGCTTCAGATATTCTTATTTTCAAAGTTTCAAATGCTAATTGACAATCAGAATCCCATTTGAATTCACAGTCTTTTGTAAGCAATTTGAAGAGTGCAGCTGCTATTTTAGTGAAGTTCTCTATAAATCTTCTATAGTACCCAGTAAATCCTAGAAAACTTCTAACATCTTTTTGACAATTTGGAATAGGCAACTTGGAGATGACTTCAACTTTTGATCTATCAACTTTAATCCCATCCCTTGAAATGTGATGTCCCAAAACAATACCTTCAGTAAACATCATAAAGCATTTTTCATGACTTAATGAAAGGTTTGTTTCTTTACATCTTATAAGGACTTTTTCCAAATTCTCTAATGCCTCTTCAAATGAATCACCATAAACTGTAAAATCATCCATATAAACCTCTACACAATCATGGATTAGATCAAAAAAAATTCCTAGTACTGCTCTTTGGAATGTTGCGGGTGCATTACACAATCCAAAAGGAAGCACTCGATAAGCAAAAGTTCCCCATGGACAGGTAAATGTGGTCTTATCTTGATCTTCAGGTGCTACCTGAATTTGATTATAGCCACTAAAACCATCTAGAAATGAAAAGTACTTTTTGCCTGCAAATGTATCTAATACTTGATCGATAAAGGGCAAAGGAAAGTGATCCTTCAAAGTTGATTTATTCAATTCTCTGTAATCAATGCATACCCTCCATTTACCATTCGTTTTAGGTACTATAACCAAAGGAAAAACCCATCGGCTATCTGAAATTGGATAAATGAAGTTCACATTGAGTAGTTTTTGGAGCTCTTCTTTCACTATCTCCTTAAGTGTTACAGGGAAAAGTGTCTATGCAGAACTGCTAATCCCACTAAGGCTATTGGCTACCTTAGAAACAAACAAAGTAAAGACTACTTTCGTTTTCCTTTATGAGAGATAGATGAGAGAAGAATAAAGGAGACCAACCTTTGTCTTGCGCTTGTCTCCTTGTTCTATTCCTCTTTCTTCTGATAGTCCTTTGCTACTTGCTTCCCTGTATACCCAGCTTCACAGAGTACCTGTAGAATCAAAGCAGCACAATACTATACGAGAACATAGATATATTATCATAAGCAATCTAGGATCAGATGTAAATTGACCATACAAATGCATAAAACATAAATCACACAAGAGTATGGAGGAAAACTTGAATAGCTTTATTGATAATCAAGAAAGAGCCAAGAGAGTTACGACCAGTTGTTCTGACCCAGCATCATCCTCTCAGCAAGAAGCCCTTCTTCACCTCATGAGAAGCTTAGATCACCCAACACTATGATGTTGCCTCAAGAAACCAACAGTAATTCCTTACAAGATGCAAAATTCCAGCCTCTGGATCTCTGGGATGAGGGATCCATATATAGATATCTGCAAGGGAGGTGAGTCAGCTTGAGATTTGATTAGTGTCTCCCCTCTGATAGTTCTTGATTCCACTTGGAGATTGATGATCTCTTACTCATCCCTGGTTGAATTCAGAGAGGCAAGTGTCACAGGAGAAGTTTCTGGAAGATTCCATGCTTTTCCACCTCGCGGATTGACACTACCATTTGTCCCTTCTCGCCCATCGCACCCCATAGAAGGGCTTTTTGAAATGCAACGCACCTACTGTGTGTATTTAGGTGAGATGCAACGCACTTTGCCTATGGAGCAAGTGAAATGGTCCAATTTTGACCAGTTCTGAGTAGTTTTTCATGGAGAACTTCTGGGAGAAGCTGTAATCAGTTGACCTTGTTCTTTTAGGGGTTGGTACAACACCTTTAGGGACTTAGGAGCCCTTAGTTTATGGACATTTATGCTTGGAGTTGTAGTGCCCAAAATGTCTATAACACTAAGGTTTGGATTCATCCTTCTCTGAGGTTGTCTGATTGGTCTACTATTTTCCTCGATGTAGATGTAATGAATGCAAGCCTTAGGGTCAATACATTTCATATAAGTATACTCCCATGCAAATGCAGTAGAATGTTTTTGTAATATTTTGGTTAGCTCTTCCTGTTTTGACTTTTCCAAATTTTTATTGATATTCAATGTTTTACTTGGAAAAATCTCAATGGTGGAACTACCGAACTCTTCCATAGAGTAAAGAGACATTTGTCTCAATGATAAATACTCAATGTCAGAATCTAACTGAAATTGTGTGTGGTCATATTCTGAAGATATTTCAAAGTTTTCTAATGTGTTCAGAATTTGACTATCTTCACTAATTTCAGAAATGGTAAAGACAGGTTGTATAGTGTCCTCATCATCGACCCATTCATTATCTCCTACTTCTGTAATTGCTTTTTCTAGAGGATACAAATTAAATTTCTTTATCGAATTACCATAAAAAATGTACATATCCCCAGACCTACAACTAATGAAAGCATCAGCTGTGGCTAGCCAAGGTCTTCCTAAGATAAGTGGGTGCCCTCCTAAATTACTCTTGGGAGTCAAAATCATGAAATCTACTAGATTTCCCAAGAATCTAAGGAGACTAAAATATCTTCTAATACACCATCTGGTTTGATTATTGATCTATCTACAAGCTGCAGTAAAGTAGGTGTAAAAAGAAGATTAGGAAGTTTAAGCTGTTCCATAGTTTGTCTACTCATAATGTTGATAGCGGCCCCTAAGTCAATTAATGTGTTTGGAATTTCTATCCCATTTATATGTGTCTTGACGATTGGGCTATCGAGATCTACATACTTCTGCATGGTGTTTTTTCCCGTCATGATATCTACAATTTTTCCTACCAAGTGGATTCTTCTTGTATCTCTTGGTTTCCTTCCTGGTCTTTTGAGATTCAACTCTTTTATTGTTTTTGCTAGAATAGGAATCTCTCTAACGGCTTGTAGCAAGGGAATCTTGATACAGACATTCTTTAATTCATCTAGAAAATCATAGTCAGGCAACAAGATTTGTTTTTCCACCCCTTTATCGATTTGTAATTTTTTAGGAAAAGGAGGTGTGGATGAAGATGCAGGTTGCTCAACTATAGGAGTTGTGGAGGTTGACTCTTTTTCTTTTTTTTTGTGCTAGCTTTCTGTGTTCCCCCTTGAGCTTTCCTTCCTCCTAGGGTTGATCCGTTTTGCTCTGTGGTTTTTATTGATCTTTTTCCTGTCCCTCTCATTTTTATTTATTTATATACATTATATATACATATATTATTATTATTATTATTTATTTATTTATTTTTTTTTATTTTTTTTTTTTTTTTTCGGTATTATCTATTTATTATTTTTATTCATTTATTTTATTTAATTTTTCAACTATCTTTTACATTAATTAACTTTGTTCTCTATTATATATTTTGATTTTTATTATTTTTTTATTATTTTTATTTGTATTTGTATTTGTATTTTTATTCTTTTATTATTATTATTATTATTATTATTATTATTATTTTATTTATTTATTTATTATTATTATTTTTTAAAACTAACCTTTACTAACCGCATTCTTAATTTTATTTCCTAGTTTTAGTTTTATATATTTTTATTTATTTATTTATTATTATTATTATTATTTTATTTATTTATTTATTTATGTTAGTTTATTTTATTTTTATTTATTATTTATTATTATTATTATTATTATTTATTTTTAATTTTTAAACTGACTTTTACCTTTATTAGCTATATTTTAGTTTTATATATTTTTATTTTATTTTTATTGTTATTTTGATTTATTATTAATTTTTTCTTTTCAACTAACTTTTACCTTTACTAGCTTTGTTCATTTATTTTATTATTTTTTCCTTCTTTTATTTATATTTCTCGTTTCTCATTCTAACTAACTATTATCCTATACCCTATGTTTATTGTTATTATAATATTTCTTATAACTTATAATTTTAATTATTACACCTTTTAACTAACTATTAACATTAACACCTATTAAATTATTTTATTTATATAAAATTTTTATATATTTTAAAAGAATGGTCATCGAATATAATTATATTATAGAAATGACTTTTTAACTCTGGTCCCAAAGTCAAAATTAGCCGTTGGGGGCTCTGCTCAGACTATTTAACTTGCATAGCTGGATCTGTTTCTTCAACTTGTCCTGACGATGAACCACACTAGTTGGTTCGAAACGCGTTGACAAAGATCTTTCCTCATGTGATTTACGCCGAAGTTCTTCTTGCAAATCTTTTTCTTTTTCTTTTTGAGTGTTTGGATTTTGAGGAGATGCTTCAGAACCTTTATTGACTTTAAGAGAATCTTCCTCAGAAGTACTTTGCTTTTGAGCATCTATAGAAGGTTTTTCTAAAACTCTACTAGACCTGAGTTGTACATCATTAAGAGGAACAATCATATAGGTAGGAAATTGTTGTCCTTCTACCATGTAAGCATTCTGAGGATTTTTGTTATTAGGATTTGGCAATGGCTGGGCTGGTAGTTGATTTGTCTTTTGTTGGAATGGAAGCAAGAGTTGGGAATTTTGTTGAGGAAGTTGTTGTTGTTGTGGAAATGGCAATGAAAGTTGTGGGTTTTGATTTGGAAGTTGTGGAGCTTGTTGATTTTGAAAAGATGGAGGATATTGATAAAATTGAGCAAATCTCCCATAAGGATTTTGCATCCCTTGTACCCATGATTGATATGGATTTTGAGGTTGGGACCAAGGTTGTTGCCAAGAATTCCAATTTGGCGGGGGTTGAAAGTTCATAGGGTTGTTAAACCCTTGATTTTGTTGCCCCTGCCAAGGTCTCCTTGAAACAAAACAGAGAGACTCTACTGAATTTGGATCTTCTTGAAAGACAGCTTTGAGCCCAGGAATTGAAGGACAATCCTTGGTCTCATGGCTTTCTTGGCAAATCATACATGTTTCTACTACTTTTTCATCCAAGGGGCATTCCCTTAGAGCATGTTTCTTCCTACATTTTGGACAAAATATGGCCAAGGCTTGAGCTTCTGCTTTCTGCTTGTTTTGTATTTTAAGGGTGTCTAGTTGTTCACTAAGGCTCCCTAAAATATCAGTTTTGAACTCATTAAGCATATTTCCAATCTCTGCCCTACTTACTGTTCCAGTTTCAGATTTGTTTGCTCTAATAAGAGAAGGATCTCTAGGCCCTTTTCCCGTTCTAGATTTTCCCCTCGAGAGATGGACACATAGTTCTATTATGTCACGAAGTGGAAGTTGAGAAATATCTCCCTTCCCCATCATGTTTAAAATATCTATCCATTCATCTCTAATGGCTTTTAATAGAAGGGCTTTCAAGGTCTCCTCATCTAAGTTACTCATTTTCGCTCTTTTTAAGTTGTATTGAAATCTTTCAAGTAAATCCTCCAAGTTTTCATCTTCTTTTTGCACCATTTTGAATACCTCATCCTTATGGTTGGTGGGCATGCAATATTCCAGTTATCTATCCAGAAATGTTTGTTTCATATCATTCCAAGTCCTAATAGATTTAGTGACTAATCCCAAGAACCATTTCAAAGCAGCTCCCTTCAATGTTGAAGGAAACAATTTGAGTTTTTGAGAGTGTTCCATATAGTCATAATGTCGGCACACGACTTCAAACTCAAATAGAAATGTTTCAGGATCCTCACTTCGCAACCCATAAAAGTTTGGGAGGACAGATGGTGAGATGTTTTTCATTGTTGTATGAGTTTCCTCATCAACTATAGGGAATCCAAATGAGTTATCTCCTTCCCTATTTCCTCCATTATTTCCTCCACCTCCACCATTGTTGCCTCCATTATTTCCTCCTCCTCTACCCCTACCTCTAAATCCATTTACTACTTCCTCTGTCATGGTAGTTTCCTCAGAGTCTTCTGGTTCTTCTATCAAGGGTGGATGAGAGAAAGTTTCTTCCTTCTCTTCTTCGGGTGATTCTACTTCTTTGATTACAATATGTTCCTCGGTAGAAGTAAAGAAAGATTCTTCTTCTAGATCAGATTTAGTAGATAGTGTGGGAGAACCCTCAAATTCAACTTCTGCTCCTTGAATTCCAAGAATCTTAAGGCTGGGAGTAGATGGGGGTGAATCTTGTCTATGCCTTGAAGTAGCTGGAGTTGTAAAAAACGAACTCTTGGCCCTAGCTATAAACCTTCCCCTAGAATCTCTTGCTCTATGTATGCCATTTTTTTTATTTTTATCTTTAAGTCGGGCTAATAATTCTCTTTCTGATCTTCCAGATCACACTAGGTGCAAGAAGAGAGCATACTCAAGAAATTATTGGACCAATAACTCTCTTTTCTGATCCTCCAGATCACACTAGGTGCAAGAGGAGAGCATACTTTGAGAAGTTATCAATTTTTCCCTTCTTTGATTTCTTTTTTAAGAAATTGGCTACCTAGTTACACTTCCCCAGCAACGACGCCAAAATGTTTGGTCAATTTAGAGTGTCCTAAATTGCTATATTAATTGTCAATCCGGGAGTCGTAAACTGTTGAAGTGTGGCGCACTATATGTGCAAGATAACCTATTTCTTACTTTTTGTCGTTTTTGATTTTTTTATTTTGTTTTGGGGGTTTTTATCTTCGTTTATCTCCTAATGTGAAATGGAAATTCTATCCCTGAGTTTTAAGATTACTCTAAAAGACAAGTATGGATATAAATTTTTAAGGCAATTATGTCCTTTATAATGATTTCCAAAACTTCAAACTTCAGAGGGTCTTAGAACATACTAATGAAGAAATTAATTCCTAAAAGAAAATGAAAATGTGCCACTATTCTAATCAAACAAACGGTGAACTATTGATTATGAAACCATTATCCCTGCTGCTGTCTAAATACAAAAGAAATGAATTAAACTACTGCACTCAAAGAAATCCAAAAATTGCAAGTAAAGTAAAACTAAAATCAAATTACATCAATTCATAGTCTGACCCCTCGCCAGTTAGTCCAGCTATGGCTTTCGAAGGTAATCATCAACAACTTGAGCAATCTGATATCTAATTGCAGAAAAGTAAAACTAAAATCAAATCACATCAATTCATAGTCTGACCCCTCACCAGTTAGTCCAACTATGGCTTTCGGAAGTAATCCTCAACAACTTGAGCAATCTGATATCTAATTGCAGAAAATTAAAACTAAAATCAAATCACATCAATTCATAGTCTGACCCCTCACCAGTTAGTCCAGCTATGGCTTTCGGAGGTAATCATCAATGATATGAGTAAGTTGATTTCTAAACTAACTAATAAAGCCAATGGTCACCTGGGCAGTAAATTGGGTATGGGCCTAAATAAAACTTGACTGTCTCGAACAGAACTGGAATTAAAAGCTAAGAAAAGCAAGTCAGCATAAAGACTGATTCCATGTCACTAGTTTTTGCAAAAGGGAATGTATGAAGATGCCCGGGCCTCCTGTAATCTGGAACATACACACTGATCAACATTAACAGCAATGTACAAAGCTTGTAAAATTATGAACAAGAATGAAGCGTTAGTACCATAGTAAATGAAATATACATAAGTGAATAACTATGGAATATTTGCAATAAACATAAGGAAACACAACATGAAACTGTATAGCAATAAGAAACAAAACCTCAGCATGTGCAGGGGCCCTCTGCACAACCTCGGGCAACAGCTATCAATCAAGAATTATGCTCATGCAATCATGTAGAAATAGAGTCTTCTCATATATTTCAAAACACGGTCACAACAATGAAACTAGTGTCACGGCACAGTGGGCTTTTTTAACAACAAAATTATATTCAAAAGACTAACTCCTATGCATATAGAAACGCATTATTTATAACAAAAGGTTACATAACTGTTTTCCTGTAAACTACGCTAACAGAGGACACGTAAACAACAACGTCTATGGATTTAGCATCATGGCTGCCGAGATTATGCAATCTATTGAAAATGGCTTGTTGGATTCACATCGTGGGCAGCCTACAGGTGTCAGCGTGCCTCCAAAAATTTAGAAACGGCCATGAAAATCTTTCACGTGCTTGGAAACAGAGTCCTATTGTCGTAGGACTCTTCTGTTTGACCACCGCTTGACCACCATTGACCGCGGCTTCCCTTGATGAATGTGACTGAGCCAATAGGACTCGGTCCATGTCCAAGTCATTTCCAACATGCCCATGTGGCTCGCTTTGCCTGATGACACCTGCAATGTAGACTCTAACAAAAACAACTGCGGAAAGTGACAGGATTCCGCGGCTCAATGAGAAAAAATCTAGTTCAAACAGCAAACACAAAACATAGTTAAAAAAACCACTTTAAATGCTCTTTTATGATTAATATGCAATGATGTTGATAGCTTAGAAGATCCAGGTGAATGGAAAGAGTCTAGGAAATTGTATAGGAAAGATGCAAGTTCAGGGTTCAACACCTAGTCCAAGAAATCTTTGTGAAAACTTGGATTCCAAGTGGTGTTTGTGAAATTATCTTCAAGAGGTTGCGAGACTACACGGGACCAAGTGGACCCAAAGTTAGGTCAAGGGGGTGGAGTTGATCAATCAATTGTATGCTTGACCTAATTTAGTGGAAGAAGGAGATCAAAGGAATAATTTTCAATAATCTTAATACAATGATCCCAATGAGGTCACTAGCCAAGTGAATCAAAGGGCAAAAATCAATCTCGAAACTAGGGCTTGAAATATCTCTAGATCCCATCATTGGAATGGCTTCAAATTTGGAGGGCTCCTAGGAGACACAACAACATAGTAGAGACTAGTAGAATGATTTTTTTTATGGGTAATCTATGATAAATGTGTTTCCCTAGGTCCCCTATGGAGGCTAGGCCTAGAAGAAAGAGGGAGAGGTGATAAAGAGTATTATTTTTGGTGATCACCTATGGAGGACCAATGCCTAATACTTTGGGAGAAACAAAGTCAAGGAGATTCCAATGCTTAGGATGATTTCACTTGGTCAAGGAGGCCTCTAGAAAAATTTTGCATAGAAATTAGGGTATGAGACAATTGCTTCAAGGACTTTATATTTCGATATGAAATATATGATGACTTATAAAGATACAATTTCAAAAAAATATCTCTAGGAAAATTCACTTATTCAAACATGGTCCATGACATGATGCAACACTATAAAAAGACAAATTTCAACCATTTCATACAAGAAAAGTAGCAAATTTCAGCCTAGTATAGCGAAATTCCCCGGCAACATGCATGTGACATAATAAAAATGATAAATTAGCATTAAAATAACACTTACATGTGAGAACACGTATATCCAATCATCATAATATTCCAACATAGAATCTCCAAGACAAAAATGAAGAGACCCAAACATCAAAATTCATCCATCCATCTAATTTTGTCCTCCAAAAGAATAGTGAAAATCTCCAAAGAGAGAATTATTCAATCCAAGTGGTGATGATCAAATGATTCCATCACACTGCTCTTTATACGCTTCCTAATGAATTTGATTTAGCTAATTAGGCCTAATTTATCTCCTACAATAAAATAATGTGCATAACAGCAAAACCTTAGGCGACAAGCCCGCCAAGTATCTCAATAATGTAAAGGTAAGCCTCTCGAGAGGGTAGAATGATCAACAAAGTGATGTCATTGGGATTATGAGGAGGCCTAATGAATTCCAAGGGGTTCCATGATGAAGAAAAGGATTCCAAACATATTTGACAAGGGGTTGGCCCCTTGTTATCCAATTAAGAACCTATGGTGCTCCCAAGTGGGTGTGGGGGCACAAGGAAAACCTCATTGGTCTAAAAATGGATCAAATATGCATGTAAACCATTTGTAAGGGTTGGAGTGATGAGATATACCCTCCATTTGTAGCAAGAGGCATCCCGGAACATCTTCCAAGTGTATGGTGAAATTTTGGAGTCCGCTAGGCATGGTGGACCAAGTGCATCATCCTCATCCAAAAGGTGGAACACGAGAAATAAATAACATTGTTGGGGATCCATGAAGTAATATCTTCTATGGTGGAGGCCCATTTCTCTCAACACTCACCCTAAAAGTGCTAATGTGGCTCTTTGGATAGATAAGACCCCTTATAGGGAGACCAAGCCCTAAATAAAGACCCACCTACAATCTTGTATAAGATTTAATGCATCCCCTTGCCATCCAATACAACAAATCATTAGAATAATCAAGTAATAATGCTTAGAAGTTATGGGATCAATGGGGCACTTCATGGTGGCATACCCTTCCATAGTGGGCTTCGACATGTACAAGTGTCTCCAAGCTCAATAAGGGTTTAACCAAGGACCCTATTAGGTGGATTCAACCTCTAAAGGGGGTGGCATGTCCATAGTACATCCTTTAAGAGGTAGGTGGAAAATGATATAATAATGGAATGGAATGGGAATAAGGGGAATCATTTAGACCACATGTCAAGGTCCATGGTTAGCTATAATAAGGGAAGCCCACACCTAGGTATATGAGTGTAGGAGGGAGAAAGTCATGGTAGATGAGTTACCCCGACCTTTTTTTTTGACACCCTTCTTCATATGCCTTTTACCTCTTGATTGATTTTTATTTATAACTGTTGAGGCCTCCAGGGGATGGAGAGCATATTATGTAACATGTAGCAGTGGATACCCCTTGAGGTGGGGCAGTTCATTTCCCACCAGGGGTTGGGACAATCATGGGTTCCTTAATGATTTAGGGGGGCTCATCTGGGGCTCGTAAGAACCAAGGTGATGGCCATAGATAAGGGGTAGAGATCATGTTTGGATTTTTCGATGTACTAAATTTTTATGTCCCAGCCATCTTTTTCATTTTGTGGTACATTTCCTGTTGAGAGTGGCCAAATTATGCTTTTTATTTTCTTTTTAGCTGCATCAACCTCTGGGGCATTGTTCCAAGCCTGAACCAAGGTGTGGACAAGGGGAGGGGGAGGCTAGCCCTGTGTGGACCCGGACAAGAGAAGAGATGAATGGGGCTCAAATGAGTGGAAAGGGATTAATGTAATGGTGTCAGGAAGCAAGACCATGCAACTTAAATCGAGATTTCCCATGTAGTGCCAACCCGAAAGCTAATTTCCAATAAAGGTGATGCCACAGGACTAGGATACAAGGGTAACCATGCAATCAGGAAATGGAGACAATAATATAAACCTAACCCACTCTTTTCGTTGAATCCCCCAACCAATTCATTCCCAAAAGTGCCCATGATAAGTAAGGAAAAATACTCAACGATATCAATGAAAATCCATACCTTTGGGGTCAGGAGGCCCACCTTCAAACATACATTCATAACAAATGGGCGAGGGACCACATGGCTGGCTCAAGTGGCATAGAAAATGGCACATTGAGCTATCTAGGGGTTGTAAGGGGTTGTTGGCTTATGACTGAGGACCATCTAGAAGAAATAAAATATCCTATATAAACTACCCACAGGTGGTGGGTAAGAGGGCCGACATGACTTGAATGAGGGCCGACTTGACGAGTTTAGAGCTAAAAATTCAAAATTCAAAATTCAATTTTGAAATTTTTTCTTTTAAAACTAATATGAAGAAAATGTCTTATATTAGTCATTTCATGGCCTAAACAAAAATGACATGAAGAACATGTCATATATATATATATATATATATTATAAGAAAATGTCTTATATTAGTATTTCATGGCCTAAACAAAAATGACATGAAGAACATGTCATATATATATATATATATATATTGAGGGCTAAAATGTTAATTATGAAGACCAACCATAGCTACAAAATTCAACACTCCCTCTTAGATACATAGGTATTCATAATGACTATCCAGATGTTCTCTCGTTGAGAAATTTCTCTAAGAAAAGGTTATAACAATTCATCATCAGTAGCATCATCCAATTACCATAATCCCGATCAATAACTTTGAAACATGGTAAATCAACAACATCAACAAGTTACCATAATTTTGCTCAGTACCTATGACATAAGGTGTATCCTCACCATAATCATGGTCAGTACTCCAGACTCATGGTACATCATTAGTATCAACTAGTCACCATATTTTTTGTCTATCTGACACATTATATGCTAACTAGTCTTGGTTCACCATCATTATGGCCAATATCTTTGACACACGGTGAATCTCCAAAGGCCATACTCTACCTTATTAATTTTGGGCCTAATGTGAAATGAGCTCACACAAGCTATCTGAAGAGTTTTGAGCTTCATGATGAAAGGCACCCACTCAACTGAGCAATCCTGGGCATCTATGACCATTCTTCCTAATTTTGGTCAACATACTTGACACAGAAAGAATGATTGTCCTCTATTAGCCCATTGTACTACTCTTCTCTTTCATGATGTAATTAAACAATCATTGATATTTAGGTTGTGAGCTGGGCGTATTTGATATTTAGGCTGGTGAGCCAGAATGATATTATGAGGCTTGTGTGCCCATGTAACCAAATTAAATAGGTTGTTGGGCTAGCGTGCTTGGATATATATGCCTTTAATGGTTGTGAGGCCTTAGAGCTTGAATTTGTAATTGTATTGTAATTAATAATTATTAATAATAAAATAAGGTTAGTTATGGAGCCCACTACACCAAAAGAGTATGGAGGGTGCAACTCCAAAGAAAAAGGCAATAGTTGGGTTTTCGGTTAATGGTGCACTCTGGGGCCCATGTGGCTTTAGTGACTTCCACATGGCCAGTTGGGGCCATGCATTTAAAAAGGAAGTGTAGGTTCATGTTATTATTTTTCATTATTCATTCCATCATTCATTCAACTATTTATGTTTGGATGGAGAGTAAATTTAGTCTTGGTGACTGATGGCTAGTGAGTCCTGGGGTTGGACTCTGCAACTAGCCAAGGTGCAGTTATTAATTTAGTTGTTCCATCGAGATGCATCCATTTTATGATGTAAACCCTATCCTGGCTCTGGGAACTTGGTTCTTTAAGGGTTTTTTGTCCCTATTTATGGCATGGTGGCCATGGATTTCTGGTTGGAAACTTATTTCATAGATAGTCGGTGAGTCTTATTGTACTATGGCCTAATTAAGGGGTTTTATCGTAGTTCGATTGTTCAACACTTAGACACTTGGCGACATTAGGGCTCCTAAAGATGTAAGTGAAGATTTTCCTAGCTAGTTGTAAGTCATCCTGGAAGGTAGGCACCAGAAAGGGTTCTGAGATGCACTAATTGGGTGTCAGTTAAGAGGACATGAGCCTATGGTTAGAGACGTTGGTTACTGGGGTTGGTGTTGAGGCCTATTTTTTTTTTGTTTTATATTACAGTTATTGCCCCAACTCGAGGGTGACCAACGACAAAGATTATGATCCACAGTCTACAACTGGGAGGAACATTGAGAACTTGCAGCTAGTCGACTCTTCTTTACTAGATAAGTGCCTACGTTTTTGTATATCTGCCTACCTATGAGTTATAATTAATTAATGGTTTTTATGTTGAAATAATAGTTAATGGATTCAAGTTTTTATGTTGTTGACGAATATTTACTTCTATTGTGATGTTATTTCCATTGTGTATTTATCTATATTTTATATGTGATGAGTATTGCATATAGGGCATGAGCTGCAACATTTTATAATAATTATAATTGTGAGGCATTGGTTAAATTATAAAAAAAAAATTAATGCATATGCTTTCACATGTTAATTTTAATTATTATTATGCGGTATTGTTGAATGGTGTTTGCTGACTAGGGGTTGGGGACATTACAGAGTGATATCAGAGCCCAGAGTTTCAACATTTGCTCTGAATTTGGCTGAAACTTTGTAGGCTTACAAGTTTTCCACCATGTGTTTGACAATACTATCAAAGGTGGAATGAATAGAAACTTTTATAACTTCCAAAAAATATGCCATTTAAGGATATTTGGTTGAATTTAAAGGAATTACAGGTCAAAATTTTGATGATGTTTGGGCTTGGTTGTCCCAAATTTGGGGTCAGAATTGATAATTACAGGTTTATTGTCAATTGTTTGAGAAAAGCCCCAATGATGAGATTGGTAGTTTAATGTTGAGGATGGTCAAATTCATCTTGGAAATTGATTGTTGGTGCTAGGAGAAGCTCTAAAATGGTTAATTTGGTGTTAATTACAAGGTAAAATCTAGAGAGAAATGATCAATTTTGGGCTTTGTATGCCAAAATTTGTCAGTTGGCATCATTGCGGCATACAAAGTTTTATTTGGTCAATTTTAAGAAAAATATATGACCAGATTTTATATATATATATATATATATAAGGTGAACAAAAGTCAAGTGGGTTAAAATAATGAATGCACATGTTTTGGTTTAATATCAGTATTTATATAATAAATATGTTCTAACTGTTTACAATACATTATTTATTACCAAGTATTCTCACTAATTTTCCAAGAACCAACTGCTTCAGAATATGACTTGGGAAACAATGTGATGATGGTATGCCTTTAGAACCTTGGATATTTCCCATTGTGGGGAGGAGGATTAGAATATTTTGATGGTTGATAGAAATGTCTAGGTTATCTTTCCACATGGGGAAAATTATTGTCTGCAACAAGCAATCTTGATCATATTAAAGGGGAAATGGAAAATTTCAGGGAAAACAGATAATGCCTATCTTATGGTGTGGTTTAAAACATAAAAAGGGAATTTAATGTTTGTTTAATTCTCAAGCCAAAGGATGTTCTAGAATAAGCATCGTATTATTTTGTTATCACATTATTTTTTATCACATGAAAAAAACATTGGTTTATATAATGTACCAATGCATATTATCCAAAATAGTGTCTTGTAAAAAAATGCTAACAATTGATCTTCCAAGGAAGATGAATAGTGAGGAGATATAAAAACATATGATCAAGAAGACCATCCAAAGCTCTAGTACAAGTTCACAAAATCTTCTTTTAGGAAGACTCCATAAACAGACAAGGCAAAATGCAGTGCAAAGATCAACATGAATGGCCACAGTGCAACATATGATGAGGAAGATATAAATAAAAATGACTAAGGAAGGGGAATAGATCCCTCTGCTCTAATGTTATCAGATTCTAGATGTGTATAATGCATGTATCCTATGTTTTCCGAGAGCCCTTTCTTTGACAAAGAGTTTGTTGTCCCATTTGTCTCCTAAAAAATATGCTAGAAGGTGATCAAAGTAAATGACCTGTTATAGATCTGATACCAAAAATATAAATATACCCAAGAATAACAAGATAGAAATATATAGAAATGCTTCTTTATTGATATCAAAACCCTTAAGGTGGGGCAACACCATACATTCACTCCTTAAGGAAGGAGAATACTCCACAAGCCATATGCCTGTTCATACAATAATCCTTGACAATATTCCTTCACATCTCTCCATGTGGAGTCTCTAGCCTCTATATAAGCCTCATACATACAATTCCATGGGTCATTACCATGGTTCCCTCATACCATCAAACTAATACCATGGGCCCATTACATTATTACAAACTACTTGTGGTCCCTTACATGATATGGGTTAACCACCTTATTTATTACTATGGCCCATCCCATTATTATATTATTACCTTGGGTACCTCCCTTTGTACCCCATATTATCCCCCCTAGGTATATAACATTCCACCCCCCTTAGCATGTTTCGTCCCCAAAACATGGGAAGAACACAAATAATAAGATCTACTCAAAAGAGTAGTCCACTGGTACCATGCACGTGCATCTAGCCATCCAAGAGAAAGGTGAACCCTCGGTATTGCTGGTGCCTCGCTCGCTTGAGATGGAAGTTGACCATGGTAGCTCTTCTATGTTGATGTGTAGTAGGTGGATCTTCGCTCCTCTCTATCTGTCCTGCGGGGGTTGTTGTCCTTGTGGCTAATTGGTTGCCATCTTGATGGTTGTCTTGCGGGGTGATGTGGGTGATGATATGTTGAAGTTTTAACCCACGGTGTCTTTTTCTTTAATTCACCCCTTACTAGAGCCTGACTGTTATCTGGTGCATGTTGTGGTGCCTACTGTGGTGTCTTATCTTCTAATATTACTTCAACCACTGAACCCTCATCAGATGTGTCAGCACCTGTAACCTTTTCGGCTTCAGCCTCTGTTTGTGTTTGATTGTCGACCATCAACTGCTCATCATCTGATATGTCAGTCCCTGGAACATCTTCTGCGTCAACCTCCTTGGACTCTACCTGTTTATTTATGGAAATATCCTGTAATGTAATTTTCTTCCTTTTATACCAGAGCTTCAAGAATTTCTTCTACACATTAATATTGATAGTACCTACAGATTCCATCCAAGAATATCCTAAAACAACATCCATATTATCTGTCTTTGAAGTATAAAAATCACCATGCCACACATACTTATTTATAGAAATCTTCAAATCCTTGTACACTTGAACATCCTCATTATCCACTTGTGTGTTTTCAATGTGTTTTGCTGGAATTTAAATTTTTTTTGCCAAATTAACATTGATGAAATTATGTTTGCAACTAGGATTTATAGAAACAATGATCTTATCTTTCTGAATCAATCCATGAACCTGCAATAAGGAGATACCAGCAGAAAATAACCTTTTAGGTTCTTTGGATTCCTTCTTTCCTATAAAAATAAAATCTTTGCTAGGTTGTGTATCTGTCTGTGTGAGCTTATCTAAAATATTAGTTTTACGGTCAAAGTGGTCCATAAGAGCTTTTGTGAATATGTCCCAAGTCAAGGGCCTTCGATAGCAACATTTATGACATTGCCACTATTGTCGTCTTTCATTGTCTAGGTACATTGTTCCCACACTCAACTGAGTCTCATCATCCATGATGTAATTCAATCTAAAACATTTCTCCATTTGTGCTAGCCATTTGGCTGGATGAGAGCCATCAAATTTATACAAGTCCCTTAAACTCTGATCTAGGCCCGCCATCACAAAAAAAATTGGCAAAAATTTGAAATGGCCACAATTCTGTCAATATTCCTCAGAATCCCTATTATGACCTATTTTTGGAAAAGAAACAATCATTCTGCATCTTCCCGTGTGATAGAAATCTTGATCCAGGCACTCAAATTTCAGATTTGCGTTGCAACACTCCCACCGTCTCCAAAATTTCTACAAAAAAGAGCTGATTTTAAATCAGCGATATCTCTCTCATCCGGACTCCGATTTGACTGATTTTTTTTTTTGAAATTGGGTATTTTTTCACAAAGAATCTAGATATGTAATTAGATTTTATAGATCTTGCACCAAGACATCCAGATCTGTGCCGCAAACTCGCTGCCATGAAAAATTGTCTACAACACCACTGATTTTTAGATCAGCGATATCTCCTTCATCCGGACTTCGATTCGACCGATTTTTTTTTTGAAATCGGGTATTTTTTCACATAGAATCCAGATCTACAATTATATTTTGAATATCTGACACCAAAACGTACAAATCTGATCTGCAACTTGCCGCCTCAAAACCCTGCAAAAATAAAAAAAAATCTCCACCATTTTTTCTTTTCGCCCAAGAAAGTGCTCTAATACCATTTGTTATAGATCTGATACCAGAAATATAAATATACCCAAGAATAACAAGATAGAAATATATAGAAATTCTTCTTTATTGATATCAAAACCCTTAAGGTAGGGCAATACCATACATTCACTCCTTAAGGAAGGAGAATACTCCACAAGCCATATGCATGTTCATACAATAATCCTTGACAATATTCCTTCACATCTCGCCATGTGGAGTCTCTAGCGTCTATATAGGCCTCATACATACAATACCATGGGTCATTACCGTGGTTCCCTCATACCATTGAACTAATACCATGGGCCCATTACATTATTACAAACTACTTGTGGTCCCTTACATGATATGGGTTAACCACCTTATTTATTACTATGGCCCATCCCATTATTATATTATTACCTTGGGTACCTCTCTTTGTACCCGATATTATCCCCCCTAGGTATATAACATGACCTATTGAGGAGTTTTATCTGTGACATCCATGCAAAAAGATGGGGAGGAGAGAAAAATTGAATTAGTTAACATCCCCTCGATAAGCACTTATGAGTCCCCATATACATTTAAGGAGTCAATGGACAATCATCTTGAGAACCAAAGAAGTCCCTAGAGTGTCGAGATTTATTCCCTTGTGTTTGTGCCTAGGCCACCGTTCCAGTGTATCTTCTAGTGACAGTTCTGGTCCACATGAATCCAAACTCCACAACCACAAAGGTTCCTCTGTGCAGCACCATCAAAATACCTGCTCAGGTAGAGTAAGGGGTGAGGAAGAAACTTGTGCAAATGATCTGGAATAGGTTGAGAGGAAGTCTTGATATTCTCCAGACATAACAAAGTTTTATGCATGATTCGGTGAGTTGAAATCTGAAGTCCCTAAAAAATGTGTCCATTCTTGGCACACCAAATTTCCCAAAATAAAAAAAGCAGAATAACCATTAATTTACCACCTCACATAAGCCACCATTGGATACATTCTTCAATGTGTCCAAATCTCCTGCAAGACAAATTCAACGAAGAAAAAATACCATCCCAGACCATGATAGAAATAGGGAATTCTAGAAATAGATGGACATTAGTTTCAGTATAGACCCTACACAGTGGGCATCTCCCTAGCCCATTAAAACCCCTCTTACAAAGATTCTCCCAGGTAAGGGTTTTGTTCCTCCAAACCAACCAAACAAAAAGAATAATTTTTATAGGTACATCTAGTTTCTAGACCTTGAAGAACTAGCAAGGATGGTTAAGTGCTCTTAAAGAGTGAATTAGATACATGTAAGTGTCAACCACCTCCACCATGTTAGACTGCATCTTACCAACCCACCAAATATGGTCCCCCTCCTAAGTTTTGCATAGTCCCGCGGTTCTAAGAGACTGTATGTAGATCTCCCATTACACAACATTTTTTCCTTCCAAACCCATCTACACTGCTTTTTTCCAAAATGGAAAGCTCCCATACCAACCAAAAATGACTTGTTCTAACAGGAAAAAACCATGAGAGTGTAGACATTGCATAAGGCCACCATTTAATATATGTGTTACACCGACTCCCTGAGTGCTATCAATTCCTATGATGATATGATTCCCCTTGCCAGAAGACCAACAAATTCTATAAAAAAACATATCCTTAAGTTTTTGAAAGCATCTCCAAATGTATGACCCAGATTTTATACCAAAATGTCCCGACGTAATCTAATGCTTATCCCTTTTATTGCACAGGTTTTTTGAGGAAATGATGTCCCTTGAGATTCCTTCCTTATGTGGATATTTATGTGGATTTATATAATTATTATATTAAATTATATACAAATTTCATGCACATACTCATACATTAGGTGAGCTCCTATCACCATTTGTGTGAAGCAATATATATAACACGTGGGATATAATATATATTTGTATGGCATGTATGGGTATAAAATTGATAATCATATGACCCCTCGCATTGCGTAGCACAAGGCCGAAGGTGAAAATTGTTAGCATGTTAATGTATATATAAGAATTGTCACATTAATTATTTCGTATGAATGGACACTTGGTGTAACAAATTATTTCTTGGCTACTCAATTATTCATGAACATAAGGTTGTGTGGTAAGCACCATGAATATTGACGATGATAATGGATTATTATTTTGGGAATGGACGAAAAGTAGACAGTGTCGTATACTTTATTTGCTTGAGACTCTTGGACAAACTTGAATAAACGATGTTGTAGGTATGGTGTTACTATCACCACCCTTACTCTAGTCATGGATTTTGGTACTTACAATTTTTATGAAATTTTAGGATGACGGTACAAAACGATTCGGTGTTGGAAAAAAAGAAGATTTTATTGAGTGTTGCTTTATTCACATGAGTACTTCTATCATGAGTTTCACATGTAATGCGTAGGGTATAAGTCGATTTTCATATTAAATATTGACCTGTCGAGGCATTATGCGTTGACATGTTATACATGGTGGCCCATTTGTTCCTTATATGTCATTACCTTGGATGTGTCTAAACTTTGTTGAATGTAAACTATGTGCGAGGATATTTTGGTTGTATTTTCACGCTGGGGTGCTAAGATTGTCCATTGTACATTATACGCTGGAATTTAGCAGTCCCCATATAAAATGAATGTATTTTTTGGTTACGTTGTTGCATCGACATGGCATTAAAACAAATATTCATTTGATATAAGCATGGGATAGATCCTATCATTGATCTATGCCGCTAGACGCATTGCAAAAGGCTGCCATCGAATTCGTTGAGGGCCGAGGGTGTTGATCCTGGTGCCTGGCATGGTGGATGGCGTTATATGCAACGGCAACCTAGCCATGAGCCACAAAAGTTTGAGGGTGTCGATCCCATGTAGTGGGAATAGTTATGGCCACTAGAGTGGTGTGGTTAGCGATGAGAGAGCTATAACCTTGATGAGATAATGGACCCTGGGTCGGGTCGAAGAAGGCCCATTAGCGGGCAAGCGCATTGGGTCCCAATGGTGTTGATGGTCATTGGATCGAGGATGTCACGCCCCTACACCTGCAGTAGTCTTTCAATTGCTTATAGCGAGGTGTGGCACCATTGAACACTTTTTTTCACCAATACTTATGTTCATGGACTACGCCTTAACATTCGATACTTAGTTTATTTTTCTTCACCAAGTATTATTATTATTCCTTTATACTAATGAACACCCATACACATTCATTATCTACAGCAATTATACATAAAGAACACAATTCCAACAGTATAAAGGTAGGGGCAACTCCCTGAACAATGATTCTGCCCGATTTCAATATATTATACAACTTTACAATTTACAAGTATACTCGGGAATCCCGAAGTTTCATACTTAGCCAAAATTCCACTCGGCAACACCTTCGTGCAGCCTCACACGGATACCAACCACGTTCACCATTTCAACACACAAGTCTTCTTACCCGAATTGGGTGGACACGCCCTCACATGGCCCTCCACCCAAGCTCCTCAACCGAACTCGTGTTACTTGGCGAGCAGGCACCTTCGTGCACCCTCCACCCGCACTTATCAACGGGCGGGTGCCTACACGCACCCTCCACCCGAGTCTCCAACCAGCAGGTAGGTGCCCTCACGCACCTTCACCCAAGTCTTCAACCGGCGGGCGGGCGCCCACACACACCCTCCACCTGCATTTACCTCCGAACGGCGAGCAGGCGCCTTCGTGCGACCCACGACCCACGCTTCGACCCATCACCAAGACTTCGTGCCAACCTTCGTGTAGAGCTGCCCGATGAGCGGGCGCATCACCTGCGCCTTGCTACGGCTCCTCTCCACCCTTCGCACTTCTCCTTCGATGAGCGAGTGATGTTCGATTGCTTGATGTCCAATGCTCCAACCTACGCCCTCCATATATATGGGCAGTTGGGCGAGTCGTGCCACCCGGCCGACTCGTCCAACTCGTTCAGCCGACGCCCTCATACTTGCAACTCATTCAACATTTTTTGGTCGGCCCACCCATCACACAGGACCGCCAACCCATCCTTCGCCCGAAATGCAAGCCTATGAGGTCGGCCCGTGGGTGACTTTCCAACTCATCCCCACGGTATAAACTTGCTCGACTAAGTCTCCTCCACGCACATTATCTCATCGTTCGCTCATATGCCTTAGCTGTAGTTCGTCGTTCACTTTGCATGACCGCAGGTCCTTACATCCACCTTCACCTAAAGTCATTATCGTCCTTGACAATATACCATCCTAGTAACCATCCTGCCACCAAGATCATCATCTCAACTATCTCATCCTTGGTCCATGATATCAATCAGTCCATACACTACAACATCCCTGCAACATATGTAAAAACAATTGTCTCCATCATGTGTCGTCCCATCCTGTGAACTGTCATCAGATACTCCAACATAATGCCAACATCTCTCTGGTATACTGCTAGCCCTCATGACTCGAACTAGTCAGGTGATCAGTCCAACTGTCAAGCTCAAATCATAAGAATGTCCATCCTTATGCCTACACCAGTCTTTCTCAGATTCTGCCACATCCTGGACTCACCAAGAATCTCTCCCATGCTCAGGTCCATGGAAACTCCATCCCATCTGCAACATGTCATGATGCTAATGCCAAACCATTCCTGCACCATCTATCATACCTGCTCAACCTGTTTTAAGGACTCACTGCCATGAGCAGCTCAACAATGAGCCCCATCTTCTATGTCATCTAAGAAGATGTAGAGGGAGTAGAGCCTGAAGGCTCACCCTCACTAATAAGCTCAATCCATTTGTCAGGATCCTCTATCTCCATCCTCTGTAGATATGCAACCTGATCCTCCTCTCGAACATTCGGTCTCACATAAACCTCCTCATCATCATCATCCTCAACCTCCTCTAGCCTTCTTGACAAATCCAAGATACTATCGGATAGTGTCCTAATAACCAATGACTGCTTGGTAAGATTTTCCTCAACAGTGGACAACCGCTTACACATGTTATCCATGCGCTTCTCATCCTCCATCTGCATCACTGCTAGTTTACAATCAGGCTTTGTCACACAAATGGGTACATCTTCCCTTCCATCATAAATGTACAGCTTCTTCAAATGTGGAACAATCATAACATCATATTGTTTCTAGAATTCCATCTCCAGTACAACTTCATAGTCATCAATCCGCACTATTGTGAAGTCAAATTTCCCGGTCCACTCGCCTAGTGTTGTGTCCACTCTTTCAGCTACACCAAGTACAGAATAAGGAGGAGAATTCACTGTCTTCATTTGTGCCTTCACCAGTGCAAATTTCAGCCCAATCCTTCTCGTAGTATCTTCACTCATGAAGTTGTGAGTAGCCCCACTATCCACCATAGTGAGTATATTAGTGCCCCCAATCTTCATCCGAACATACTCCAAACTGTTCCTCTCAGGATCTCTCCGAGAGACCACCTCTGTAGCAGCAGCAGCTCCAAGAATCTGCATCATCCCCACAAAAGCTTCTTCATTCTTCGTATTAGACTGTGCAATAGCAGCCACTTTCGGTCTTGAAGGACAATTCTTCATCGTATGTGGTTCAGCACATATCCAACACTTCAAAGGTTTCTTCGTCTTCGTCTTATCATCTGATTTCGAAGCATCATCCTTCTTCTTCTCTTTCAGCTTATCGAACTTCTTCTTTTTCTCATCAGAAATTTCGTCATAATGCTCCACTAAATGATCCACAGCAGCAAAATCTTCCTCAAGTGTCTTAATCTTTTGCCTCTTCACTTCATTTTGTGCCCAAGGTTTCAATCCAATAATGAAGTTGAACACCTTGTCCCTCTCCGCCATGTCAGGAAGTTCTAGAACTGCACTTGCAAACTCCCGCTGATATGTCTGTAGGTTCTTTGTCTGCTTAATAAACTTAATCTTCATCCTTGCTTCCCATGTTTCATCCTGAGGACTGAAGTGGGTCTGCAAAGCCTTCTTCATGTCATCCCACGAAGTTATGTCATCAGCACTGCCATTGGCAATCTGATCCATCCTCCTTCGTTACTACATCTTAGCATCCTTCTTCAAGAATTGAGCAGCCACTTTCACCTTTGTCTCATCATCAGATAGACCCAAGCGTTCCAAGTATTGCTCCATATCCCAAAGAAAGTTACCAAGAGGCTTCACACTTCTTGTACCATCATAATACTCTGGTTCCTTGACTTTCACATGAGGCACTCCTCCACCTGAGTTATGCCTCACAGCTTTCTTCAACACCGTGATCTCATCTTTTGCTTCATCAAGAGATTTCTACAAGTTCAAGATTTCTGCCAAACCTCGATCCCTTTCTTCTCCAATCTCCTTGACTTCATCTTCAAGTTGTGTACACTTAAGATCAGTGTACTCATACTGAGTCCAAATTTCATCGAGTTCTTCCCTCATCTTCGAATTAGCTTCTTGATCTTTGATGACCAAGTTCATCTTCGTAGTCCAGTAAGACTCCAATTCCTCCATTCTTTCCAATATCCTTTCTATGAAAGCATCCGTTGCAATTCGGCTAGATTCCCTAACATGAGATTCACCTGCCATTTCTGCTACCAGCTTCCTTCTTTGTGATCTAGTATAGACCATCCACCAACTTCACCAAGTCCCCTACAAAACCGAACCAGCTCTTGTCTCACTTGTATGTGAAACCATCTTCCTTCACCTGCAGGTACATGTTTCCACTGTCACTTCGTACCAGCTTCAACGTAAGCTTGATACCACATGTACTTCATATACTGGCTTCACCAACTGTGAACCTGCTTCAACACCAACACCAGCTTCCCGACACTAGCTCTGATACCATCTGCACTTCAGTGTAGATGTGTAGCAGCTCCAACCTTTAATGCCTGAATTAGCTGCTCTAATACCACCTGTCACACCCCTACACCTACGGTAGTCTTTCAACCGCTTATAGTGAGGTGCGGCACCACCTAACACTTTCTTTTCACCAATACTTATGTTCATGGACTACGCCTTAACATTCGACCAAGGTGCCCACATATGGTTTATGACTATGGGGTGTTTGACCTAGTCACAAATGCGTTGAATATGGGATAGGCCCCACATGGCGTTAAGTTGGAATAACACATGTATTTATATATGTAATTGGAGGGGTGTTTGGAGACGTCGTAGGAGGGCCCACTTCATGCCAAGTGTTTTGTTTAATTAGCATGTATAACATATTCAAGTTATATATTGAACGTTATTCAAGGTTTTAACATGGACACCATGGTGAAAGTGGAGGATACATATGTGTATATTTAGTTTATATAAGTGGTGTACTATGTATTAATTTTATAACTTTGCGAAATATATGTGTGGTTGTATATAGTCATAAGGGCGTATATTTCACTATATTTTTCTTAGTATTATATATGATCTAGGTGGAGATTGGTGGCCACCTACTGATTCCATCTAAACTTCCAGCTAGTTTCATATGTTTCCTTGATTAGAGCACAATTTATTATTTTTAGCAGTTTTTCGGGTCCTGAACTTCCAGAGTTGTTTTGACCCCCTAAATGGTGTATTTTTGAGCCCTGCAGTAGGCCTATAGCCTGTAGGCCCGTGTGGGCATGCCACAAATATTGTAGTAGTTAAAGAGACCTTCTTAACAAGGTATCATACATGTCATGTTCGGTCCGAGGCTGACAGAGCTACCAACTTCATTAAATGCATTCAATACATCTACCAGTAGGTCAAGGGCATATTGGATAAAGCAAATGCTAAGTACAAACAACGTCATGATCAACATTAGGTGCCACACAAGTTCCAAGTGGGTGAAAAAGTTTGGTTATATTTGCAAAAGGAGAACCTCGTTGGGGCCCATCGCAAGCTTCGCCCACTTCGATATGGCTCTTACAACATCACTAAAGTTGTAAGAGACAATGATTTCAAGCTCAAAATTCCAACATTCCTTGGCCTTCACCTAGTATTCAATGTGGACCGGTTGCGGGCATACTTTCCCCTATTGTTGAACACATCAAACATTGTTGAGCAGCTGACACCAACAAAATTCAACCCAAACTATATTGAACAAGCCACGATTGATAGGATCATGGACACATAGATCGATAACACTCGCCAATGGAGGATCCAACTATATCGAGTTGTCAAAACAAGCCAACTCCTTCAACAGGGAAAGTCGCTCATTAGGGGCCTGGTTCAACAGAAATTTCCACCCTCATAGAGGCTCTGCACGCAATAGGGATCATTACTTCCTAAGGGGGAGGACTGATCCAAGTGGATATTGGTGGCCACCTACCTATTCCACCTAGACCTTTAGTTGGTTTCATCAGTTTCCTTGATCATAGCATAATTTACTATTTTTAGCAATTTTTCAGGTCCTGAACTTCCGGAACTGTTTTGACCTCCTAAAAGGCGTTTTTTGCAGGTCCACAGTAGGATCATTATTGGTAGGCCCGTAGCTTATTAGAACACATGGGCTTACCACAAATATTTTAGTACTCAGAGAGACCTTTCTAACAGGGTGTCATTCATGCCAAACATAGATCATATGACCAAGTTACGACCCAAGAAGTTGGTTGTCCAACTAACCCCAACGAGGCCCATAAGATCTTGGTGTTCCATCTCCTAAGGTTAGTGTTTTGGTTGTTTAGGGTTTCCCTTTATTGTTCAATAATAAAAATTCCCTTAAGCCTCATTGTAACAAAATTTAGAGACATGTAGCTGCCATGTCTCTTCTCATAGATAAACTACCATTGCTTGAGCTAGTTTATTTCCCTTCTACATGTAAGCATCTTTCAATTCTTTGATATTAATGAAATGAAGATTTATTTTTGTTGCATCTCTATGTTTATGTTTATATCTATATTTTGTTTTATTCCTCCATAAGTCTGGATTAGTGGTATCAGAGTGATGTTCTATTTCTCTATTTTTTTGTGCATGTCCCCAACGAAGTCAGGGTAAAAGGAGTTGGGACTTGAACTGGTTGAGCCCTTACAAGACCGGCCTGCCGACATCGATGACCTTCCATGGTGGAAGAAAAGAAATATGAGGGAGCAGGAGATCCTATCAAACTATTTAAGGAGATATTCTGACACATAGGAAATAGTTAAGTATAACTTGGTCTAATGTATATTTAAGTAAAATGTGTTTCTTTTACATTAATAAATTGCATTAAGTGACCGCGTTGGCTCAAACTGTGGATTGTCTCCCTCTTTGAGGGTTTTAATCACGTCAAGAATACTGGGGTATTGATTTGTGATTTGTTTGTGAGTGGTGTCCTTTGGTGTTCTATCTAAGGAACGTACTCTGTAAATTCCTACATGGTATCAAAGCATTCAAGGAATAGTGTAATAGGTTTGGCATAAAACATGAGATGACTATGTCTAGTACTCCTCAACATAATGGTGTCCAAGAAAGGATGAATCACACCATTATGGAGAAAGCGAGGAGTATGTCGTCAAATTCTGGTTTGAAGAAGCATGTTTGGGTAGAGGTTTTAAGGACAACTTGCTATCTTATAAATCAATCTCCAACTACAGCTTTGGATGGCGACATCCTTGAAGAAGTTTGGACTGCTAAGAAGTTGAATTATTCTCATTTGAAAATCTTTGGTTGTGAAGCATTTGTACACATTCCCAAAGAAATTAGAACTAAGCTAGATGATAAATCTATGAAATGCATTTTTCTAGGATATGCAGATGAAGAATTTGGTTATTGTCTATGGGATCCAGTCAAATATAAAGTTATTAGAAGCAGAGATGTTATATTTAATGAGTTAGAAATGTTTAAGAGGTCTGTAGATGATTTGGAAGTCAGGGAATTTATTGACAGGTTTGAAGAGCAGCAAGAAAACATCTCACCAATGCAAGAAAATGGATACAAAATTCAAGTCTAGCAGGAAGTACAACAAGTGGAAAATGATGAACACCAGGAACAAGGAACCTTGCAAGAACCTTTACAGGAGATTCAACCTAATAATGCACCACTACATCTAGTTCGCAGATATTCTAGGCCTCATAAGCCTTCACAAAGGTATCCTCCTTCAAACTGTATCCTATTGATTGATGAAGATAAGCCTAATTGTTTTCAAGAGGCTTGTAAAGTTGAGCACAATAAAGAATGGAAGAAAGAAATGGAGGAAGAAATGAAATCTTTGCTAAAAAATAAAACTTGGGAATTAGTAAAGCTCTCAAAAGGTAGAAAGGCTCTACATAACAAATGGGTATATAGGATTAAGCATGAAGCTGACGGAAAGAAGGAGAGGTAAAAAGCAATGCTGGTGGTGAAGGGATTTGCCCAAAAATGAGGCATTGACTTCACTAAGATTTTCTCACCTATTGTCAAAATGTCATCCATCAGAGTCATTCTCGGTCTTGTTGCTACTTTAGACTTAGAATGTGAACAGTTAGATATAAAAACAACTTTCCTTCAGGTGAATTAGAAGAAGAAATTTATATGGAGTAGCCATAAGGCTTCATAGAAAAGGGCAAAGAAGACCTAGTTTGCAGGTTGAAGAAGAAATTTATATGGAGTAGCCATAAGATTTCATAGAAAAGGGAAAAGAAGACCTAGTTTGCAGGTTCAAGAAGAGCCTCTATGGGTTGAAACATGCACCTTGACAATGGTATAAGAAATTTGATTCATTCATGTTGGAATATGGCTTTCACAGGTTGGAAGCTAACCGTTTTTTCTATATCAAGAGGTATGATTAAAAAAAGTATATAATATTATTGTTATATGTGGATGACATGTTAATTGATGGGAATGATAAGAATATGATCAATAGGTTGAAGAAAGATTTGGGCAGCAAATTTGCAATGAAGGATTTGGGACCAGCACAACAAATATTGGGCATGAGGATTATGTGCGATAGGAAAAACAAAAGGTTGTGGATATCACAAGAAAAATATGTCAAGAAAGTGCTTAACAAGTTTAATATGAAGGATGCCAAGCCAATTGGTACAACCCTTGTAGCCCACTTAATGTTGAGTATTGAGTTATGTCCTAGTGATGACAAGGAGAAGGAAGTCTAAATGAGAAAGATTCTTGATTCTTCAACAGTTGGCAACTTGATGTATGTCATGGTATGCACATGACCAGATATTGTATATTCAATGGGAGCAGTGAGCAGGTTCCTTGCCAATCCAGGCAAACAACATTGGCAAGCAGTAAAATGGATTTTGAGGTATCTCAAGGGTACTAGTCATTACTGTTTATGTTTTGGTCATAATGATATTGTGCTTAAAGGATTTACATCTGCAGATATGGCTGGAGATATGAACACCAGAAGGTACACTACAGGTTATTTGTATACATTTGCAGGAGCAACGATATCTTAGGTTTCAAGGCTACATAGAATAGTAGCTCTCTCTACAACAAAGGAAGAGTACATAGTTGCAATTGAGGCTTGTAAAGAGATGTTGTTGATGCAACGATTCCTAGGAGAGATAGGAATAAAGTAGGACAAATATGTGCTATATTTTGATAGTTAGAGTGTTATTCACTTGGCGAAAAATCCAACATTTCATCCGGCATGTATTGGAGGAAGGAAAATTATCCTTGGAAAAGATTCGTACAGATAAGAACCTTGCTGATATGCTCACTAAAATTCTACCAAGAAATAAACGTATGTAAAGGCATGGTAGGACTCGATGTGACTTGATTCTGGATTCTTCATTCGGACTCAAGTGGGAGAATGTTAAACGTGAAGCCATAATGAAGACGTCGGTGCCGACTCTTTGACAATCATGCCGACGCCGAACCTAGCACACTAACTGCAACCCACCGTGACTGACTTTCTGGCTTCACTGCGCAGCCATGAATTTCACACGAGGAGAATCTAGAACTCCTCTCCCATCTTTAAATTTGTAATATTGCCTTTGTCTATGAAATATAAGCAAGGCCAAGGCCTGTCTTGGGTAATAGAAGTGTGATTTTTGTTCTCCATTGAGTAATGTCTTCTTGTTTTTAAGATCTCTAGTGGTGTCTCTCAATTTAGTGTGTTTAAGATCTCTATTGTGTGCTCTGTAACTCCATCAATTGGTATCAGAGCATGGTTGCGAGACGAACAAAGTTTCTATCCATGGCTTTGGCAACATGTTTCGATACTTGGATTGGATTTTCCATAACGCTTCACAACAGTCATTTGAGGGCATTGCACTTCGTTGTCCTGTTGTGAATCCCTTTGACTGCCCCTCACAGGTGGCGCTACACAAAAAGATGTTGTTGTTCGATCGGATTGTGTATCGGCCTGAGAAGGGATAGAAGCCATGTGTCGAAAGTGGCGACGAGAAGCTCAACTTAGGGCAGCAGTGGTTAGTGCTCAATAAGAGCGCTAACGGTGGTGAGGAGGTCGAGACGCATAACGTCGAGAGACTCTGTGATTCATCGTCATCTATTGTTGTTGGTACTAAAGGTTAGAAACATGAGTATAAAGGAGTTCGATGCTTTGTCATGAATTCCTTTTCGGATGGGTTGAATATATAATTTGTACAAATGTTTTTCCCCACCCACATCCACAACTCTCAACTTCTCACCCTGCTCAAACCCCTAGTAACAACCCAAAGCCAATATCATTATAACATTGGTAAACGACTCCGTGGCAATGTTAAAAACGACCTTAGAATGGTGATTTTCTCAAATATAGATCTGTAATTCCTTTCCGTGAGTGATTTGAAAAGCAGCCCCAGCTACACCTAGACCGTGAGGGACACACTCATAAATATGGTGCAAAGGATTCATGAAAATCTCATGATTTATCATAAGAAAAAAGGGCACTAGACTTGAGGGATTTTCATTTTTCTCGACTAACAAAAAAAATATGGTGCAAAGGATTCATGAAAATCTCATGATTTATCATGAGAAAGAAGGGTACCAGACTTGAGGGATTTTCATTTTTCTCGTCCTGGCTAATAAAAAAACGCAAGGCTGATTAGAAAAAAACCCGACTCAATTCTGTAAGAGATGAACTAAAACAATGTTGGCGTAGTAGATGAAAGAGGGGAAATCATGGTCGAAGCAAAAATTTTAATCACAGATTTAAGTATCATTTCGATTCACTAAAAACATTGACTTCGTTTATGTCCCCATTGACTTTGTCATCCAAGGTATTCGATCATTGTATGAAAAGTTAAAAGTGTATATATACACAATTAATGAAAAGTTAAATCCAATCACTAAAGAAAAGGTTGAAAAGTATATAGCGTAAATATTAACATGGATGTTGAAAAGAGTAGATAGTGTAAATTTGAATCTGGGACTTTTTATCTTAAAACATTTTCTATATCAATTTTATGTTGATGTCTATTTTGATGGTAATATTAGCATTGTAAAATTCAGATTAGTGAAAATAATAACCAGTAAGTTATTAAAAGAATGAAGAACGGAAAAAGTATTATGTTTTATAATTTAATTTTTCCATAATATTTTGTTAAATATTATTTAATTATTTTAGGTTAAAGCATTTTTTTATAGAAATTTGGCTCATATATTTTTGAATATATAAATAAATTTAACATGATTAAATTGTGCAAAATTCAAAACTAGAACTTACATTTTCAACAAAAGCTTATTAAATTTTGAATAAATTTAATTAAAAAAAAACATAATCTCCAAAATAATAGAACAAATAAATTAAAATTAATTTTACATTATATTTAACCATATTTTCCAATGAAATTTACAATTTTCATTATTTATTTATTAAATGAAATGAAATGATATTTTAATGTCCACGAGACTAAAAATAGTCTATGGGACTATTAGTTCCCCGCTTTTTGCCTTTTAATCCTTTTCTTGTTCAAATTGATAATGAGCTGGCCCAACTATCCAACAATCCTCTCACTCAAAAGACAATGCCAAGAAACTGATGCTAGCACATTCCATAACTTTCTCTAATGTCTTTGAATGCATAACATTCCAAAATGAAATGTTTTTCTGATTCCACTGCCCCATATGTGCAAAATGTACACATTCATTCTTCCCAAGCTTCTTTAGGCCTTTTCCACCACCCTGTTTCACACTGAAGTTGATGCGAGTTGGTTCTTAATTGAGCAATAAGAACGTTGATGCGAGTTGGTTCTTAATTGAGCAATAAGAACCTTTGCCCTCCACAGAATGTCAGCTCCAATGAACTATTTTTGTTGTAGATCACACGTAGGGTTGAATTCCTCAATGTGGTACTTCTTCTTTCTACCCAACTCTTTACCCCACCTAAAATGAATCCTCCACATCGTAAGCCTGGAAAACTCTTATCTAGGTCGGTGTGTAAATGATTATAGTCCTTTACAGATTATCAAAAGTGAACGGTTAAGTTGACATTGAGATGTTAATTAGCAATGTGGTTGCTTTTGAAAATATATATAACGACCTTAAAATAAAGGTGATTGACATATAAAATGAATTTTAGCTTACACTATTTTAAAATTTTAAAAATATAAAAGAAAATCGGATTATATAAAATTAAATCCAATTCATATATGGTCATATTAGCGTACATGTCACAATATTACTATAAATGTTTTATTTAGTATATATATAAACAAATTTTTTATTTAGTACATATAAACATATTATTTTGAAACTTTGAGAAGAGCATCCTCATGCATGGCGTTGAATTGGAGAATCAGTTATTATAAACCACTAGATTCTCTGTGGTTTTGACCTTATTCTCGCCTACGAAGCAACAAGGCACTCCACCTAGTATTTGTTGTTTCGGGGTTGGAATTCGTGGAAGTGTTGCTTTGGGGATTCACCAATAATGGCGATACCGAGAATCGAACATGGGCTAATTGTTCTCGTTAAGTTGATTTCTCACATGGAAATTTTAACTGCAATGCAAGTTTGGTACTAATTCTACCATCAATGTAGGTTCCCTTGAAGTTTTAAGAGTGAGTATTTATATGTAACACTTTCCACTAAGTGTAAAAGTTGTAGGTAAATCTAGTTAATTTGCACTATGTAAATATAGACTTAATGACTGAGTAGAAGTCACAGGAGGAGTCCTGAGTTAAAGAAAAGAATCTGTTTTTACCATAGCGTTAGAAAAATCAGTTGCCACCCTCTTCACATGAAGATAAGAAGGAAATTGTCTTAGGGAGCGGGTTTTTATTTTGTTCTTTTTGGGAAAAAGAAAGAGATACACAGAAAAGGTAGGATGTTGCCAAAGGAATTCCAGAGCTGGACTCAGAGCTAGTGGAAAACCTCATGTAAACAGGTTGAACTGGGTAGTTCTGGTACCTGAGAAAAATGATATATCCATCTGTGTTGGTAAGAAGAGGCTCGGGGGAGAGAGACAGACGTAATTGTGATCTCTCGTGGTAGGGTGGATTCGGCACCTTATGGATTTATTGTGACTTGAATCCAAATAAGTATTTAAATTTAAAGATGTTTGTAGCAATAGGTTAGGACTATATGGAGAATATCCATACAAGAAATTGGCAATACAGTTCGCATGTATTCATGTATTTTTCTTTTAATTGCAACGAAAGAACCATCGTTTCTGTTACTTGTGTTGAGAAAATAATTATAGATGAATGAATTGTAAATTCAGTCATTACAGTGAATATATGAACAAGTCTAAGTAATATATATATATGGACTGTAATAACCCAGATCATCGAATTAATGAGTCAACTAGGTTAGGGGGAAGAGAGGCTGGAAGAAATACTATAACTTAAGAAGTAAAATGATATGTGTCTTGAGGACACAGATTTGGCTTACCCAGTTCGAGAAGTGGTCCTTTAACTAACAAAAGATTGCACTCTTCCTGAGGTTAGTTTACAGATAAGGCCACAAGAGAAGCCACCCGGAAACAGTCCTCGGCAAGTCGGGTCGACAACAAACCTTTACTTATGCAATAGATAACTACAATAGAAACCCTTGTGAAATCAACCAATATATAAACAGATACATATACATTCTGCATTCCAATGAAATGTTGGAAATAACCCTGTTAAAATTGCTAGAGTACCGAGTTCTGTACTAAGGAATAATAATCACACATACTATGAGAATAAATATACACAATATTTTGTAATCCCCCAAGGTCAACGCTTTGCATGAGGAAAAGAGAGTAAATGCTTATAATGTCCATAACTAGAAAACACATAAGAAAACAATCAAACAACAAAGAGGTGAATCTAACTTGTGTTTAAATCAAAAGAAAAATCTATAAGTGAATCCTTAGTTAGAGAAGTAAGGAACCCTCGGGTCCTACAGTTAAAACCCCAAAACAATCCACGGACGGTACTAGTACAAATCACCCTATTACAATGGTGTGAAATGAAAACCATTACGGTTCAGATCCATTAAATAAGATAAGTTCGGTCGTATCCGACTCTATAGTCTACATAAAAGGCCCATACCTTGTGACTCTGTCAAACCCTGACTAGTGAAGGCATACCTGTCAAGTCAGAAAATGGAAGTCGAGTAAGGCATCCTAGTCTTTCTATGCGTTAAGAAAGGAAGGGAACCGTGAAAACAGAACCTACGAGTACCTGTATCAAAAGGAGTGGGGTCAACCACAAAATTGATAAATACTCTAGGAAAATATTGGAAACGAAGACTAAAACAAAAGAAGAGTGTTACCTTTTCCTTTCGCACTCTGAACCACGCAGCAGTGGTATCCTGCAAGCCTGACAAACCTCATGTAACTTAACATCGGTGTCGAATAGGGGAATGTAGGATGGCATTGTAAAATTAAAAAAAAGGGTAAAGTAAATTCCTGAAAACTTCACCTGGACACCAAGGCTTGGAACCCTCATTTGCAAAAGATTTGTACTGTCGAAAATGTCGAAACCATGATGAGGGAAGCCGGTACAAAACCTCGTCAGAACGATGGGGCTTCCCAGGAAAGTGTAGGAAGAAAAGGCCCTAGAATGTAACACTATCAAACCATAAACTCGTCTGAAAGCAGCTCAGACGCTCCTCCTTCAGCGAATAATGCACTAATTCCAAGGAAGAAGCCCGAGAATGAACCTTAGTCATGGATCAAGAATCCCAGCCGTAGATATGTGACCTTGTATGATTGACGATGAACATGACTCTAGGTGCCATGGGGTCAAAAGTCTCAGGATTAAGATGGTGTACTAATGTACCATAATAATAAAAAACACAAGCATATCAAGGAAATGCATAATGTGAATGGAGGAAAATTAATAGCCACAAGCGCATCAACATGGTGTGTCATCAATGAGTACCTTGAGGAAACTATAGTCGAAGTTAATTCAGGTTTGAATACCAATATATTGCAATAACATACATACAAGTCATAATTGTGGTGTGAGCCTGACCATTAACACTTATTAAAGAATAGAGTATCAATAGAAATAGTATGTCAAGGTAACATAAATAGGGTTAATACTTGATGTTAACCAAAGTTTAATTTATCAAAAAAAAAATTACTTGGCCATGTAAGTAATAAATGGATATTACAGGTCATCTTAGAGCACGATTTCAATATTGTGGCCTAGTCCGGCAGTGGTACTGACGATAAGTGTGTTGAAATGTGCATAGAGAAAGAGAGTGTGCAAGTAAATAGATCACGAAGAGAAGAGGGGTTGGAGGGAAGTTCTCATCCAGATAAACGGGTGGAGTGGGGCTTACACCAAATCCACAAATGAATCCACAAGTATGGGTGCAGTTGGGTGATGAACAACAACACCAAGCAAATATGCTACATGAAATTTTTCAACAATTGCAAGCTAAAATGGTTCGATTAAGAAACAACAATGAAAGATTGATGTGTGAACAAGAGAGAATCTTTAAAAGCCTCTCAAACAAATAGAACCATTGAACCTCTCAACCCAGTCTTGAGCATAGAAGCAGAGACAATGAAGAATATCAACATCAAACTGAGGATACTCCAGAGGGGAGTCATACCCAAAGAATTAATGGAAACAGAGGTGATCATGAAGAAGAGGTGGGAAATGTTTCAGACCCAAGGAAAACAAAGAAACAAAAATTGTAATTGAAGGGGGAATTTAGAAAGATTAAACTACCAACCTTTGATGGTGAAGTAGAGGAGGTTGCAGAAGCTTTTCTCATCAATATGAATAAGTATTTTCAAGTTTACGAATATGAAAGTAATCTTAAGGCCTTATTGGCTATCTACCAACTTCAAGGGAAAGCCACCTTATGGTGGGAAGAGGTAAAAATAGTGTAGGGGATGGAGGATCAAGATGTAACATGGGCAAAATTTCAAAAATATTTCAAAAACAAATATTTGACGGAGCAATTTTATGATGAAAAAGCTAAAGAATTACATTATTTAAGGTTGGGGCAACTGACTATAGATGAATATGTGACCAAGTTTACGTCTTTATTAAGATATGTGCCATACATCTGAGAGGAAAAAGCCAAAGTACAATGCTTTCTGAGTAGTTTGCCTACCTTTATGAAGGAAATACTAGAGTTTTATAATCCTAAAACCATGCATGAAACAATTTGGAAGGCTCGACTATGTTATCAGCAGACGAAGCAGAAAGGGAATCCTAGTAAAAGTTGGTCTCAGAGGAAGGGACACAAGAATTCTCACAATTTCAAAGGCACTAAATCTGCAAATTTTAAGAATGCACAAAGAAATCAATAAAATAAACAACTTGGAAGGAATCTACAAAAACCCAGGTGGCAAGCAGAAACCAAGCCTACTGAAGCATCCAGTAAGTAGGAGCCCAGTCAAGTACAAAAGACTTATTTCCAGTGTTAGGGCTGTGGAGAACCCCACTATTATAAGAATTGTCCCCACCACACCGTACATGAACAAATTTCCAACATACACGAAACATCTGCAGTTGGGTAGGTGGCGAGGAATATGCCCAGGATTAATGTTGCGTTGGAAGACCACCAAGTCGATTACCAGCCTACTATGATAGAACTAGAAGGTAAAATGTTCAATCAAATTGTATCTATTTTAGTAGATCCAGGAGACAGTTTAAGTTATGTCAGTCCTAAGTTGGTAGAAAAATGTCACTTACAAATTCATAAATTCAAGCATCCTTGGCTAGTGCAACTAGCCACAGGAACCAAGAGAAGGTTGACTGCTAAGGTATCTGATTATCTAGTCGATGTAAATTGATGTAAACAACCAACATATTAAAATTAATTTAAATATATTACCCTTAGGTTCCTATTATGTGTTGATTGGGATGGACTGGCTGGAAGGACATTGGTCCTTGGCAAATTGCAAGGAGAAGTCTATCAACTATCTCACAGAAGATGGTACCAAACAAGAACTCTAGGGATTGAAGAAACCAATTAAATTACGTCCCATCACTGCCTCTCAATTAGGCAGGTGTGTAAGAAAAGGATACTTGATCTATGTTGCTCAAGTAGGATAATCGAACTCTAAAGATAAGACCCTCACACGAGAAAAGATACCGGTAGTCTGAGACTTTTCAGATGTATTCCCTAAGACCATTTCAGGATTGCCCCCAAGACGAGAAATTGATTTCACCATTGAATTGGTTCTAGGTGTTGCACTTGTGTCAAGGGCCCCATATCACATGAGTGTCCCTGAGATGACAGAAATCAAGATGCAGCTACAGGAGCTACTCGAGAAGGGATATATTCGTCCCAGTGTGTGGTCGTGGGGAGTTCTGGTGTTGTTTGTAAAAAAAAGGATGGAACTTTACGACTCGGCATAGACTATAGGCAACTTAATACGCTGACTATTAAAAACAAGTACCCACTACCCCAAATTAACGACCTTATCTATCAATTCACATTAGGGGAATTTTGAGCAGAGAAATTTTTAAGAACCCCCCTAAATTTATATGTATAATAAATGGGTGAATCTCCATGGTATATAGGAAAAATGGAAGGCGATTTTATCAATAATAGAATATGTATATATAATTTTTTGGCGAATCTGTTATGAAACCAGCTCAAGAAAAGATAGAAAAGATAGATCAACGCCTTAGAATTCAGCCTCTTCGAGGGGGAAACCTCCTTTACATTACATAAATGAACAATTCTTGGATGATACAAATGAAAAGACCTCCTTTCTATATATAGGAGTCTAAGGGGTCATAACATAATCAGAGCCGATATAACAATAATAATGTAAGGGCACAATAATAATAATAGTGAGCTTCTATGGGGCACAATAGTAACAATATGGGCACTACAGGGGTACATCAATATAATAAGTGGGTTGTACTAATAACAATAAGGGGTTACACTAGTAGTATAGGGGCCTAACATGCCCCTCTCCTTCAAAAAGTGTTGTCCTCAACGCTTGAGTAGTTCTTGATGCTTCTGTATAAAATTCTTGTCCTCCCATGTGGAATCTTCAGCGGGTAAGTTCTTCCACTTAATGAGATACTTTGAAATTGATCGATTTCGTAGTTGTCGGGTTCTTTTTTCTGTGTCTGCTCTAGGTTCTCATATGATTTTTCCTTCCTCTTCAATTTCTGGCAATATTGTTTGAATTGGGATCTTTTTCAACTTTTCAATAAGTGGCCATACTTCTTAGTCCTTCTTCCATTCATCCCTTGCTTTGTTTATCCAATCTGGTTGGATAATAGAAATAGCACAAAACAATGCTTCCACATCCTCATCCTTTCTTGAGAGTGCATCTGCCACCACATTTTGCTTCCCTTTTTTGTAGATGATTTCAACGTCATAACCCAACATCTTTGTGACCCACTTTTGTTGCTCTTCAGAGGATAATCTTTGTTCTAAAAAGTATTTAAGGCTATCATGATCCGTTTTTACCTTGAAGTGTCTTCCCATTAGGTAGGGTCGCCATTTCTTAAGTGCATGGAGTATTGCCAACATTTCCTTCTTATAAATAGCTTTGTGTAAAAACTTTCCTTTGATTGGACGACTTTCAAAAGCAATGGGTCTTTCATCTTGCATTAAAATAGCACCAATTCCATTTCCTGAAGCATCACATTCCACAATAAAGGTTTTTGTGAAGTCCGGTGTAGCTAAGACCGGTGCTTGGCACATTGCCTCTTTAAGATGTTCGAATGCCTTTGTTGCTTCTGGAGTCCATGAAAATGCATCTTTCTTCAATAATGTTGTTAGAGGTGCTGCTATTCTCCCATAATTCTTAACAAACTTGCGATAATACCCTTTCAACCCGAGAAATCCTCGCAGATGTTTTATGGATGTGGGAATTTTCCATTCCTTAATGGCTTTAATTTTGCTAGGGTCTACCTTAACTCCTTCATGAAATACAATATGACCTAGATATTCCACCTCTTGTACTCCAAAGAAACATTTGGATCTTTTTGCATATAATTGTTTCTCCTCCAATAGTTGTAGCACCCTGTCAACATGTTCAACATGATCCTTCCAAGACTTGCTGTAGATTAGTATATCATCAAAAAATACTAACACAAATTTTCTAAGGAATGGTTTGAAAATTGAATTCATCAAACCTTGAAATGTTGAAGGTGCATTGGTAAGGCCAAAAGGCATGACCAAAAATTCATAATGACCCTCATGAGTTCTAAATTCTGTTTTCAGAATGTCTTCAATCTTCATTCTGATTTGATGATATCCTGAACGAAGATCCAACTTGGTGAAGCAAATTGATCCATGCAATTCATCTAGTAATTCATCAATGACAGGAATGGGAAACTTATCTTTAATAGTGAGCTTGTTGAGCTCCCTATAATCCGGACACATGCACCATGATCCATCCTTCTTGTGCACCAATACGACTGGAGCAGAGAAAGAACTTTGACTTGGTTGAATTATACCAGCCTCTAGCATTTCTGCAACCATACGTTCTATTTCACTCTTTTGGGCATAGGGATATCTGTATGGCCTGATGTTTGAAGGAACACTTCTTGGAATCAGATGAATAGCATGATCATGATCACGAATAGGTGGGAGACCTTTGGGAGTCTCAAATACCTTGGAATGATTGTCCAAGACTTTTTGGAGATCTGGAGAAATAGATGATTCCACTGTGGAGACATCTAGCAAACATAATTGTGCAATTACACCTCTTTGTTCCTTTTTTAGAAGCTTTGTCATACCGTTAGAGCTGATTATCTTTCCCGGTTTCCCTGCAATACCCCTTAATTCAACTTCCTTTCCTTCCACAGAAAATTTCATGAAAAGTTCTTGAAAATTAAAAGCTATTGTACCCAAGGATTGTAGCCATTGGACTCCTAGTACAACATCAGCACCTCCCATTGGAATGGAAACATTGGGCTAGTGAAAACATATTCTCCCATGGATAGCTTGATATTATGGCACTTTCCTGAGCAATTTATTGTTCCTCCATTTGCAACCATCACTTGACACTCTGGTGCTGGATATAAGAAGCAATTCAATTCTCTTGCTACCTTACAATGAATGAAATTGTGGGTACTTCCTGAATCAATCAACACTATTACCTTTTTCTTCTTGATTTGTCCTTCTATCTTGATGGTTTGAGGAGTGGTAATTCCTGCCAATGCATTACAAGATATGGTTGGATTCATTTCTTATTTATCTAGGCTTTGTTCCTGGAGTATATCCTCTTCTTTTGACCTTTCGTGCTCCTTTTCTTCTTCCTCTTCACAATCTATGTAGAATAATTTCTTCTCATCACACTTATGACATTTAGTGTATTTGCTATCACAACTGTAACAAAGCCCTTTTGTTCTTTTTTCTTCCAATTGTTGTGGTGTCAACCTTATAGGTTGTGGAAGACTAGTGGCAACAACACTTCCGTCTTTATAGTTGTGAGTGGTATGCTTCCTGGTTGCCATAATTTTGCTTTCCATTTTCTTGCTAACCTGAATGCCTTCTCTAATGAATCAGGTTCCCAAAGGCGAACATCATGTTGGATATTATCCTTTAAAGACCCTATGAACACATCAATCCTATGCTCCTCTGGAATATCTTTTACCCTTATGTTCAATTTTTGGAACTCCTCAATGTGCTCCATTATTGAATCCTTTTGTTTGAGACTTATCAATTGGCTAAAAAAAGTGTTGCTTTTCGTATCCTCATAATATGCTATCAATTCTTCCGTAAAAATTGCCCAAGTGATAAATTGCTTACAAGAGCAAAGCCATTGATACCATACAAACTGATTTGGTTCCAAATATAAAGTTTCAATACGTACCTTTTGTGTGTTTTGCACATTATTGAGATCGAAAAATTGCTCCATCTGTAATATCCATGTTGCGGGATCCTTGCCATCAAACTTCCTCATATCGATTTTTGGAATATGGTGGGTCTTTGATCCAACATTAGAGTCTATGGAATCATGATTAACATTTCTTTTGTTCTCATCATGAGTTTCCTTTACTAACCTTTCACCATTAGTGACCCTTTCTTGTAGCAACTTATTCATATTTATCTTCAATTCTTCCATGTCTGTCTTCAAATCATCCATCTTAGCTTCCACGTCATTCATCTTAGCTTCTACACCTTTCTTTAAACAATCCATCTTAGCTTCTACGCCTTTCTTTAAACCATCCATCTTAGATTCTGTTCCTTTTTGTGCAAGGGACAATTGTTGCACTTGGTCTTGTAATTTTGATATATCATGTTGGATTTCTTCCTCTTCTTCATGAGTCATGCTAGAGCTTTCAGGTTCCTTACTAGGTGTTTGTATTTTCTTTCCTCGGGGCATCAGCTACCGATAATAATGCTCTGCTATGCCCTTTTAATTCCTTCAAAATAAATTTTCAAACCAAGCTTAAGCAAAAATTTGAGAAAATCTACACACCATTTTTTTACTTTGTAGGAGCTCGATATTTCCTCTAATGTATCTCTGTACTTTCAAATCATCTAGATCTAAATTTGTGACCTGCAGTAGCCCTCTGTGTCCTCTTTCCAATGCCACAAGTCTGACCCAAATTGGATTCTCCAAGGAAGAGTTATGCGAAATCTCCCACAGTGACTTGATTATAAACTAGTTCAATAGAGCGAACTTGTACGACGTGCCACGAGTCACTGTTTCGACCTTTGGATCTGAAAAATGCATACAAGAAACTATAGTCCGTCCTCTTTCTATACCTTCTTATGAAATTTCAATCCGATCCCCAGAGAGAAAGTTATGACGCTTTTCCCCAGGTCACCTGTTTGGAATGTAATTCAGGAATCTGCAAAAAGACCAACCTCCTCAGATCATATCTCTGCAAATATAGCGCGAACAGCTCTGAAATTCATACCAGAGGTTCAGCGTGATTTCTTCTCAAATGGTTTTTTTTTGCAACTTCTAAAACGTCGTAAAAAAAAAGGTTATAGCGAAAATGCCACGATGACCTGTTTGGAGCAGCGAAACCCTAGAATCCAAAGCTCTGATACCAAATGTTATGAAACCAGCTCAAGAAAAGATAGAAAAGGTAGATCAACGCCTTAGAATTCAGCCTCTTCGAGGGGGCAACCTCCTTTACATTACATAAATGAACAATTCTTGGATGATACAAATGAAAAGACCTCCTTTCTATATATAGGAGTCTAAGGGGTCATAACATAATCAAAGCCGACATAACAATAATAATGTAAGGGCACAATAATAATAATAGTGGGCTTCTATGGGGCACAATAGTAACAATATGGGCACTACATGGGTACATCAATATAATAAGTGGGTTGTACTAATAACAATAAGGGGTTACACTAGTAGTATAGGGGCCTAACAAAATCTCTCACCAAGCATGGCGAATATTTTACTCAATTATAAAATCTTGTAATATCTTGGCGAGTCTTTCACTAAATAATAAAACTTTGTAAAGTCCTAGTGAATCTTAGCATTGTGAACTCTTAGAGAATTTTTGGAAAAACTGTAAAACCATATATGACAAGAGCCACATGGTGGCAATATCACTGTTTTTTTTTTCACATTTTTACGACATGGAACTTGTTTATAAAATTATAAAAAAGCCAACCAAGTCCCTTATAATATGCAAGTAAGCTTATAATAGAGTCTGATACCTCTACTATGCTTGTATTCATCAAAGTGTCATAGATGCTATACTTAACATTGTGAATCACAACTCTCTCAGAACTCAACTCTATAGTGTAATTAAAACCTTTGGAAATTGAATCTGACAACTCTATAAAAAGGATTAGTGAAATAGAAGCTTTTGTGAATGAGCCCACTAACTATCACTGCTAAACAATCAATCTCGACTATGAAGTCTTCCATCTTGATCACAATTGTGCTCACGATCAAGGGAGTGCAACCACCTGGCCTGACATAATGGCCATCATAGCTTCCAATAATCAACAACCACCTTGCAAGGAAATCCTAGCTCATGTCTCATGAATTTTATTCATCAATCTTAATTGATATAAATCTTATAAAGATAATATTAGAATCCTCTCCAGACTCACTGTTAATACAAGGGTAAAGGAAATTTTCTAGCTCAAGGCACTAGCCAATACCAACTTTGGTATTTGTGACCCCTTTGTGGGGATGCACCTACCCTGCCTCGTTGGGTTTCTACCTTGTAACATAGTTCAAGAATCACAAGACTTTCCAATCTTCCTACTCCAATAGACACACTTTATATGCTATACATAGTGAATGGAAAAGAAGCATTATAGAACACACAATTTCGCAGAAGGAAGAAAAATCTTAGCTAGTTCAATATCAAAATCTTAACCACTGATTAATAAAGAATAACAAGTAGTGTAATGAATTGTTCTGAGTTATTTATTTACAAGCTGTAAAGAATGTAGTGGAATGGAAAATATTACTTAGGCAACCCTTCAATATTTTCTACTAATATGTCTGTGCATGTACATATGAAATTAAGAGCATTGTTGAATACAAAGTTTCCTTTTCTCTTGCCTCCATTTTGACAAATCAGTGTGAAATCATTGTCACTTTGAATCTCCTTTCCTGTGTGAATGTTTTGAAAAATCAATGTGAAATTTTAGTCACTTTGAATTTCCTTTCCTACAAGGGACCACATCCATAGTTGATTAGTAAAAGATAATCTACTATATATTATGTTCAAGAAACTGACTACAATCTACAGTGGAAACGAGACCTCAATTCTTATTCTGAATTTGAATATCTCAGGAAAACATAAGAGATAAAAATGCATATGGCCTTAGTAGCTAGAAAACAATCACTCCATCATTACAAGACCACCTAGATTTTGGCACTTAATCTAAATAATGGCACTAGTTGCAGTGCTTATTTGCATTAACACCATGGAAAAGCAACAACAATGTTTCAAAGCACACTTACTGGAAAAGTTGTAACATTTCGAGAATATTTAATGATAGCATATGAACCTCGTAGCTATGGTGGGGAAACTAGGGAACCCAAATCTTGGAAGATATCTCATACCAAATCTGAGAAAAAAATAAAAAGGGAAAAAATCAAAATCTATAAATCAAGCAATGAATTGTTTACAAATCAAATACAATTCCTTTAACTAACAGTTAAATTGTGGTGATATATTTAAATATTTAGTAAGAGGGTAACTTCAAACCATGGAATATTACCTTTTTCATTACTGTCATCCCTCGGTGACTGAGATTACAAATCAATACTTATGGAAAGATTGTAAGAAATTCTGTGAAATAGTAAAGCATAGCCTCTATTTTCAAGCAACAAAATCAAGACATTGTTACATCAAGAGCCATAATTGATACATAATCAATGAATCAAGTCCTTGTATGGCACAGGCTTGTTTCACAACCTCTATTTTCTCAATAAAAAAATCAAGACATTGTATGTGGTTATTGCCAAAAGGAAACTGCGTTCTAATTTGGAAGAGGATCTTATCAAAAGACATGGATTTATTCAAAGCTACAAAGCCTAATGGGTTACTAAAAAATAAGTTGGAATATGGGATCATGATACTTAAATTGAAAAAATATGCTTTCCTTTTAGAAACATTATAGTTATACAATGTTTTTTGAAAGCATTAGAATTTGAAATTGGGCGTTTCTATCAAGACAAATTTTCATTAACAGAATGTACTTTCCTTCCTGAAACGTTGTAGATATCCAAGAAAAACTTGAAAAGCATAAGAGAACTTAGCATAATGTACTTTGTTTCCTTCCCTAACATTCTTAAAGAGTTGAGGTTCCCCAAGTCATCAGGTAACTTTCGAAGGAAATGATAGTTAGTAATAGTCCAATTCACAACTGAAGATGTGTCATAAATACGAGGGGGCATCTCCTCCAAATCACAAAAGTGCTCCACCTTAAAATCTAGCATTATTGGAAGCTTAATGCTCGACTGGGTGTTATTGAACCCAAACATTTTTCCAATCTTCACTAAAAGCTTAAAGATAGCTTCTCTAAGTTCTACATGACTTTATTATGCTCTTGAAGTGGGGGCACATGCAGCCTCTCCAAGTGAATAGTCTTAAACTAAGTGAAGATAAGGCCGATAGATCATTCAGTGTGGATCTCTTTAACCCATAATTGAATACTATTAGGACTTTCAAATTTTTCATGGAACTCAAAAATGTTGGAAGAAACTATTTGCTTCCAGAAAAGAGTAAAACTAAAGCCTTTGCTTGAGGACAATTGATGTCACACCACTAATACTTCTCCATTGAATCTGTATAGGTAAACCATAAAGGCATAATTCCATTAGAATATTGTGTTTAATGAATACACAAATGCAATCATTGCATTTCTTTAAAATATCTTTTGAAATCAAAATTACGAAATTACATATCGATAACCTAGTGGATGTAGGATAAAATTCACCCGTGTCATTCACAGAAAGCATGAGAAAAAACCTAATACTATATATAAAACCAAGAAAAATTCAAATTCATCACTTCTAGGGACCTCGTAACCACCCTGCCAATACACAAGTATGTTCCTGTTTGCAGTTAGAAAAATTACCCAAATTACAATCTGTTTACTACAACCTATGTTGGAAAGTTATAGAAGGATGACTAGTGCAATCAATCCATTCATTTTAGCCCTGGATTTGTTTCAGTTTAAAACAGAAGTATACAAACATACTTGTCCAATGTCTATGCTTTAACCATTCACCTTAAGATGTTTTTACAATATAATTTCCAAGTGTATTTAATATCTTCATTATCATAAAAACCAACCTATATCCATCTTAACTCCACATCTACCGCTCTTAGGGGGATGAAATCTATTTATCCCTCTGAGCACTTGGTAGACCCAGAATTAAGATGGATCTAAGATGATAGAATTTCCCCTTTAAATAGTCTATGCGCACATGAATACCATGGTATTACCATGGGTTATCATAAACCTGGAGCTTAAAAATTACTATTAGTAATTTATAAAAATTAATAAAATTAATAGTTGATTTTTATTTTATTTTTTATTTTAACCAAGCTAAAATGTTTAACATACATTAAATTACAACATCCAGTTTTACTTTTGATCCACCAAGCCCCGAGAGGGATCAAATATTTTTTCACTCTATGCTAGTTTGCATATCACGATATTTGATACCTCTCAGGGGTTTTAAAATTTTCCATGATTTTGAGGTCTAAAATGGGCCTCCTAAGGAAATTATAAAATAATAGTGGAAATAATAAAATAAGATTAGATTAAATAATCAAATTTTAGAGGGAAAAAAAACTATTTTTTCAACTCATATTTTGAACTTATCTCCCTATGGGTTTACTCAATTTTCGAGCAGCATTAGAGAACTTTTGGGGTCTAAAATGGGCCTCCTAAGAAAAATGTACAATCAAAATAAAATTTATAAGAACTAGTAGGATTCAAGATGATGATGTCAACCATGGGGGATGATTCACCATTTTTGGGGTAAAAAAGTAAAAAGATTAAAAAATAATAAAATAATAAAACCACTTTTACAGCTTGTATTTTCAACTTATATCCCTAATTTTTTACTCAAATTTTGAGCAGGAGTATTTGTTGGATGCAAAATATAATTTCTCATCCAAGGAGTACCCATGTTGCATACTTTGAATGGACCTTGCTACACGAAAAAGAGAAATACATGAAAAACATGATTGCAATCATGTTTTTCATGTATTTCTCCTTTTTCGTGTAGTAGGGTCCATCGAAAGTATGCAACATGGGTACTCCTTGGATGAGGAATCAAATTATGTATCTAATGAGTGTTCCCACTCGAAATTTAAGTAAACCCATAGGGAGATAAGTTGAAAATACGAGTTGCAAAAGTAGTTTTTTTCTTTTTTCTTTTTTTTTTCCCTCTAAAACTTGATGATGTAATCTAATCTTATTTTATTATTCCACTATTATTTTATAATTTCCTTAGGAAGCCCATTTTAGACCTCAAAATTCCCCTAATGTAACACTCATTAGATGCAGAATTTGATTCATCATTCAAGGAGTACCCATGTTGCATACTTTTGATGGACTTTGCTACACGAAAAATGAGAAATACACGAAAAATGTGATTGCAATCATGTTTTTTCATTTATTTCTCATTTTCCATGTAGCATAGTCCATCAAAAGTATGAAACATGGATATTTCTTGGATGAGGAATTAAATTTTGCATCCAACGAGTACTCCCACTCGAAATTTGAGAAAAACCTTAGGGAGATAAGTTGAAAATACAACTTGAAAAAGTAGTTTTGTTATTCTATTATTTTTTAATCTTTTTACTTTTTTACTCCAAAAATGGTTAATCATCCCCCGTGGTTGACATCATCATCTTGAATCCTATTGGTTCTTATAAAGTTTATTTTGGTTGTACATTTTTCTTAGGAGGCCCATTTTAGACATCAAAATTCCCCTAATGAGGGCGCTACAGTGTTTTCCAAGATCGTTTTATGATCTGGATACCATCAGATCATAATGAAAGAGGAGGATATTTGCAAGACAACATTTAGGACCCGATATGGGCATTACGAATTTGTCGTACTGCTATTCGGATTGAAAAATTCACCAGCAACATTTATGAGTCTGATGCATGGTATCTTTCATTCGTTCCTAGACAAGTTTGTTCTCATGTTTATAGATGACATTTTAATCTATTCTAAAAATGTTAAGGAACATGAAGAACACCTACGGATAGTTCTGAAAATGTTGTGAGAACACCAATTGTATGAAAATTTTAGCAACTTTGATTTCTATAAAGATCAAATTTAATACTTAGGGCATGTTATATCAACGGAAGGCATAACTGTTGATCTTGAAAAGATCAAAGCCATAACGGACTGGCTTGTACCTAAAAATGTTGTAGATATTATATCCTTCATGGGTTTGGTGGGGTATTACTGCCGTTTTATTGAAGGGTTTTCTTGAATTCAAATGGACCAGGGAATGTTAGAACATTTTTTATCAATTAAAAAAAATATTGACCAATATGCCCATATTGAAAATTGTTGGCCTAAACAAGGAATTTGTGGTTTGTATGGACGCTTGTCAGGAAGGGGTCATCTCTGTGTTAGTGCATGAGGGAAATGTTATAGCCTATGAGTCCCAAAAATTAAAGGAACATGAGCAGAGATACTTTGCTTGTGATTTGGAATTGAAAGCAGTAATCCATGCACTAAAGGTCTAGAGGCATTACTTTCTAGGAAAGAAATTTCTATTGATGACAGACCATAATAGTTTGACCATCTATTTTAAGCAGCCAAATCTAAATGCCCATTAGACAAGATGGAGCACATTTCTTAGTGAATTTGTGTTTGATATCAAGCACTTAAAAGGAAAGGAAAATTGCGTGGCGGATGCCTTAAGCCAACAACTACATTGTGTATATGAATTACACTACCATCGAATAGAGTTTAAATTTCTAGAACAGATTAGAGTGTCTACTCAAAGAGACCCTGAGTATTAGTTCTTGTGGAAGTAAACCAAACAAGTCAATGGGAAGCAAACCGAGTATGGTATTGGCGAATATCAGTTGTTAACCTTTAAGGGAAGAGTATATGTTCCTAATTAGATTTATGTTAGGCAACAAATTCTGGATGAATTTCACGGAGCCCATATACCACACATATCAATTACCAAAAGATGTTATTAGCCATTAAAAAGAAATATTTCTTGTCAGGAATGCGGAAGGATATTGCAGAATATTTAGCGAAATGCCTGGAATGTTAGCAGGTTAAAGCAGAACATCACCAACTTGCTAGACTTCTACATCCTTTATCCATACCCAAATGGAAATGGGAAGTTATTACGCTTGATTTTATAACTGGACTACCCAGATCTAAGAGACACAATGACTCAATCATGGTGGTGGTTGAGAAATTAAGAAAATCAACCCACTTTAAACCCTTTCAGTCTACCTATAAAACCACCCAAATTGTTGATATTTTTATGAGGAAGGTGTTTAGATTGCAGGGGATACCTAAAGTGGTTATATCAGACAGAGATGTGAAGTTCACATCAGCTTTCTGGCTCTTTTCACGGGATTGGGAACCTGGGTGCAGTTCAACACTACATAGCATCCCCAAACTAATGGGTAGACTGAACGCGTAAACCAAGTGTTAGAGGATATGTTAAGGATGTATGTTATGCAAAGTGGGAGGAGTATTTTGATCTGGTTGAATTTGCGTATAATAATAGCTTCCATGAATAGTTGAAGATGAGTCCATTTGAGGTGTTGTATGAGAGGAAATGTAAAACACCAATCAATTGGAATAGTGTTATGAAACCAGCTCACAGAAAGATAGAAAAGAGAGATCAACGCCTTAGAATTCAGCCTCTTCGAGGGGGAAACCTCCTTTACATTACACAAATGAACAATTCTTGGATGATACAAATGAAAATACCTCCTTTCTATATATAGGAGTCTAAGGGGTCATAACATAATTAGAGCCGACATAACAATAATAATGTAAGGGCACAATAATAAAAATAGAGGGCTTCTATGGGGCACAATAGTAACAATATGGGCACTACATGGGTACATCAATATAATAAGTGGGTTGTACTAATAACAATAAGGGGTTACACTAGTAGTATAGGGGCCTAACATGCCCCTCTCCTTCAAAAAGCATTGTCCTCAACGCTTGAGTAGTTCTTGATGCTTCTGTATAAAATTATTGTCCTCCCATGTGGAATCTTCAGCGAGTAAGTTCTTCCACTTGATGACATACTCAGAAATTGATCGATTTCGTCGCTATCGGGTTCTTGTTTCTGTGACTGCTCCAGGTTCCAATATGATTTTTCCTTCCTCTTCAATTTCTGGAAATGTTGTTTGAATTGGGATCTTTTTCAACTTTTGAATAAGTGGCCATACTTCTTCGTCCTTCTTCCATTCATCCCTTGCTTTGTTTATCCAATCTGGTTGGATAATAGAAATAGCATAAAACAATGCTTCCACATCCTCATCCTTAAAGAGTCTTCCCATTCGGTAAGGTAGCCATTTTTTAAGTGCATGTAGTATTGCCAACATTTCCTTTTCATAAATAGCTTGCTTGAGATGTAGCAGTAAAAATACCCAATCACCTACATCAAAAAAAATTTCACTACGATGTTGATCTACCTGTTGTTTCGTTTGATTTTGCACCGAAGTAGCGTTATCCTTTAAAAGTTGGAGACCTTGTTGTTGATGCTCAAAGTGAACTTTCTCTGCTTGAACCTTTTTCTTCTTGATATGTCCTTCTCTCTCTAGAGTTTGAGGAGTGGTAATTTCTTCCAATCCTTTACAAGATATGGTCGGATTCATTTCTTCTTTCTCTGGGGTGGGGTCCTGGCATATATCCTCTTCTTTTGATGTTTCTTAATCATTTTCTTCCTCCTCTTCATATTCTATGTAAAATAATTTCTTCTCAGCACACTTATGACCTTTAGTGCATTTGCTATCACAATTGTAACAAAGCCCTTTTCTCTTTTTCCTTCCAATTGTTGTGGTGTAACCCTTGTAGGTTGTGGAAAGCTGGGAGAAACAACACTTCCATCTTTATAGTTGTGAGGGGTATGCTTCCTAGTTTCCATAATTTTTCTTTCCACTATGTCACAAAGCCCTTTTACTCTATCCAATTGTTGTGGTGTTGCTCTAAAGAAGGTGTTTCTCTTTGTATCCTCATAATGTGCTATCATTCCCTTTGTGAAAATTGACCACGTAACAAGTTGTTTACAAGAACAAAACCCTTCATACCATAAAAATTGATCCGGTTCTAAATATGAAGCTGCAATACATACCTTTTGTAACAGCAGTACACAATGTAGATCAAAATATTGCTCCATCTGAAGTATCCAATTTACCGGATCCTTGCCATCAAACTTCCTCATCTTGGTTTTTTTTTGTTTTTTTTAGGAGCTCTATTTTGAAATGACTGTAACTCTGTACTTTCGGATCTTTAAGTTCTGAAATTACGACCTGTAGTAGCTCTCTGTGTCTTCTTTCCAATGCCACCAGTATGATCCAAATTGGATTCTCCAAGAAAGAGTTATGCACAATCTCCCAAGATGACCTGATTATAGACCTTTCCAGAAGAGCGAACTTGTATGAAGCGCCACGTGTCACTGTTTCGACCTTTGGCTCTGAAAAATATACAAAAGAAACTATAGTTCGTCCTCTTTTTGTACCTTATTACGAAATTTCAATCCAATGCTCAGAGAGAAAGTTATGATGATTTTCCCCAGGTCACCTGTTTGGAATGTAGTTTAGGAGGCTGAAAAAAGACCAACTTCCGCAGATTATATTTCTGCAAATATAGCGCGAAAAGCTCTAAAATTCACACCTGAGATTCATCGCGATTTCTTCTCAAATGGGTTTTTTTTTTAGCTTCTGAAACATTGCAGAAAAAAGTTATAGCGAAAATGCCACGATGACCTGTTTGGAGCAGCGAAACCCTAGAATCCAAAGCTCTGATACCAAATGTTATGAAACCAGCTCACAGAAAGATAGAAAGGAGAGATCAATGCCTTAGAATTCAGCCTCTTCGAGGGGGAAACCTCCTTTACATTACACAAATGAATAATTCTTGGATGATACAAATGAAAAGACCTCCTTTCTATATATAGGAGTCTAAGGGGTCATAACATAATTAGAGCCGACATAACAATAATAATGTAAGGGCACAATAATAACAATAGTGGGCTTCTATGGGGCACAATAGTAACAATATGGGCACTACATGGGTACATCAATATAATAAGTGGGTTGTACTAATAATAATAATGGGTTACACTAGTAGTATAGGGGCCTAACAAATAGACTCGAGGATAAGCTAATGCTAGGCTCGGATATGCTGGTTAAAAAATAGATTACCGGGAATTCGCAGTAAGGGATCATGTTTATGTACACATCAATCCAAATAAGAGCACCTTACGATGAGGTGGTTGTACAAAACTTTCCCTGCAATTTTGTGGTCCTTTTCAAGTATTGGAGAGAATTGGACCGATGGCCTATCGTTTAGTGCTGCCAAGTCACATAAAATTCCATAATGTATTTCATGTTTCATTGTTGAAACAATATGTATATAACCTGAGACATGTTATTCATTGGCAAGATATTCAGGTAATGTAAAAAAAAAGAAAGAGAAGGTGAATGTATGCATAGATGAATAACATATATATATATATATATATATATATAGTGAGATTGTCTGACTGTTTGTTTATGTTTAGGTCAAGCCAAATGGAGAATTCCTGGTAGAACCCTAGTGCATACTCGAGCGGAGAGAAACAATGTTACGAAAGCGAACCATCACCCAGGTTAAAGTGCAGTGGAGGCACTTTAGTCCTGAGGAGGCTACCTGGGAAGATGAAGAATTTATGGGGAAGCCTATCCTGAATTGTTCAAAGGCCAGGATAACACAAAGGACGGTGTTATCCTCCGAGGCGAAGATGTAACACCTTTCAATAAGTGTAAAAGTTTAAGGTAAATCTAGTTAATTTACATTATGTAAATATAGACTTAATGGTTGAGTAGAAGTCACGTGAAGCAAAGGATTAGTTGAGTGATTAGTTATGATTTTTATTTATGTTCTTTTAAATTAAAATGGTAGAAAAGGAGGATGGGATTTGGAAATCCACAAGTGGAGTTTTGAGTTAAAGAAAAGAATTTGTTTTTACTAGATAATTAGAAAAGTCAGTTGCCACCCTTTGCCCAGGAAGATAAGAAGGAAATTGTGTCAGGGAGTGGGGTTTTTTTTCCTTTTTTGGAAAAAGAAAGAGATACATAGAGAAGGCATGACATTTTCGAGGGAATTTTGAAGCTTAACTCAGAGCCAGTGGAAAACCTTGTGTAAATAGATCGAACTGGGTAGTTTTGGTACCCGAGAAAACTGATATATCTATCTGTGCTAATAAGAAGAGGCTCGGGGGAGAGATACATACGTAATTTCCATCTCTTGTGGTAGGGTGGATTGGGCACCTTGTGGATTTCTTGTGACTTGAATCTAGATAAGTATTTAAATTATAAGATGTCTATAGAAATAGGTTAGGACTATATGGAGAATGTACATACAAGAAATTGGCAATACAGTTTTCATGTATTTTTCTTTTAATTGCAATGAAAGAACCATGGTTTCTGTTACTTGTGTTGAGAAAATAATTATGGATGAATGAATAGTAAATTCAATCATTACACTGAATATATGAACAAGTAACAGAAACCATGGTTATATGAATATATGAATTTATGAATATATGAATAAGACAAGCCACGCGGAAACAATCTTGGGAAAGTAGGGTTGACACCAAACCTTTACTTATGCAATAGAGAACTACCATAGAAACCATTGTGAAATCAACCAAGAGATAAACAAATACATATACATTCTGCATTCACAATGAAATGTTGGAAATAACTTTGTTCACATTGCTAGAGTACCGTGTTTTGTACTGAGAAATAATAGTCACACATACTATGAGAATAAATATACACAATATTTTGTAATCCCGCAAACTCAACGTTTTGCATGAGAAAAGAGAGCAAATGTTTATAATTTCCATAACCAGTAAATGCATAAGAACACAACCGAACAATAAAGAGGTGAATCTAACTCGCATTTAAGCGAGAAGAAAAAGATATAAGTTAATCCTTAATTAGAGAAGCAAGGAATCCTCGGGTCATGCAGTTAAACCCCCAAAAAAATCCACGAATAGTACCAGTAAAAATTAACCCCATTACAATGGTGTGAAATGAAAACCATCACAATTTACATCCATTAAATAAGAGCAGGTTGGTCATATCTCACCCTACAATCTACATGAAAGGTCCATACGTTGTGACTCTATTAAACCTTGACTAGTGAAGGCATACATGTCAAGCCAGAAAAGGGAAGTTGAGTAAGGCATCCCAGTCTTTCTATGTGTTAAGCAAGGAAGGGAACCGTGAAAATAGAACCTACGGGTACCTGTATCAAAAGGAGTGGGGTCATCCACGAAATTTCTAAATACTCTAGGAAAATATTAGAAACAAATACTAAAACAAAAGAACAATGTTACTTGTGCCTTTCGCACTCTGAACCGAGCAATAGTGGTATCTTGTAAGCCAGAAAAACCTCCTGTAACTTAACATTGGTGTTGAATCGGGGAATGTAGGATGGCACTGTAAAATTAAAAAAAGGGAAAGTAAATTCCTAAAAACTTCACCTGGACACCAAGGCTGGGAACCCTCATTTGCAAAAGAGATGGACTACCGAAAATGTCGAAACCACGATGAGGGAAGTCAATACAGAACCTAGTCAGAACGATGGGGTTTCCCGGGCAGGTGTAGGGAGAATAAACCCTGGACTGTAATGCTATCAAACCATAAACGTGTCTCAGAGTAGCTTTGAAGCTCATCCTTTAGCGAATAATGGACTAACTTCAAGGAAGAATATTTGGAATAACCTTATTCCTGGACCAAGAATCCCAGTTGTAGTTCTGTGATCCTATATGATCGACAATGAACATGACTCCAGGTGCCATGGGGTCAAAAGTCTCAAGATTAAGACTATGTACTGATGTACACACACCCCCACCAAAACCAAGTTAATGTATTGTAATAATAAAAAGCACAAGCATATCAAGGAAATGCATAACGTGAATGGAGGACAATTAATAGCCACAAGTGCATCAACATGGTGTGTCATCAATGAGTATCTTGAGGAAACTATAGTCAAAGCTAATTCAGTTTTGAATACCAATGAATTGCAATAACATACATACAACTCATAATTATTGTGTGAGCCTGAGCATTAACACTTATTAAAGAATAGAGTATCAATATAAATAATGTCAAGGTAATGTAAATAGTGTTAATACTTGATACTAACCAAAGTTTAATTTATAAAAAATAAATTACTCGGTCATGTAAGTAATAAATGGATATATATATATATATATATATATATATATATATATATATATATATATATATATATATATATATATATATATATATATATATATATATATATATATATATATATATATATATATATATATTATGTTGATAGATTGTAATAAGTTGAAGAATTTACACTGGATTGTGAATAAGTTGAAGAATAGGGGAGAGCCTTCTATTGTTGTGTAGGGACCAATACTAGTTATAGTATTGGTCCCACACATCCATCAAAAAATATTCATAAATCATCAAAAATTTACACATAAATAGTTTATATTAAGTTATATAAGTTATATAATTTAGTCCAAAATGGGCCCACATATTGTTTGGGCCAACAAGTGTCAAATACCAAACCTTAACATAACATATTGACAAGACATAATATCCCAAATATCTCCAGCTCTGAATTACCAAATAAGGCAAAATGCACTACAAAAATTCCATTGAATTCTATTCAGGAGTACACCTATCCCATCAAACAGTCATCTACAAATTTCCACTGGAGAAACACATCCCAATGCTCAGTAATACCTGCACAAGAATAGGTGTGTGTGTCAGCCATATGTACATGTGTATTTAACCATTCAATCTATTGAAGACAATAAATGACAACATTCCATTCAGGATTAAAGAAAATAAATGAAAAAATTCAATTCTCAACATTCCATTCAGGATTAAAGACAATAAATGACAACATTCAATTCAAGAATTAGTTCAGAGGATGCAATAAATGTCACCAACCCTTTGAATTCAAGTATTAAACACACCATACTTTTCAATTGAGGAATTAAAAACAGGAAAGCACATGGATCAGCCTACAAATATTATCAACCATTTGATCATGTACAAATCAATCTAGGCCACACATTTGAATTTTGGAGATGGCAATCTATGCCAAACTTCCATACCAATTAAATTCTATATGAAAAAACTATAAAACATCAACTCTTACTCATTTTCATTTCGGACATCATTCTACTCATTAGCTATTGGAGATATGTAATCAAAGTGTTTAGACACTGTTACATTCATTCTATTCAATAGTTGCTAGAAACATACAGGTATGTTTTTGTTGAATAATGTTACCATTTTTTTTTAATAATGAATAATGTTATTTTTGTTGAGAAACAAAGGTAAATTAAAGCCATTACAACCAATTTCATTACTGATTTACTGATTTAGAAACCAATTTCATTGCCACTATAACCTCAAATTTGACCCTGCAAATCAATATCAGACTACTATAATAGCAAAGAATATCCTTTCAAAGAGAAAAGACAAATAGCCTCAGGTATTAAAGCCATTACAACCAATTTGATTACTGATTTACTGATGTAGAAACCAATTTCATTGCCGCACCTTTAGGGACAACCTAAAACAACACCTTTAGGGACAATATACACTTAACTATACTAGCTCTATAATAGAGATAACCTAACACTAAGGAATATAGCATATCTATAAACTTTCAAACAATTACTGTTACTTACTTTCTTTTACTTTCAAGCTTAGCTTGAGGATATTATATCACTTTTCGAGAAGAACATACTAAAGCACTTGAATGGAACGCGAAGCAGAAATAAAAAAAAAAAATAAATAAAGGATGTTATGAAGAGAAGCAAGTTCATCAGATCAAACTAGTCTTACGAGACTTAATCGAACTGATGGGATGGAAGGACTTATTAGCATAGAATTGGATGGGCTTCAGGCTACAAGTAAAGGAGATGCTTTGATCAACTCACACTTATTGAGTTAAGTGCTTAGTAGAGTAGCTACCACTATTAGGACTTCTTATTAGCATAAGTAGGACCGGATCACTTCGTCCCTCACCTCTCCCTTACTTAAGTGTTTACTGACTCTTTAGAGCCAAACATGTTAGCCTTAGACCACTGAATGAATCCCTTAAAAGATACAACTTGACCCTTTTCTCAAGATAGAATCATGTTAAACAACAGACATTCTTAAACTTGTTCTTGGTTTCATTGAAGAAATACATGTCAGTCCCGGAATCTGACCCTGCAACTCAATATCAGACTACTATAATAGAAAATAATATCCCTTCAAAGAGAAAAGACAGATAGCCTCAGGTACTAAAGCCATTACAACTAATTTTATTACTGATTTACTAATGTAGAAACCAATTTCATTGCCGCACCTTTAGGGACAACCTAAAACAACACCTTTAGGGAAAATATACACTTACATATACTAGCTCTATAATATAGATAACCTAACACTTAGGAATATAGCTTATCTATAAACTTTCAAACACTTAGTGTTACTTACTTTCTTTTACTTTCAAGCTTAGCTTGAGGATATTATATCACTTGCCAGGAAGTACATACTAAAGCACTTGAATGGAACATGAAGCGGAAATAAAAATAAAAATAAAAAAATAGAGGATGTTATGAAGAGAAGTAAGTTCATCAGATCAGATTGGTCTTACTTAGACTTAATCGAACTGATGGGATGGAAGGACTTATTAGCATAGAATTGGACAGGCCTCAGACTACAAGTAAAGGATATGCTTTGATCAACTCACACTTACTGAATTAAGCGCTTAGTAGAGTAGCTACCACTATTAGGACTTCTTATCAGCATAAGCAGGACCGGATCACTTCGTCCCTCACCTCTCCCTTACTTAAGTGTTTCTTTACTGACTCTTTAGAGCTAAACATGTTAGCCTTAGACCACTGAATGAATCCCTTAAAAGATACCACTTGACCCTTTTCTCAAGATAGAATCATGTTAAACAACAGACATTCTTAAACTTGTTCTTGGTTTCATTGAAGAAAGACATGCCAGTTCCCAGAAAGACATGCCAGTTACCAAAAGAAATAGGAATAGCTCTTCTTGAAAACCCATATTTTCACCAACTATGAATAAAATGAATGCCAAGAAAAAAATGAATGCCAAGAACAATCATTTGAGGACACAGCAAAATAGTTGGGTTAAAGAAATTGTGTTATGTCAAACCTGTTATAAAATTAAAAAGGAATATCTCTTCCTGATAACTCATAAAAATCATCTAAGAATCAAATAAAGAACTTTAAACCCTTCCAATAATGATTTTCAGATTCTAGATGTATTCAGCTACAATATATAGATAAAGCACTAATTGTTGTTGCTCATTGATTACAAAGGCCAATGAATTTCCTTGTTTTCTAATACAATTTTTTAAAATCAGAATTTGGTGGTCACTTTGCAGGTTGTTGCAGCCATGCCAAGAGTTTCTATTGTAGATCGTACAAGGAACAGGAGGAGGCGAGGGGCAAGGGGGGCCCAACTGCGGTCCACTTCATCAGATGAGGATAGGGGGGTGATGTGAATGCTCACAATGCACCCAGTAATGTCGTTGAAAAGGACATTGTGGTTGCAGATCATGCTATCCCACCATCAACCACAGATCTGCCTTCAACCACAGTGCAAGGTGCAAGTTCAACAAAGAAAATCAGTGCCATCAGAGGTTGGACAAAGCAAGACATGCTAGTTGCAATTGATGACATCGAGTTTAATGGACATTCAATCCATGCCTCTGCAAAAAAACATGGTATTGCTGCCTCTAACATACATTATTGGATAAATGGGTTGACTAATACGAAGCGTAGAGGGCATGTTACAGTTATGACTGAAGAGGAGGCCGAGGTGGTTGAGTGGTGTAAGGAGATGGCCCAATTGGGACATGGGTTAGAGATTATACAACTTAAATCCATAGTAGCTCAAATCTGTCAGGGGAGGCCAAACCCCTTCAAAGATGGGTTTCCTGGTAAATCATGGTGGAGTGGATTTAAAAAAAGGCATCTAGACCTTGTGCTACATATAGCTGAGGGCCTTGACAAAGACAGGGCTTTAAATCTATGCCCTACAATTGTGTCCAAGTTCTATAACACTCTTTCTGCTGCATATGAGCAACACTCATATGCCCCAGACCATATATGGAACTGTGATGAAACAGGCTTACAGGTAGGAAGGAATTGTGGTATGCGGGTAATTGCCAAAAGAGGGAGCATAAATGTGCCTAAGATTTTGCCTAAGAGTAGGGAGTGGATCACTATACTTTCTTGTGTCAATGCAATTGGTTCTTCAATCCTAGGATTTTACCTATTCAAAGGTAAAACACAACTAAAAAACTATATACAGAACTGTGAACCAGGTGCATGCATGGCAGCACATCCCCATGCATGGATGACAAAGGAACTATTCCTGAATTGGATTTGTCATTTTGCTGCATCTGTACCAGGTGGTGTCTCACCTAAAAACAGACACCTACTGATTTTAGATGGCCATGGAAGCCACATGGCTTTGCAGACAATTGAGGAGGCCAACAATTTTGGCATTGACCTGTTAACATTGCTGGCTCATACCACTCATAGATTGCAACCCCTTGATGTCAGTGTGTTTGGGCCTTTCAAGAATTATTTCAGGATTAAGCGAGCTTCGTGGATGGCAAAGAATCCAGGGGTGGAAGTAAAGAGGTTTGAGCTAGCTGAGCTTGCAAGTAAAGCATTAAAAAGGGCTCTCACACCTTCTAATATCAAGGCTAGATTTAGGAGGACTGGTATATGGCCACTTAATGTTGATGCTCTTGTGCATGATACTTGTTGTAGCCAAGCATTTTATGTGGAAGGTCAAGAAGCAGAGAACTTACAAGACCATGTTGATGCCCAAGACCATGTTACTGTTGCTGAAGGTATAATGTTGCTTTATGAAGGGAACTTATGTGGTGATGATGATGAACATGTGAATGAGATACAATTCAGTCATGAACCAATTATCAATGTCATGGACGCTGTCACACCTACTGAACCACATGCCAATTCTGCGTGTGATATTCCATATGAGGCAGTTGATGAAGTGAATGAAAATGAAAACTTGATTTCAAATGATAATGCAACAAGATTAAACAATGAACAATTGAGTATGCCAACCCAGGTAAGCCCACCATCATGGTTGGCAAAGGCCATGATGAATATCAACCCACATAATTTGTCTACCACCAATGAGGAAAGCATGGACATGCCTTCACAACCATCAGAGTTGAACACCGAACTTGTTCATTATTTTGTGGACAATGGTTCGCTGGAAGAGGAGCATGTTTAGCATGAGGTACTTGAAGAAGATAATGGGGGCCAATCAGCTATACCAAAGGCTGAAAGCCAGGTGTCAGATCCTAGGGAGCAAGGGGAAAATTGCAGATTACTTGGTGCATTCCTAAAGCTACCAGTAGAGAGAGTGAAGACCTCATCAAAGCACTCAACTACAGATTGTCTTTGTTTTGGGAGGAGTTCACAGTTGCTCACATCTGAAGATTATATGAATTTATTGTTTGAGTCTAAACATAAAATAAAATAAAATTCAGGAAACTAAAAAGAGAAAGAAGGAGTTGGCTAAGGACAAGAGAGCTGCAAGGATTGCAACAGCAGAATCTCGAACAAAGGAAAGGATGGAAAGAAAAAAAGCAAGGGAAGATAAGGAACATAAAAAAAAATTGGCAAGGCAAGAGAGGGATGCAAGAAAGGTTCAAGAAGTGTTGGAAAGAGGAGGAGGGGTGACAAGAAGGGAATTCTATGGTCCAAGCTAGTTTGAGGCAAATAGGATGATGTCTAATACGCTGGACCACATTGCAGGTCACACACCATCCTACCAAGAGCTGATTAACATCCAAGTCCCCCACTATCAGCCAGGGGTTCTGCCCACCTCATATACCCCTACCAGTGTAGGTTTAAATCCTAATTTTGTTTATATGACACCTGCACCCAATGTTGGAGTTAGTAACACAAGTGGATGCTTGGGTTACTTAGTCCCTCCATGGCTACAAGGAGAAAATTGGAGTCAAGGATATGGTAACATTTGGGCACATCCTAATCAACCAATATTGGGTAGTCCACCATACTTGGGTCAGGCCAGAGACTCAACAATTCTGGGCAATGCAAGAAATGGAGGCCATCAAGCATAAGGGTGGCATGAATTAATTTTTGTAACCGCTATCACAATGTGAATTTTGTAAGGACACATAACCCACACATGCAATGACGTGTTGGCTGTATATTAATACTGGTTCAATAGATTATGGTGGGGTTTAGGGTTTTTACCGTTATTACGATGCACATTGTTCATTTACACATTCATTTATGTTTGGGACTTGTTCATTTCTATTTGGGACCTGTTCTTGTCCATTCGCTCTACCGGGTAGTTGAATTTGAATTGGAATTATGATGAAAGTCAACATAATAATCACAATGTGAATTTTGTAAGGATGCAATATGTTGATTGGTTTCATAGTAGAAGCTAAACTATAAACTAAATTGAATTTGAATTGGAATTATGATGAAAGACAACATAATAAAGAAGGAAAAGAAGTGAACATGAAACAAAAGTAGTTACCAATCAAAGGAAAGATCTTCCCAGGAGCATGTGCTTGAGAAGTGCAATAGAAACCAACCCTCTGTCTGCTCATAGAGGTAGTAAACAAAAGAATCCCTTTGTTCTCACTAAAGGAAATTCAAGAGAAAATAATAGAAAGTAAAGATCAATTGAATCCAGTTTGAAACAACATTGCAAAGGAAAAGAAGTAGTAATTACTTAATTTGGTAATTACTTGATGAAAGGCAACAACATAAATAAGGAGAAGAAGAGAACATAAATGAACTCAACTCCAGAGATTTATAGAACAGAGCACCAGAGAAAGCAATTACCACAACATCAAAAATAAAATGTTCATTAACAACCATTTATAACAGATTATTGACTGAGCTAAATAACAAAAATAGATTATTGACTCAGCTGAATAACACCAATGCTCATTAAGAACCATTTAGAATAGATTCTTGACTCAGCTGAACGACAATCTTGGCAATTACTTGATGAAAGGTGAGAACATAAAGAAGGAAAAGAAGTGAACATAAATCACAAGTAGTTACTAATAATAGAAGATACATAAATAATTCTTCAAGACAATCTCTTAAGAGTTTTAATTGAACAATGTAAATGCTAGTTCTAGAAGATATGCTCAGCAAGTATGTGTTAATGTTTCCTGTTTAGAACAAAATAGATACAATAATAGATACATTGGTTAGTTCTAGTAATGATAACTAGTCTAGTTATGTAATGACAGTGAGAGTTTTAAGCTAATACCTAATGAAAATGCGATAACATATTACTTAGACTATTTAGCTTACGCTAAGTCTGACTCTCTCTATAGATTTCAATATATATTTTGTCCAAATAGTAGTTACTGATACTAATTAGCTTTAGCTAGGCCTGATTCAACTAGATTTTCTGGAACTAACAACTATTTCTTCTATTCAGCTAAGCCTGCCTGATCCAACTAGTGTAGTGTAGTTCAACTTATTGCTCTTAGCTTGAGCTAAGCAATTCAGAAGCAGTAGTTAAGAAGGAGGGAAAAGATTCTTAAGTATTCTGTTAGGAGTGAAATCTCACGATATGAATATGAAGAAATTGTAAATAATCACTAATTAGTTAATGTTTATTTTGACTTTGAATTTTTATAAAATAGATTATTTTTATTTTGAATTTTTATAAAACCTTAGAACAAACTTAAAACTTGGGAGCTGACCTTTTGAGCAGTCTAATCATCTTATTATAGTCTTACAACCTGCAGCCTTACTACCTTAGGAAGAGTATGCTGATACTCTGATCACACTAAGAAGATTAGGATCTTGAGTTCGGTCCAATAATTCTTGAGCTTTAACATGAGGATTATGATTAGGCTAGTTACTGAAGGCAGTGTGACAGGTTTATGATTAGTCAACCAGCTTCCATATCAAGTTGATACACCCAATGAATTCATAGACACATGCCAACAGGGTAGTGAAAGTGAGAAAGATCACTTGAGTTCATTTTCCAAGGTTTAAGCTATTTTTTTTTTATAGAAACCCGTATGTGTACGGATTCTGATAAATTAGAGGTTTATATTAAATAAGTATTATTTTCCAAAACCATTTTTTTTTAACTATGTTAAGAGTTTGTAAATGAACGATGTAAGTAATGAAGTTAAAGAGCCAAGAATTATAAGTATTCTGTTTGGAGTGAAATCAGACAATATGAATGTCAATAAATTGTAAATAATAATGAAATTTTAACTATGTTAAGAGTTTGTAAATGAACGATGTAAGTAACAAAGTTAAAGAGCCAAGATAAATAATGCTTGAAGACAATCTCTGTAATTACCACTCCCCAACTCCGAAGATTTATAGAACATGCCACCTAAGAAAGCAATTACCACAGCAAAGAAAAGCAAATGTTTATTAACAACCATTTAGAACAGATTATTGACTTAGCTAAAAAACACAAATGCTCATTAAGAACCATTTAGAATAGATTTTTCACTCTTTCATCGTTATCCTATCATCCTAAGCCCTTTATAGAACATGCCACCAAAGAAAGCAATTACCACAACAACAAAAAAAAGCAAATGTTCATTAACAACCATTTAGAACAGATTATTGACTTAGTTGAAAAACACAAATGCTTATTAAGAACCAATGCTCATTAAGAATCATTTAGAACAGATTCTTCACTCTTTCATCGTTATCCTATCATCCTAAGCCCTTTATAGAACAGGCCACCAGAGAAAGCAATTACCACAACAACAAAAAGAAAATGTTCATTAACAACCATTTAGAACAGATTATTGACCCAGCTAAAAAATAAAAATGCTCATTAAGAACCATTTAGAATAGATTCTTCACTCTTTCATCATTATCTTATCATCCTAAGCCCTTTATAGAACAAGCCACCAGAGAAAGAAATTACCACAACAACAAAAAGCAAATTCTCATTAACAACCATTTAGAACAGATTATTGACTCAACTGAAAAACATAAATGCTCATTAGGAACCATTTAGAACAGATTCTTCACTCTTTCATCATTATTCTATCATCCTAAGCCCTTTATAGAACATGCCACTAGAGAAAGCAATTACCACAACAACAAAAAGAAAATGTTCATTAACAACCATTTAGAACATATTATTGACTCAACTGAAAAACACAAATGATCATTAAGAACCAATGCTTATTAAGAAACATTGAGAATAGATTCTTCACTCTTTCATCATTATCCTATCATCCTAAGCCCTTTATAGAACAGTCCACCAGAGAGCAATTACCACAACAACAAAAAGCAAATGTTCATTAACAACCATTTAGAATAGATTATTGACTCAGCCGAGAAAACAAAAATGTTCATTAAGAACCATTTATAACAGATTCTTCACGATTTCATCGTTATCCTATCATCCTAAGCCCTTTATAGAACAGGCCATCAGAGAAAGCAATTACCACAACAACAAAAAACAAATGTTCATTAGCAACCATTTAGAACAGATTATTGACTCAGCTGAAAAACACAAATGCTCATTAAGAAGCAATGCTCATTCAGAACCATTTAGAACAGATTCTTCACTCTTTCATCATTATCCTATTGTCCTAAGCCCTTTATAGAACAGGACAGAGAAAGCAATTACCACAACAGCAAAAAGCAAATATTCATTAACAACCATTTAGAACAGATTATTGACGCAGCTGAAAAACACAAATGCTCATTAAGAACTAATGCTCATTAAGAACCATTTAGAACAGATTCTTGACTCAGCTGTGGAGGCCACAAAGTGCAATGGCTTCATCAAGAGTTCAAGGCTAATCAAAATCAATTCTATCTCTATAAGATTGAGGTAATCCACTTAGGACACACTAAATCTTCATTCTTTCATCATTATCCTATCATCCTAAGCCCTAATCCCTTGCCAAATAATCCTTTAAAGCTCACAGCCTGCTTCAAAACATAGCAGCAACCCCTAAGTCAGCTGAATGCTCTCTTTCTAGCTATATAGCATAATGTAGTACCAAACGCAGTGCAGATAGCAGATTCTCCGGTTGCAGAGATAGTTCTGAATTCAGTTGATGACCCATCAACTTCGCTCGAATAAGAAATAAAGATGACCCATCTTTACCTGGGAGTTAAGGTTCTTTTCCCACCATCTTATTATCTACCCGCCTTGTTATCTACCATCCTTCTTAACTCCCAACCCCTAAGTAGGACCAACCTTGGGAATTGAGATGCATCTCTACTTTCCCTAATAATAGAAAAAGGATATAAATAGGTGAATTTATCAAGGGTGGTTTACCAGAATTCAATAATAGTAGAAGGGGTGAGGAAATGAAGTGAACGAACCTCCCTAATCCCACTGTAAAACCCACTAACCCACTAACCCTATTGTTATACAATGAGGTTGTGTTCTCTTTGTCGAATAGCCATTTCAGTTACTTAGAATCATCAATATCGTGGGGCATTGTGAGAAACCCTTCATAGTTATGAGAGAACTCCCCATCAATGTCTACTTCATCGTTTTAATCATAATTAGTGCAACAAACAAAATCAAGTACTCCTTCCACAACAAATCACAGGGACTCCTATTTAAATGAAAGGAAACATGTGTGACTTCACACTAGCATCAGAAAATAGCAGCATCACAATCATGATAAATTTCAAGCCCACAGAGATCTCCAAAAAAGTTAGGGCTTTATCTTACACATAGTCAAACGAGGCGGAGGAGTTGCTCGGAAAGTTCTGGAAATTCTGGTCATATTTAGAGAAAATCCGACGAGGATTTTTGTAAATCCAAGTTATAGTTGTTAAACTTCAAAATTAGGTGTCTTAGACGTTTTTGATGGTGCTAAATCCATTTCCACCATCAAAAACACGATTCAAACACTGCCTCTACAAGATTTTCTGAAATTTTTTTGTCCGGATTCCAGCCACTTTTGGTCGTCCGAGCAATTCCTCTGCCTCGTTAGATGACTCCCTTTATCTTATTTCCAAATTGATAAATAACCCACTGATTGTAAAACCCACAACCCAAAACCCAAAAATTATTTGAATAAATTAAAACAATAACGACATTGCCAAAACCACTATCAATTCTGAGAACCATATACAGTAAATCCCACTGTAAAACCCACTAACCCACTAACCCTCTGACTATAAAACCCACAACCCAAAACCCAATAATTAGCCAAAACCCACACAGGTAAACACATACACAAGCATAAAACAAAGGAACAATATTCTAATGGAGGCTAAATGTGTTAAAAAACATAGTATATCTGGCTGGTAGGACAATGTCCTACCTTTTTTCTCCATGCCACCTTTTTTCTCCATGCCAGAAAGCCATAGGAAACCTAGATGCTCAAACAGTAGCTCAGACTGCAACAACCTGTAAAACAACATCAAAATGGTTAGATAGGGACCAAAAATCAGTTAAACTATGAAATTACATCTCATACTACAAACCTGAAAAATCTGTTCGAAGCACGAAACGACGATCTCCAACACCGAGTTGAGCTAAATTCGCCACAAGGATAAAGGTAGACGAATAACGAGCCCATACCACTAGACGGGGAAGAAAAACCAGGAAAAAAAACAACACGAAACACATGAAAACAACCAAACAAGCTGAAGAACGACCACCTCTGCTGGTCCATAAACCACCACTCGACACTGCAAAGCCACTACCCGCATCACCAACAACAGTAATGGCAGTGACCGCCATTGGAGTAGCGGTGGTCAACTACTGGCACTGCGAATGGACAAGAACAGGTCCCAAACAAAAATGAATGCGTAGATGAACAATGCGCAGTGTAATCACGGTATAGAAACCGTAAACCCCACCATAACTTGCGGAACCGGTATTAATATACGGCCAACATGTCATTGCATGCGTGGGACAGGTGTCGTACAAAGGTTATGTATGTCAGTGTGGCATTGTGGGTGGTCGACGTGGAGGTGTTCGCCTAATGGCGTCCCTCCCCTACTTTGATTATCACATGGGATATGTTACTTCGTTCAATATGTGTCCAATCGTTCGTCGATATTAAGAATCTCATCACTAAGTTGAAGAGTCTTTGACATCTGTGCTAATCATGGTCACTGCATCAAATAAACCTTTCCCCTACTGGCCAATGTAAGAAATCCACTAAATTTAGCTATACATATTACTTTCACAATATTTTAAGACAATCAACTAAGCCGAACAATGAATGGCAATAGAGTCCAAAATGGAGAATATACTGCCTCTGGATATTAGAGTCCAAAATGGAGAATTTACTGCCTCTGGATATTAGAGTCCAAAATGGAGAATTTACTCCTTCCGGATATAATTTTTCCTAGAAACTTTTCAAACACTAATTTTGTGACTAAATTTATTTAGTTGACTTTTAAAAAAGGATAATTGATTTTATTACATCGTTTATAAAATTGAGAATTTGAAAACCATGGTATAGAAATTAGATATATTATTAATTATAAACTTAATTTTTTATATAATGTTGATTTCATTAAATTATAGAATTGACTACATGATATGGATTTCACTTATTTCAACGAGTTCTCACTTATTTCAACGAGTTCTCCACAATTAGATAGCTTCAATTTAATATTTATTAGCTTTAAAATACTATCATCCTTTACTGATATCATTGTCTCTGAATTGGTATTGAACATTTCTCTAGTCATTCATTGTGGTGATTTTTTAAATGCTTCTCTTCTTTTTTTTCATTTTTTTTTCAAAGACAAGGCTTGATTCTTTTCTTTATGTTGCCATTTGGTCTGTGTTGTCTAGTGGCCTCAAAAGTATTGTGATAATTAGTGTTTGATTCATAATTAGACAAGGAGGCACCTAAGAGGGATTGACTAGACTTATAAGAGGATTCTTTTCCTTATGTTTCCATTTGGTCTGTGTTGTCTAGTTGCCTCAGAAGTCTTGTGATAACTAGTGTTTGATTCAGAATTAGACAAGGAGCACCTAAGAGGGATTAACTGGACTTATAAGAGATTACGTTTCACATACACACGATTCTAACGTGAAAAATTGAGGGTAGTGAGATTAGCTTATTTGCTCTATCTATGTTGGAATTCATGTAATTTGTTTTCTAGGGTATCTACTGATGAACATTTCATAGCCATGTCATCTTTCTAGTTTAGTAATAAAATTGATTTTTCTATATTGAATTGATACATGGATTTTGAAACTCATTTTATTGTTTTAATAAAACAATTTATATACATTTTTTTTCTTTATATATATATATATATAAAATAATGGGTGATTAACTTTTATTAAATTTAAAAATAATGGTTTCTAAAATATCATACATATTTTTTAATTATTAAATAATTAAAATTTAATGTATTTTAAAAGTTATATGATTATCTATTTTTATTATGTCATTTACATGATGTTTATATCACAATTTCATATTTACATGATAACTCAACCTTACTCTCTGTCTATATATATATATATAATACATACAATATTAGGTGTCCATATATAAGATATTGTGTACATTATAATTTATGTATAAATGAGAGATTATATTTAAATGGAATATTTTATTTTCTTAAAAAAAAAAAAAAATTGGTTTAGGTTAAGTATAAAATTTCTTACTAAATATCTACATGAATTTTTTTTTAAGTATTGGTTTTATGTTCATATATATTAAAAAAATACGTAAAATAAATAAATATATATATATATATATATATATATATATATATATATATATATATATATATATTTATATTGTTTGTTTTGTCTAGTTGCCTCATAAGTCTTGTGATAACTAGTGTTTGATTCAAAATTAGATGTGGAGGCAGCTAAGAGGGATTGATTGGACTTATAAGAGATTACGTTTCACATACACATGATTCTAACGTGAAAAATTGAGGTTAATGAGATTAACTTATTTGCTCTATCTATGTTGGAATTCACGTAATTTGTTTTCCAGGGTATTTATTAATGAACATTTCATAGCCATGTCATCTTTCTAGTTTAGTAATAAAATTATTTTGCTATATTGAATTGATACATAGATTTTGAAACTCATTTTAATTTTATTTTCTTTACCATTTTGACATATTTTAATCTAATTTTAACATAAATTTAATATTCTAAAATTTGCTATTAAATAAAAGAAATTTTGTTTTAATAAAACAATTTATATACATTTTTTTAATTGTTGAACTATAGTAAATGTTCTTGTGAATATATATATATATGTTTTTGTCTATTTCACGATCACTTCGACAATGCCTTCAATAATTAGGTTACCTAGGTTTACTTGGGTTATGTTGTGATAGCCGTCAGTTTAGGATAAGTTCCATCCTGGCTGTCCAGGAACCTGAGACCATTCTGAAGGAAAACGCCAACCACAAACCTTCTATCTGTACACGTGAATAAATTGATGTTGGAAATGGTGGGAACCATGTACTGGTAAAGGCTCAAATGCACTTACACGTGAGTAAATTGTTGGTCCAAATGGGTTGGACTATAAATAAATCGATGTTCGAAATTGACGTGAGCCATGCCTCAGGAAAAAAATTGAAAGCTGATTTGACGAGTTTCAAATCGTTGACCCCAGGAAAATTTATTATTATTTAAATGTGTTAATTATAAATTTTTTGTGTTCAGTTTTTTGGGGTGATTTATAATGAATTAATATAAAGTTTTTGGTAAAATTTATATTGAGAACTTTTTAACTCACCAATTTCAAATCAACTCAACTAGTATAATTTATAATTTTTTATTATTTATAATATGTTTTAAAAATATATATAAATTTAATTAACATATATTTTTAAAATTAAAATTTACCAAAAAAATACAAAATTAAATTCGATTGCGTGCATCTGATTTCGAAATATTCCCCAAAAAAACAAAAAAAAGGCTAATCTACCCGTACATAAAAGAATACCAACATAGTTTAAAATAAAAAAAGAGCGATAGAATGAACGCCAGAGTGCACAAAATTCTTAGGGGTGTCACATACGCGTTGGTATATATGATGATGTGTTTCCTGAGTTGGCAACATTTAACTTAGTGCCGACGGCAGATCAATAGCACATGAAAATCGAGTTGCGGCAGTGAACGCAAAAAGCAAGCGCAGTGAATTGGAATGCCAACTCAGAAAAAGACCCCACGCACTCGACACGGTTTCCATTTCTCTATATGCCTGCTTCTTTACAGCAAACAATCTCATCCTCGTCCATTGTCGCAGGTATTCACTTGCGGAAATATCTCTATTTGTCCCGAGTTCAAACCCTATAACATTCACAAACTCACTGTAAATATTTCAAACTTCACCACTACGTTGTCAGTGCTTTGCAACAACTCAACATGACCCAACCCTGGCCAAATCAGAACCGCCACAGCCGTCCCAAAAGCTGCGCACCGAAGTCGCGGCAGTTCAAGGGAGTCCGACAGAGAAAATGGGGGAAATGGGTGTCGGAAATTCGGATGCCTAATTCCAACGGCAGAATTTGGCTAGGCTCCTACGATACCCAAGAAAAGGCTGCCCGCGCCTACGACTTTGCTGTGTGTTGCCTGAGAGGGTCCAAAGCTAAGCTCAATTTTCCAGACTCCCCACCGGAAATTCCCAACGGTTCATTTCTATCGCCGGCGCAAATTCAGGCCGCCGCCGCCAAGTTCGCTGCCGAAGAATTCCGGCCACTTTCGGAAGGCGGCGCGGCCTCCTCGTCGTTCCGTTTGAACGCGGAACGCGGCATTGATGGCCAACAGATTACGGCGGAGCAGAGTTCGGCATTTCGAGTTTCAGTACCACTTGAACGTCTACCCAGTAGCGAGTCTCTAAATGTGGAGGATATTCCTCTCCTAGATGTTTCAGTGGAGGATTTCGGAGTTTTCTTCCAGCAGTCGAAAACCAATGGACAGGGGGTTTCAATGCCTTATAGTACCCCCTTTTATGTATGATCATAGCCATGCCGCCATTTCATGCCATGGTAATCGGGGTAATCGGCCACAATAAATGTGGTTAGGTTTCGTGCGATGAGATCAACCAAAACGGCAACAACATCATACGAAATTTCGATACGACCATTATATTACATTGAATGTAATAGCATTAAATATAACATTCTGATCGTATGTGTCACGCCTAAACACACACATAAAAAAATTCATTTGTATACTTTACTTTTACCAGAATGATTACATGGTGCTATGCAAATGTTTCGAGTTCACAACAGTTTTATGGTATGGTTTGATCATATTTTAACCCCGGGTATATGACTACGTGGCCATACCACTCTGCCACATTGCTTTGTCATACGGTGGTTGTGTAAACTTTGACTTCATGCACGAGCCAACTCTTATCCCGCCAGTTCTACAGTGACTATTTTAATGAGCCTCGGGCTTGGCGGTTCTGTCGCAGCCTCTGCAGATGCCATCTCACTCCTACCTTAATTACTTCAGTCCTCGGCGGGGCAGGTGGCAAAGCCTGGCTGTTCGGCCCATGTGAACTCTCGAACACAGGAATCTTGGCTTCCCCGCTTTGGTTTCTCGCCTCGAATGGACGATCAGGATTTCTCTTCTGGATCCAAGGGCTGAGACATGAACAAGGGTTTAAGTCTTTACAAAACCCATCTCCGCGATCTCAGGGTTTAGTCATTTGCTCGGCCCTGTCTGGCTCCGTCTCAGTGTTCATTCTTTGGTTCGACTCAACCAGTGTTGCAACATTCACCTGCAGCTCCTCCGAAGTCCGAAAAACCCTTGGCATAAGTTCTGTACAAGTAATGAGTCACGCATATTAAGTTTACAACTCTTACTTATATGTTTACAGTGTTATTCAAGTAACGTTTTTCTTATGGTAGGTTCTCCTTTTGTTTGCAGGGCACACAGCCGGGTTACCTGAACCCCTCTGGTGGTGCCAGGGCAGATACACACTATGCTCCCACCCTCTCGGCGGTCACAGGTATGCCACAGAACATCGTTTCACTTCTTGCTCACGAGAGCCCGTGGATTTTTATTAAGTTGTTTCCATGTTGGTTACGCAGACCGTCGTATGGACGAGGGTCTCTTTGCACCGGATAACGAGGTATTCTCCACTGAGAACCCTCACCGATTGTGTCTAGGTTTTACTTTGTTCTCTGGTCGAAACATGACCCGTTCTATGGAATTACTTTTCCATAGCGATAATCTTCTGAGAGCTGTTGTAGGTGTTTATGAACTTATATTTAGTTAATGCAATCTTGAGGCATACTTAGCCTACTGGTTTATCATATCCATCCCTGGATATATGCCCTCGGACCTGGCTGTAACATACATGTTTGATACGGTCCAGGTTCGTTTTGGGGTTTTCTTATTGTTAATGTGTAACAGACATTCGCTCTACAGTTCGGCCTTCGGGCTTTCTTTTGTAATTTATGCACAGGATCTTTATGCTGTCTATATTTTCATGGCAACAGAACTTATATTTTATGCCAGCATTCTGCATGTCTACAGTTCTCCGAGAATGTGTGAACGATGTTTATAATACACAGGTTCTGTTTACGGTTTTCGGTTCCTCTGTCTGTCGTTTACTATATAGTTCTTGTTTTAATGAACTCGTTCAGATTGCTTTGTTTAGAACGGGTAACCGTTTCATGCATCCTCCTTTCTTTGGCATAGCCGTAGCTTATATCTGTATATATTTCAGAGTTGAAATCGTATTATGTTCAGGGTTAAATGAAGGGTTTCTAGCTTTCCCTTATTGCTCTGTGTTTTCTTGTTAATATAAATATATATATCAACGAATGTTCACATTTCTTGTAACACTAATGCGCTCGAAGGAATTATAGTTCTTGCTCTCTGTTGCATAGTTCACTTATAAGGGTTTCCAGTCGGAATGGTTCATATGTTTTTCTTTCCATATCAACAGTCTTAATGTAACAGCAGTGATTCTCCTTCCGTCAATGGGTAGGAATCCGACCACTGTCGGCGCTTCCACACAGACTTGGCGCGTTCTGATTCGTGCGGTTAACACTTAAAGGCATTGCTTGCCGCATGCATGGGCCTGCACTATTGATTTTATTGCTCACTGTTCTGATATCAGTGCACTGTCTCTATTCTTTTTCGATAAGGTTATGACATATTAATGTTTGTTTAATATCCGGTTTCCTTCCAGCTTATTTCTAACCAGTCTTTAATTTAACTGTATTTGCTACATTTTCAATGTACTATAAGGGTTTGCCATACGGCTAGTCTGCTTATATCCCTAGTGGTAACAGACCTTTCGTTCACCACCACCCTTATGCAGTGTTTAATAATACAACAGTGTTTAGGAATATATATTCTTACTGTAAAGTCACTATCTACTATGATAGTATTTAGGCAAGTAAACACGGTTCTTATTCACATGTTGTAATTTCATTATATATCCAGCAATACACACAGTCCTTTAACATACTGTAAATGTCACTGTTATCTAAATAAACACAGTCCTTATCTCATACTGTAAATCTCACTGTATGTCTAGCAAATAATACAGTCCTTACTTGCATACTGTAAATTTCACTGTATAGCTTATATTTATTCAGGGACATGCAACTAGAAACCGTACCTGGTTCACCAGTATCAGAAATGGTTTCTGCAAGCAAGTCACCTGTGTTTGCTTATGCTCTTCCTCCCAGCCATGAGATCCATCCCTCAGACGGAATTCTCCCCCCAAGCCATCTTGCAGACCTCAAGTCCTCAACAAGATTCTACGCACTCTCTGTGCCTGGTTATCTGGTCCTAACCAGACTTAACCACTGTATTTTTTCCTTTCTTTCTTGGAAAAAGGTTTTTTTTCTCTTCTGTCTGTCCTCACAGCACAGAATCCCCCCTCCCCACAGCCAGGACTTTTCCTGTTATGGGAGGTAGTTTTCATCAGTTACTATAACTGAACTCTTTCTTTTAAATATACCTCTTAGAGGCTGCCAGCATTTCAAGAAATACTTAAATTACTTTAATTAAAAGAAATAGTTTGTCACAGTTTTGTCTAAAACATAACAACAACTGTATTACTGTCTTTTACCACAGTAAACTTTCACAATTACATATCCTGGGGTCATTACATCTCCCCCTCATGTGATTGGACATCGTCCCGATGTCTGTCACCCTTAAACAAATTCGGGTAAGCTTCTCTAAGGAGTTATTTATCCTCCCAAGTGGCCTCTTCAGGCCCATAATGTTGCCACTGCACCTTAGCTTGGGAAATAACCCGTTTCTGCAGCGGTACTTCTCTCCGATCAAGAATGGTCAGTGGTTCGACCAGAACCTCGCCTTCCGGCTCGACTTGCAATCAGCAACAGATTAAGTTATTTTCCTATTTAAGAACATAGCTTATTTAGAATGACCAGATCAATTCTTACCCGAACATTCTGCCATTGAATCACATGTTTAGGATCGTAGATGTATTGTTTTAATACGGAAACGTGAAAAACATTATGGATCCTAATATGGCTTGGTAGGGCGAGCTGATAAGCTACCGGCCCCACCCTTGCCAGGATTTGGAAAGGCCCAAAATAACGAGGTGCAAGTTTGGCACACCCGCTCCACTGCAAGGTACTCCTTCTGGGTTGGATTCTGACAAACACATGGTCCCCAACTTGAAATTCTTTGAACCTTCTCTTCCGATCAGCAAAACTTTTCTGTCTATCCTGAGCGGCTTTTAAGTTGGTACGCACCCTTTTTACCGTTTCTTCCATTTCCTTGAGCATTTCAGGACCAATTCGTAACCTGTCCTCAGGTCCACCCCAACTTGAGGGTGTGCGGCACTTCCGCCCATACATGACCTCGAAAGGACTCAACTGTGTTGAGGAGTGATACCCATTGTTATATGCAAATTCGACCAGGTGGAGATATTCTTCCCATTGGGTTGGCTTCATCATAACACATGCTCTCAGCATGTCCTCCACAACCTGATTCACTCGCTCCGTTTGGCCATCTGTTTGGGGATGATAGGCTGTGCTAAAGTTCAGCTGTGTTCCCAGTTCAGCAAACAATGTCCTCCAAAAGGCTGATGTAAACTTAACATCACGATCAGAAATGATCACCTTTGGAAGTCCATGCAATCTGAATATATTTTGCATGAAAATATGAGCGATTTGCACAGCCTTATATGTTGATTGCACAGGTATGAAGTGTGCTGCTTTACTCAACTTATCCACTACCACCATAATGGAATCATTATTCTTCTTCGTCCGAGGCAATCCAGTTATAAAATCCATGGAGATAGTCTCCCATTTCCATTCCGGAATGGGTAAGGGTTGTAGCAGCCCTGCTGGATGCAAATGCTCCGCCTTGATCTGTTGACATTCTAGACATCGTGCTAGATACTCAGCTACCTCCTTCTTCATTTTTGGCCAGTAATATTCTTTTCGAAGAGCGGTAACCATTTTATGGTATCCTGGATGCCCGGTGTAATGGCTGATGTGGAATTCGTCCAGAATCAACTTCTTAAGACTGTCTTCATTGGGTACATACAGCTTTTTATTAAAGTACAACATTCCGGCATCATCTAGTTCATACCCTTGTTGTATTTCCTTACCAGATTGTTGCTGTATTTGTTGTTTAATTTGCTGATAAACAACATCTTGTTCAGCTGCTATTTTTATCTTTTCCAACAGAGTACTTTTCCATTTACTGACCGAAATCTTGCACACGCACTGTACCTTCCGACTTAATGCATCCGCTACTCGGTTCTCCTTCCCTTTTAGATGCTTAATTTCAAAGTCGAACCCGCTTAAGAAGTCAGCCCAACGAGCTTGTCTCGTATTTAAGGTGGGTTGGCTGAAATAGTTCGTTAGGCTGTGGTGGTCTGTTAGCAACAGAAATTTTCTGCCCAATAGGTAGTGTCGCCACATTTTCAGGGCATGAATGACAGCTGCCAGCTCCAAGTCGTAAGCAGAGTATTTCTGCTCATGTTCTTTCAGCTTCCTAGATTCATAAGCAATGACTCTTCCTTCTTGCATCAGCACTCCTCCCACACCTTCTTTACTTGCGTCCGTGCAGACCACGTAATCCTTATTAGGATCAGCTATACTTAATACAAGTGCGGTGGTGAGTGCGTGCTTGAGCTGTTCAAAGCTCTTCTGGCATTCTGAGGTCCACTTAAATACTTTTCCCTTCTTTTGTAAGGAGGTGATAGGGTATGCTACCCTCGAAAAGCCTTCAACAAATCTTCTATAATAACCCGCTAACCCCATAAAGGACCTAATATCTGCCACGTCCTTTGGTATGGGCCACTCCATTATAGTTCTGATCTTCTCAGGATCTACTGCGATTCCTTCCTTTGTGATTACATGCCCTAAGTATTGTATCTCCTCCTTGAAGAAATCACACTTACTAAACTTTGCATATAATTGATGTTCTCGCAAAGTTTGCAACACCAATCTAAGGTGTTCCTCATGCTCCTTTCTTGATCTGCTGTAAATCAGAATGTCATCTATGAATATCAGCACAAACTTGTCTAAAAACCGGTGAAACACACTGTTCATCAAACACATGAAGGTAGCAGGTGCATTGGTCAGACCAAAAGGTAGCACCACGAATTCATAATGCCCATACCGCGTTCTGAAAGCGGTCTTAGCGATATCCTCCTCTTTAATTCTGATCTGATGATAACTAGATTGCAAATCGATTTTAGAGAATACCGTCGCTCCCTTCACCTGATCAAAAAGTTCGTCGATCCTAGGCAGAGGATATTTATTTTTGATCGTGAGCTTATTCAGCTGACGATAATCGATGCACATCCGAAAGGTGCCATCTTTCTTTTTGACAAACAGCACTGGGGCTCCCCAGGGTGATACACTGGGATGGATGTAATTTTTATCTAACAGCTCCTGCAATTGCATTTTTAATTCTGTTAGTTCTGATACACTCATACGGTATGGTGCCCATGATACAGGTGCTGCCCCCGGAATCAGTTCAATGGTGAAATCCACATCTCTTTTAGGTGGTAATCCCGGTACCTCTTCAGGAAAAACATCTGCAAACTCCTGCACCACCGGAATGTTACCCAACGTGGCAGTTTTATCCTTCTGATTAGCGTAACCCACCTGAATAGCATAGATTCGACATTTCTTTCTGATGCATTTAGCTAACTGAGTTGCTGTAATGGGTCGAATCTGTACAGGATGTCTGATTCCTTGCAACTCCTGCTGCTCCCCACAGTCATCCTTATAGTAAATAGTTTTTGTCTTGCAATTCACTAAGGACCAGTGCTTCTCCAGCCAATCCATCCCAATCAGGATATCATAGGAACCCAACGGTAGTACATTCAAATCTGCCACTATTGGCTGTCCTGCTATGGTTAAGGAACAATTATTTACTTTGGCCAAGACTCGTCTCTTGGCTCCTGTAGCTAATTGGACCAGCCACAGATTCCTGAACTTTTCAGCTTGCAGTTTACACTGTTCTACTATTTTTGGGCTAACATAACTTAAAGTAGCCCCTGGGTCAATAAGAACAGCTATAGAGAGGTTTGAAATTTTACCTTCAAATTCAACCATAGATGGTTGGTACTCCGCTTGACGGTCCTCCAACGCTGCATTGATTCTGGGTACACTACGTGCCACGTCCCCAACAGTCGATGCTTCATGGATCTGGGATATCTGGTCTGTCCCATTTCGCTGTGGGCAGTTTTTAACATAGTGAGGCCCTCCACAGCCCCAGCATTGAACTGGAGGTCTGGTCATCCCCTCACCTTCTGGTCTAGCAGGCTGCTCACTAACTCTGTTTTTACTTCCTGGTCTAGTTCGGGGCGCACTTCTTGTTACAGATCTGCTGTTTAATCCTTTACTAGCTCCCTTGCTTCCATTGCTGCGACCTCCCTTGCCGCTTCCAACCACCCGACTGCTCCTTTTTTCATTCCATCTTTTGTTCGAAGTATCCCCCTTCTGCTTACTCTGCTGATAGCAGATCCTTGCTTTACGAATAGCCTCATCCATGGTCCTAGGATTGTCAAACTCAATCCTCTCCCTTATATACGCAGGTAAGCTGCTCACAAACCTTTGGACCTTAGCTTTCTCCTCCTTGATGTAAGGTACATAACGTAGCAGGGAGGTGAAACGATTAATGAACTCGTCCATGGTCTGCTGCCCTAATCTTAAATCATGAAATTCCCTTGCCTTCTCATCATAGAAGCGCTCAGTCAGGTACCTTTCCTTGAAGTATTTCTGGAACTTCTCCCATGTAATGGTCCGTTCGCTGACCCCCTTGACAATCTTGATTTCCTCCCACCACAAGGTTGCCTTACCTTGTAACTGGAAGATTGCCAGTCTTGCTTTCAAGTTATGGTCATACTCATACAACTGAAAATATTTATTCATATTTATTAACCAGGCTTCAGCAGCTTCCTCCTGTTCGCCATCGAAATGTGGGGGTTTAATCTTCCAGAATTCTCCCTCCAGTTCCATCCTCTGACGTTTTGAAGTTTGCTGCTCTGGTACATTGTCCGAATGATCCTCTTTGCCCTCGGAAATTTCAGGTTCCATCTGATAATTTTGTTCCTCTGTCATCCTCTGCTGCTCCACACTGGGATTAGATAGAGGTGGATTCTGCCTGTCCGACAAGCTCTTCAGAATCCTTTCTTGTTCAACTGTTAAACGCGTGTTGTCCTCTCGCAACTGTGCCATCTCATTCTTCAATTCTTGAACCGTTTCCAGTATTGCCAGATTGGTGCTTCGTGTTGCCCCACCCAACTGTACCCACAGCTCCGGGTTCTCCTGAGGATTACTGCCGGGTCCTTGCATTTTGTCCCCTCACTGCCTTAACTTTTAACTATTGTAATTTTGTATTTGTCCCTTCATAAACAGAACAACAGTTAGATGAATTATTAACTTACTTCCATATGCATGGAGTAGGCTTTCACAGTGAAACATGTTTGCCTCAGGCCACAGTGTTGAAACTAGGCTCTGATACCAATTTGTCACGCCTAAACACACACATAAAAAAAAAATTCATTTGTATACTTTACTTTTACCATTTGCTATATGACATTTAGTAGTCAACCTTGTTATGTGCACGAATGATTACATGGTGCTATGCAAATGTTTCGAGTTCACAACAGTTTTATGGTATGGTTTGATCATATTTTAAACCCGGGTATATGACTACGTGGCCATACCACTCTGCCACATTTCTTTGTCATACGGTGGTTGTGTAAACTTTGACTTCATGCACGAGCCAGCTCTTATCCTGCCAGTTCTACAGTGACTATTTTAATGAGCCTCGGGCTTGGCGGTTCTGCCGCAGCCTCTGCAGATGCCAACTCACTCCTACCTTAATTACTTCAGTCCTCGGCGGGGCAGGTGGCAAAGCCTGGCTGTTCAGCCCATGTGAACTCTCGAACACAGGAATCTCGGCTTCCCTGCTTTGGTTTCCCGCCTCGAATGGACGATCAGGATTTCTCTTCTAGATCCAAGGGCTGAGACATGAACAAGGGTTTAAGTCTTTACAAAACCCATCTCCGCGATCTCAGGGTTTAGTCATTTGCTCGGCCCTGTCTGGCTCTGTCTCGGTGTTCATTCTTTGGTTCGACTCAACCAGTGTTGCAACATTCACCTGCAGCTCCTCCGAAGTCCGAAAAACCCTTGGCATAAGTTCTGTACAGGTAATGAGTCACGCATATTAAGTTTACAGCTCTTACTTATATGTTTACAGTTTTATTCAAGTAACGTTTTTCTTATGGTAGGTTCTCCTTTTGTTTGCAGGGCACACAGTCGGGTTACCTGAACCCCTCTGGTGGTGCCAGGGCAGATACACACTATGCTCCCACCCTCTCGGCGGTCACAGGTATGCCACAGAACATCGTTTCACTTCTTGCTCACGAGAGCCCGTGGATTTTTATTAAGTTGTTTCCATGTTGGTTACGCAGACCGTCGTATGGACGAGGGTCTCTTTGCACCGGATAACGAGGTATTCTCCACTGAGAACCCTCACCGATTGTGTCTAGGTTTTACTTTGTTCTCTAGTCGAAACATGACCCGTTCTATGGAATTACTTTTCCACGGCGATAATCTTCTGAGAGCTGTTGTAGGTGTTTATGAACTTATATTTAGTTAATGCAATCTTGAGGCATACTTAGCCTACTGGTTTATCATATCCATCCCTGGATATATGCCCTCGGACCTGGCTGTAACATACATGTTTGATACGGTCCAGGTTCGTTTTGGGGTTTTCTTATTGTTAATGTGTAACAGACATTCGCTCTACAGTTTGGGCTTCGGGCTTTCTTTTGTAATTTATGCACAGGATCTTTATGCTGTCTATATTTTCATGGCAACAGAACTTATATTTTATGCCAGCATTCTGCATGTCTACAGTTCTCCGAGAATGTGTGAACGATGTTTATAATACACAGGTTCTGTTTACAGTTTTCGGTTCCTCTGTCTGCCGTTTACTATATAGTTCTTGTTTTAATGAACTCGTTCAGATTGCTTTGTTTAGAACGGGTAACCGTTTCATGCATCCTCCTTTCTTTGGCATAGCCGTAGCTTATATCTGTATATATTTCAGAGTTGAAATCGTATTATGTTCAGGGTTAAATGAAGGGTTTCTAGCTTTCCCTTATTGCTCTGTGTTTTCTTGTTAATATAAATATATATATCAACGAATGTTCACATTTCTTGTAACACTAATGCGCTCGAAGGAATTATAGTTCTTGATCTCTGTTGCATAGTTCACTTATAAGGGTTTCCAGTCGGAATGGTTCATATGTTTTTCTTTCCATATCAACAGTCTTAATGTAACAGCAGTGATTCTCCTTCCGTCAATGGGTAGGAATCCGACCACTGTCGGCGCTTCCACACAGACTTGGCGTGTTCTGATTCGTGCGGTTAACACTTAAAGGCATTGCTTGCCGCATGCATGGGCCTGCACTATTGATTTTATTGCTCACTGTTCTGATATCAGTGCACTGTCTCTATTCTTTTTCGATAAGGTTATGACATATTAATGTTTGTTTAATATCCGGTTTCCTTCTGGCTTATTTCTAACCAGTCTTTAATTTAACTGTATTTGCTACATTTTCAATGTACTATAAGGGTTTGCCATACGGCTAGTCTGCTTATATCCCTAGTGGTAACAGACCTTTCGTTCACCACCACCCTTATGCAGTGTTTAATAATACAACAGTGTTTAGGAATATATATTCTTACTGTAAAGTCACTATCTACTATGACAGTATTTAGGCAAGTAAACACGGTTCTTATTCACATGTTGTAATTTCATTATATATCCAGCAATACACACAGTGCTTTAACATACTGTAAATGTCACTGTTATCTAAATAAACACAGTCCTTATCTCATACTGTAAATCTCACTGTATGTCTAGCAAATAATACAGTCCTTACTTGCATACTGTAAATTTCACTGTATAGCTTATATTTATTCAGGGACATGCAACTAGAAACCGTACCTGGTTCACCAGTATCAGAAATGGTTTCTGCAAGCAAGTCACCTGTGTTTGCTTATGCTCTTCCTCCCAGCCATGAGATCCATCCCTTAGACGGAATTCTCCCCCCGAGCCATCTTTCAGACCTCAAGTCCTCAACAAGATTCTACGCACTCTCTGTGCCTGGTTATCTGGTCCTAACCAGACTTAACCACTGTATTTTTTCCTTTCTTTCTTGGAAAGGTTTTTTTTCTCTTCTGTCTGTCCTCACAGCACAGAATCCCCCCTCCCCACAGCCAGGACTTTTCCTGTTCTGGGAGGTAGTTTTCATCAGTTACTATAACTGAACTCTTTCTTTTAAATATACCTCTTAGAGGCTGCCAGCATTTCAAGAAATACTTAAATTACTTTAATTAAAAGAAATAGTTTGTCACAGTTTTGTCTAAAACATAACAACAACTGTATTACTGTCTTTTACCACAATAAACTTTCACAATTACATATCCTGGGGTCATTACAGTATGTGTACGTGTTAATTCTATCAGAATTTGGTTTTTGTTTGTATCATATTTGTTAAACTTTTATTTTATTTATGATAAGTGTTTAAAATGAGTAATATTAAACTTATAAAGGATTTTTTTTAAGAATATTTATCTCAATTACTATGCTCATTCTGAATCTTTTATTTATATTATAATATTTTTTAAATAATTTAAAATAAATTATATAAAATTTATTATTAATTATTAATTTAATAAAAAATAATATGTTATAAAATATAATTTATATTTAATAAAAAATAATTATTTTTACAATTACTTGAAATATTTTAAAATACATATTTATGAATTATAATATTTCAAATACATATTTATGAATTAAAGATTATAAGTTAATTAAAATGTTATAATAATTTAAATTTTTATTTTTTTTATAAATAATAATTATTGACATATGGATATGAAATAATTTTATAAAAAAGATAAAATAAATTTATATATAATTTATAAAAAAAATTGACAAAATTCAACGTAGACATCAAACTTATTATTTATATCTCATTTATTATTATCATTTTTTTTATAAAGAAGAAATACATTGAATATAAAGAATAGATTTTAATCATGGAAATAATGGTATCTATATTAATACCAAATAATAATGTTTATGTTAATGTGATTATAATAATGATATTCATGTTCATTGAGATCAAAATTAGTTTATCTCATTTTTAAAAACCAAGATTATTTAAATTTTTTAAAAATTTTGTTTTTAAAAGGGAGAATTTATTTAAATTCATTGAAATCTTGTTTTTATGCTTTAAAAGTTGTAAGAGAGTATTCCAAGATTATCATAGTTTTTTAGATTTGGGAGGTTAGAAAGGTAAATGAGTTTTAATTTGAGAAATTGATTTTCATCTTCAACCATCACAAATGTGACAAATTTTTACATCCCACGGTTTTAGGAATTTTCCCAATGACCATTGTAGTTATGTAGTTCATGGGAGTTGGTTCTTGTTTTAGTAATGTTGATTTCTTTTTTATACTAGTTAGAACTAAAAGATATTTTTGATCTTTTAGAATCCGGGTTACTCCTTCGTAATATCTTGGCTTCCTTTTAATGTCTAACTCTTCATTGCACCACAAATCCTCTTTAAATTTAGGTACAATTATATTTTTAATATTGTCCGTATGGGTAGGATGACATCCTCCTATATTCCCTAATGATTTAACCAACACATCATCTTGATGCCATCTTTGCTTATCATCCATGTTGTTTATCTTGTTCATGTACATTAGGTCCTTAATCTTAGTTGATCTATAAACTATCATGGATATTCCACTAGATAGTCCATCAAAACATATATGTTACTTAAATATAAATCTATACTATGAAGGGTTAACTCCTTTAGATTCGAGATCCTTTATTAACAATTTTGTTTTTTATGTATGCAATAAATTAAATGTGAAAAATAAAGAAAAGTATTCACAATCACTCACAAACCACAATGAATGCCAATTATTTTCTGGAAAACCCTTTCAAAAGAAAATTCATTCAAAAGGTGAATCTACTATGTCCTCTTTTATCTCGAATTGAAATAATGCAAGTACAAAGGAGAAGACATTATCTATGTAGTTACCTGAGACATGTGGTCCATGGGCTATTACAAAATGTAAACCCTCTCAATTGTGCTCTCTTTGTCTCTATCCACTCTGAGCTACCTAAACTTGACATGTGGCACATATTCTATAAGGTATTGTAAAGTTCAATAGGATACTTAATTTGATCTACCTAATGGAATTTAGGTAAGACATTATGTTGCATGAGTTGTGTACATTATGTTACAGGGCTCCAAAGATAAATAAAGGAATTGTTAATATATATATATATATATATATATATATATATATATATATATATATATATATATATATATATATATATATATGTATCTATATATATATATATATATATATATATATATATATATATATATATATATAATACTACACCACTTATCAATAAAGTTTTCATCTTTAAATGTTAGTAGTTAAGTGGTAAAAGCTCAAATCATTATCTATTTTTGCAAATTTTCTTATATGGCATGTAGAGTGTACTTTTCTTTTTCATAAATTCAACTTTAGTTTTCTTTTTCATAACTAGAAAATTAAAATAAATCTAAATCCATATATATGCTCCCTTCATGTACATGATACATCTATTATTATAACTAAGCAAAGTTCCTTGGTAATGATATGTTTTTTCATGCGTGCAACATTGAGTAAGATATAAATATAAAAGTAACTTAACTTGCAAACTTGATAACTTGTAAATGAAACAAATAAATCCATTCTAACTACATTCCTCAAAACTAATGTAACATTGATAGAATATAACATCAAATCCACATCATGAATTTAAAAGTCAATGAAGACATTGTCAAACACACAAGTTCAAATTCATGTATTTGTATTCCAAATTTGTCTAGTTATACATTTTTCTTTTCAACAAAATGGAACTTCATTCCCAACATAGATAATGGAATTTCATGCCCATGAATGACATTATGGAAATGCCGCCTCATGACTGATCTAGAAATTGGGTGTATAAGTCACCATCCCCACTCTTGGCACTCCCAAGTGCATTTCCAAAGTGATATTGCTGCAAAAATTCAATAACCAATTAGTTGTAAAATCCAAAATATATATAATCAATTTCGTTAATTAATGATAAGTTTTTGATCAACTCCTCATTCTCACCATGAAGATCTAAGGCAATGGAGAACACTGCCCTTCCTGGGTAGATGGTGGAGCATTTGGTGATGGATATAGGCATGGTTCAGGGGTGATGGATAAAGGCATGGTGGGAGAAAAATTGGAAAAATGTAGTGGGTTGGGGCGATGATACATCCCCATTGGTTGTACGATAGTGGGAATAACCCTAGGGCGAGCGAACACCCTAGGGAGGGAAATTGGAATGTTAAGGGTGGATGATTGGAACAATGAGAAGGGTGGATGGTTAAAGGGGACGGGTGGGAATTGGGAAGGGTTTGGGGAGGCGGTTATAGGCATGGGAGAATTTATGAAGGAAAAAGGTGGTGGGTGTGGCCGACAATACATCCCCATTGGTTGTACAATAGGGGGAAGCACCCTCGGGGAGGGAATCAGGATAGTACTGATTGGAGAAGTTCTCCCAATGCTATAGTTTCTTTCATCGACATGCTCATCAAATAATTGGAGTCGACAAGTTGGCCCGTCAACTGTAACAACAAAAAAATTTCATATAGTTATGCCTATGCATTGCAAATGATAGTATATCATATTTCACATGAAAAAATGCATAACATCAAATTTACCATTTTTGTGTATAATAGAATGTTGCAATAACTCAGGCATGTGGTCCACAGTTCTTTGTCGTTGAGAAGACAACTCCAGCTGTTCATTCATGCTCTTTTTTTTTGCACAAACTCATCCAACCCTTTCAAATTGTATTTTATCTTTCCTTGCATTTGACTTGTGACCACAACACCTTTTCTTATTGATTGGGCTCAAGAAACTATGTTTTCTCTTGGTAGTGATCTTGGATGGAGTTATAGTATTGAAAAACATTTTGTTGTATTCTTGACATACTTTGTCTACCAAGTTGTTTAATGCATATGCCTGTTCCAAATTTGTAGGTATTATGGATCTCAATTTCTCATGAGTTGATGAGTTAACATGTTTCATTTCATCATCTTCAAATAATGCACTATCTGGTCGTACATTGGTCGTTTCAACATTATATGAGAAATTATCTAAATCATCATTGCTTGTTTCATTATGATAATTGGGAGGAGAATCAAAGCATGGTAGAAGCTCTGTTTGGATTTCTGGGCCCAATATAGGTGATTCATTCAAATCAAATAAAATTCTAGGAATTTCTGTAGTAGGATTAGTGACATTAGGGAATAAATTTTCACCCAAGCTAATGTTACTTTCCAACATCTCAACTTTTAATACATGTTTACAGATGTTTCCATTTAAGTCCCACTTGCAATTACAAAAGTGTAGATTGGAATCTTTATATATGACATTGTACCAAATATCACGAGTATTGTTATTTTGGCTACGAACCCAATAATCGTTGTTACTCTTTTCATCAGGCACACAATCTTCATTTGGGATTTGGTTAGCTCTACACCTGGATGAATTCAATTGTTCCTCAATTTTTCTGGGTCGTACAAAACCAGCTTCTTTTAAACGTTGCATATGATTGTAATATAATACAACCTTTGTCAACAACACATAAATCAACCAATCAACCCGCCTATGGCATGCATTGTTTTTCTCACTTAGGTACCTTTGCTTGATATACCGATGGTAAGACTCAATTGCATTATTTGTATTTTGATTGGAATGTGGAAAATTTATGTACGCTTTTGCCCACATATCTATAGAAAGAAATTTATTGGTTATGAATTAATAACTATACATATGACATGAAAAATAGAGTCATTAAAGCCACTTATAAGAAACTTACATATTTTGTTGTTGGCTAACCAAGTTGTTTTAAAATATTCCAAAAACTTTGTATGGTCACTGAATCCTTCAAATAAATTTTCAACTGCATTTTTTACAGATTCATCATCTGCACATGTGTGCATGATTTCTCCTAAAGCATGGAAAATGCGGATTTGGTTTTCCCTTCCTTGGACTTTGTTTCCAACATTTTTCAACCATGCACGACGAACATGCCACACAAATAATAATATTGTACAGTTGATTGAAGACCTGGAATAACATAATTTTTAGAGAGAATATACATTAAGAATATTTTTATGTCTCTTATAAAAAGAATAAACACATCACCTTAATGCTTCAATTTCAGCAGTAGCATCATCTGTAATGAAGGCTTTAACATGCCAATCTAGTTGCTCTTTCTTCCCAATGGCAAAGAGAGTTGACATCCATTTACAAATATCAACTATAGTATTACGTGATGATATCACCCAAGCTACTGGAACCCCATTGTGATGTTTGTCGAAGACCATTAAAGTGTAAAGTTGATACTTCATTACAAACAAAGTACATAATTATATTTATATAAGATACAAGCATTAAAATGGTGTTGAATAAATGAATTAGATTTAGGGTAATTTTGTACTCACCCCGTACTTATTTGTACTAAATGTTGAATCCATTGAGATTATATTGTTGTGAGAATATTTTAGCATCATTGAACGCATCCACTTTGTCTATATGCCTATGATAAAAGGGATGTTTTCAGCAAGATCTTGTTTCTGGTAGAAGAAAAATCTCTCAGCGTGTTCCTTACACCAACATTCTACACTGATTGGATCACTTTGATCTTTAACATACTCTAGCCTTATGGTATCATTGTAAATGTTTAATATATCTTGTCTTGTCATGTATGTATCTCGAGATGTCCCTGTGTATAGCTCACCGAATCCATCCTTCACATCAGAGATGAACTTATCCCATATCATTGTAACATTAAAACCTCTTTGGATTAAATGTTGGACAATAGATCACATATCCCTTACTAAATGTGGTGCATAACGGAATCTCATAGGCCTACCGATTGCATCTTTTCCATGGCAAACAACATTGGATTTATCAATATGCCTACATGCAGTATATATTATTACAGCATCATCTGGTCTAAGTTGAAGTCGTCGCACAATGAAGTGACATTGGCAACCAACTTTAATACTTTCATATTGATTGTGTTTTTTGTTTTGATCTGAGGATGCACTCATAATTCTGTTGTTGCACTTCGGACCATGTGCACACCAATAACTATATATAAAACATTTACAACAAATTAGATATAGAATTTATGCATATTGAAAATAATTATACATATATTGAAAAAAGATATAAAGACTCACATCATGTACTCCAGATATGTTGAAAAATATGTTTTTCTGATATCCTCTGCTTTTTTACTTCGTTGAGAAGCAAGAAGAAATTGAGTGGGTGCCCGTTCACTCAATTCCTCTCCTCTTATAAAATCATCAAGTCGACAATATGGAATAATTTCAACTTGGTCCCCATTAATCTCTGTCCATGTTAAATCTTCTGTTGAAAATTCAATCATATCCTCTGGGTCTTCAACTTCCAACTCATTAATCCTCTCCCACTTTTCATTCTTCAAATACCTATAAAAATTGCAACAAAAATAATTTGGTTTGAGTAGATATTATGGTCTTGATTAATGCATATCATTAAGAATAGCAATCACATTTTTAGGTAACTATTTTATACTTTTCAGGTAAACCACTTTGGTAAAGGTAATATTTGGGTCATTAATCAACTTATAGATTTCATACAAATTTAGACTAACCATGTATGACATATGATGTCTTTGTGGAGGTGGTGTCACCATGTTGGTCTCATGGTACAACTTGTGATGAGTGGTTGAGGTGGAAGGGGTCGAAGGGAAATGCCTAACATGAAAATCTCATAAAATCAAGGATGTGCCCAACATTGAGACATGAGATGGTGTGCTAATAGAGGCCCTTCAAAGACGGTTCGAAGGGAGAGACATAACACCTCTCTCAAAGGAGGAAGGTTTTGTAAACTCCTAGATTGATGGTTTGGGTCAAAACTAATGTAGGAATGTCACACCACTTTGAGTTTGATCAAGAAAGAACTAAGTTTACTAAAGGGAGCAAGACTCAACGCATTCTCCATAGTAAAAGTGGGCATTCTGAACAAAGTTGATTTAGAAAATTTAGAGGCTACATCCATATGAGGGAAAAGGTGATTTTGATGCCTCCCCTCAAATAACCTACAAGGAAACCTAACTTTACCCTTTTCCCCAAGAACTTAAGAATCACTAGTCAATGGATCAACCATAAGTTGACGAGAATATTTATACCACACTTCTAAGACTCTAGGTATACCAGAACAATCCTTAAGAAGGTGATCACCCTTACAAAGCTTGCAAAGGTATTTGGGCATGTGTTGCATGTTGGAGGGTTCCTCAACATTGCCAACACTCACGGCCATGGTTGGTTTGTTAAACCCTTTCTTATGTTGCTTCTTCTACTTCTTCCCTATGTTATTCTTCTTAGCCTCCTAGTTACCAGCATCAAGACTTTCCCCAGGGGAAGAAGAAGAAAGGGTAGAAGACATGACAGGAGAAGAACTGATTTATTCATAGTAAAGTTTTATACAAGATTAATCAACATCCTACTCACTTGGCCCTTCTTCTCCTAATGGTGTATTTTATTAATTTTATTAAAAGTATAAATATGAACATTCGTGTCATATTTTATTAAGTTTTTTAAAAGTATAAATATGAACATTCATTAAGTATAAATGCACTTTCAATTAATCATATAGGATCTGTAATAACCCCTATATCACCCACCACCCCACTCTATAACATGCTAATTAGTAAGTTAAGAAAATTAGTAGAGTTTTTAGAATTTTAATTGAATAATCAATAATTATTAGTGGTAGGAATTTAATTTTTGTGGAATGTTGTAGAATATTTATGTTTTTTTGGTCTTTTTAATTAAATTGATCAATTAAAAAAAATTCCATACAACCAAGTATCATATAAAACAAGTTATGGTGTTTGGTCATGTTGTATTGATAAGCCTTCATATTATATGAAAGCTTATTTACATTAGAAAATCTCCATGGTAAAGTGAGTGCAAATCCTCGTGATTAAAAATCTAGATACATGTTTTTATAAATGTATAGATGTTTAATTTATGTATTACTTGTTTTTATAATTAATAATAATAATATAATTTAAAATACAATTATAGATTAGTTAAGTTTTATGTTTTTTTAAATCTTAATAAAATGAGATATACTAAAGTAGTGTCTATTGTTATTGATTATGAATTGATATCTATTATTTACTAGTCATCTAATTTATATGGTTGCAGTAGTTTCATTGAACTTTTCTAATCAAACATATTGTTTTTCAAAAACACAAGCTTTGGAAGTAATTTTTTTTACTTTGATATATATTGAGAAAGGCATGTCTCCTTGAAAATTGATATCTACCAATATTTATTAGCCATCTCATTTTTATGACTGCACTAGTTTTATTATTTTGAATTTTTCTAACCGAACATAAACTTTGCGGCTAGTTGTAAGAATTAGAATCCTACTTTTGTCAGTACATTTGATGAACTCGGTAGGTTATTTATTTATTCAATATGTGTGTGCTTTTATTAAAATGTGTTAGTTGTATTTCTTTCTCCACTTATAAATAAATGTTAAGAACATTGATTTGGCTCCTAAGACATAAAACTTAATAAACCATAACCGGTTCTATATCATTTGGTAACAAATTTCAAAATCTCAATGACAAATACGTGAATTATTTCCATTTTAGTATAACAAAATTTCCATTTAGATATTAACAAGAGTATTTTGGGAACATATTTCAATTTGTACAAAATATATTATGAACTAAGTTTACACTTCTTTTCATTTTTTTAATGGATCATTTGAATTTGATTAAATTATTAAATTTTGGTAATAATAATAGTATATTTTACAGTCCTAATTACATTTCTAGAATAGTTAATGGACAAAAAGGAAACATTATTTATAAGTAATTAGAATTTATAATTATAGTGAATGAAATTTAGTTAATGGTTTCAATTTTCTTAATTAATTATAATTTGATTAATTATTTTATTATTTAAAAATATTTTGTTCATAAACTTAAATATTTCGTTTCAATTTTTATTTGTAGAATTTATTTTAATGTATATTTAGGTGAAACCGGAATTGGAATGTTTTGCATTTCATTCTCTTAATATTGTTAATATGAAAAAGTAAGGTATTTATATATTGTTAAATGGATTGCTTGTCATTTCTGTGGTGAGGCAAGGGATATGTATACAAAAAAAATTACATACATAAAACAAAGTGAAAAATAAATTGTTACTTTCCGTTTAAGTTAAGCTATGTGATAAATCAAACAAGAAAAATGGTTTTAGTTTGTTTTGCGTATGATAAAAGATCCTATGAAGACCTATTCGTCCTTTCCACTCTCAAAGTAGCTGGGCCTTGCGGAGATATCTTTTATGATGGGTGCTGGGGCTACGTCTCAAAAGAACTAGTGACGCTTCCAGCAGCCAAAAGAATCAACCAAGGTAATGAATCAGGCTTTAGTGCTTCCCGCACCTCCACCTATAGGGAAAGATGCCCTAAAATTTGGCCAATAAGATACCTTCGTCCCACGGGGGCAGTCGAGTCTTTAGCTTCTTGGTAATCAGTGATCAGTACCGAGCACTATACAAGTCGGGTAGCCCCATATAGTACCGCACGCACTGAGCCTAAGCCGAACCCCCTCTGAATCGGGTCTCTGTGCTGCCCGGGTAGTCTTTTCCATGGGATGATTGAAGGATTTGAAGCACCCTAAAAGACAACTTTTATGTTTCAAAATGTAACATGACCATGGCGGCTTATTTGATGCCTACCCCCAACAGTCCTAACCTAAACTATAAATTATTTTATGGCCCCTGTGGGGAAATTTAGTTTGTTCAAGTTATGATTGCTTTTAGGTGTCTTCCTTCACTTATGGTGTGAAAAAGTAAGCTCAAATAAACTATGAACAAAAGCTCTTGAAACTTGATGCCCTTTGTTCAAAGTATAGAGTAGCTTAGTGTGTGTAGTGCAATGTGTGTGTAAGTGACAAAGTGAACATAAAAAGTGGAATGATGTAGATATACGATGATCCTTTACAAAATCCTCTACTTTTACTAAGTTATGCTTGTTCCTTACCTGCAAATAAAATAATGTGTGGTTGATGGGCCACTTACTACCTTCCTATTACACTATGTGAGCCTAAAAAGGGAGATGGAAAACCAAGTGCTTTGAGAAAGCTTTCAGATGCAAGCCCAGGATCGTCTAAAAGACGCAAGGGAAGCAGGGGCTACTCCCTTTCTTTAATAACACTCGGTTCCTAGTCCCACTGCTAATGAAGTAAAAATGCTTTGGTTAGTAAAAAAATATGTGTGGATTATGGACCACTTACTCCTTTACTAATTAAGTTATGTGACTTGTGAAAAATAAAAAAACAAATTAAAAACAATGTCACACTTCGTTTCTCTTAAGAGGCTAGCTATAAACTTTCATTCACAAATATATAGTGTTCAATTAAATAAACAAAATTATATCTAATCTCACAGTTATTTTCGCAAATGTGTATTATAAATTGAATGTATGTAGATAAATATGAGTAGATATGCATTTTTGAAACCAAAATCATAACAAATTCATATGTAAAATTAGGCCAAATTAAATTGAAAAATCATGCAACCCAATATAGTTTTGGTAACCAATTTATTTTAACATTGCAAACTAATAAATAGTAACTAATACAAATAAACCAAATTATATAAACAAATATTATTTTAACTCAAAAGTAAATGTAATTAATTTTTTATAGAAAATAATTTATATTCCATAAAATTTAATTATATGTTAAGAAACTCGAACTAATCCAAATATACTAAATTTATATGTTATGAAAACTAAATAAACCAAAATCCTAATGAAAACTTTCCCTGGAATGCTTGATTTAAGGCAAGAAATGGAATTTTTTTAACCTGAAATAATTTTTTTTTACTAAATCAACCAAAATCACTAAATTCTTATTAACAAAACAAAATCCTAATGAAAACTTTTCCTGGAATGCTTGATTTAAGGCAAGAAATGGAATATTTTTTTAACCTGAAATAACAGTTTTGTTTTTAAGAATATAAAACATAAATTAAAAAATAAAAGGATAACATGTTATCTAACCTTTTTAGAAATAAATTAATGAATAATAACCTCTAACTTATAAATAAAAATTAAATTAAAAAAATTTCATATTAATGGAAAACCTCCACCAATATTTTAAATACCCTAAGTATTAAAAAGCAATAACGAATGGAAATCTCATAAATGTAACTCATGGAAGCGCTTTTAACGAAATTCAAAAATTTATTTTTACGAACCTTCCGAGGAGCGAAAGCAACTAAACCATATAAACTATACATACTAAATGATGCTATGATTAGAATGTCGTGTATTCTGATAGGAGGATTTGGTGTTCAATCTTAAAGATGTATCATTGTATTGTATAAAGCGGATTTCCCAGAGACTGGAAGATCCGGAATGCGTTCAGTGATAATCTTTGTTTCGGAACGATGCTTTGGATCGTTGTATGAAGATGCTATATCTGCTATTTAATATCTGCTATCACCTGTAAAGATATTCAGTGATAATCGGAGGACACCAGGCTTTTCTGCACGACCATAGAAAACTCAGACAAACCATGTGAAATCGTAATGTTAGCAGAATAAACTTACCTGTCAGGTCTGAGAACGCAGCTTCAGGTCTGAGTATGCAGCTTCAAGTCTGAGAAAGCAGGTTTTCAAAACGCAGAAATGGGTGCCCATACTATTGTTCGCCCTTCAGCTGTTATATAAAAGGCAGAATTCATTCATCAGACGGCGGGAAAATTATAATTTAGTGCAGGTAGATACGAGCCGATCCGATCGTAAATGGAAGCCGCAAATCTATTGGGGTAAGCCAGAAATCTCGGTCGTATCTATACATCAGATCAATTCGCACCATTGCATTTACTGCCGGAGGATGCCCATGGCGATACCATGGGGGCGGGGTATGGTGCTGCATAAGATGGCATAAGATGGGGGTAAGCATTAATGGCCCAATAGCATGGGATCTATTGGTTGCCTAGATGTTTCAGTGGAGGATTTCGAAGTTTTCTTCCAGCAGTCGAAGACCAATGGACTGGGGGTTTCTAATTATTTCTAGACAGTGGCGAGTCTCCACATAGAGAGGAAAGAGGATAGCAGTAGTCTAAATAGAAAGGAGAGAGGATTGTAATAGTCTTCCTGTTACCTGTTTTATTTTTTATATTTTTGCACAGATATTTATGTTTCAGCTGTAGAATCATATCCAGAGAGATTGTGCAATACAGTGTCCAAATTATAAATTTTTTATGTATTAAAATATTTACAAAAGAATTAAAAATCTCATTTTTATACCCACATAAAGTAAGTTATACAATTTGAATGTCCTAATAGTTAAAAAGCAGGTGTTTCATCTTAAGAGATCATATGTTCAAAACCAGAAGGGTAGGTCATATGTATGTCTTTGTAGACTTAGCACTCAAATCAGTGCAGCAGAGGTGGGTCCCTTGTCCTGCAAACAAGGGGGTCTCATACACCAATGTGGTGTGTGGCTTGGCCATGACATTAAAATTGGACAATAATAATAATATTGTTTTTGTTAAATTTATAAATAGATTTTATAAAGTTCATTAAAGTTTTGAAAAAATTAAATATTTTGAAACTTAAAAATAAATTTTGAAATTTGTTAAATATGAATATCTATTTTCTTGTTTGTTCATTCACATAAAATGACTAATTTCATAGTGTTTAAAATTGAGTTCTCATAATTTGTTTTTTTGTTTGTTTTTTAATCTTGTCATTGTCTGTAATCCTCAAGGCTTGACCTGTGGTTTGAGGAGTCATCACCTAGGGGCATCTAAGCTGTCAAATTCACCCAGAGATCGCACCCGACCTGGACCACATCACTCAGAGATCACACCCGTCTTGGGCCACACCAGCCCTTAACTGACTGGATTTTTTAGCATGTTTCCTCCCCTAGCACAGGGCACAACCACCACCCGTGAGGTTGGATCTTGGATCGCCTTGCTGTTGAGGCCCGTCCTCAACCGGTTGTGCTAGTGGAACTTGACATCATAATTTTTTTTTTGTTATTTAAAAAACAAAAAATAAAAAAAATCTTGTATGCAACCAAGTGTCATAACATTTAATAAAGAGTACACTTATCAAATCTAATTATTTATGAAAATGAATTGTCATTCTATGAAGTACCAAACCAAGTGTCATAACATTTAATAAAAAGTACATCTATCAAATCTAAATATTTATGCTTAGTAATTTATTTTTACACCTCACTTTTTTAATTACGTCGTAAGGCGTTCCATTTGGGATGAACTCCCCTGATATCTTTGTTGTCATGGTTGTGGTTCATCTAATTTGATGTTAGAGGATTGAAATCTCTTACACCGTTGGATCCACCACCTGTCTATTATCGACTCTTTTATTTACGCCTATCTAACTTACACTCCAATCGACCATAATTTTCCCTCGTCCTCCTCATACAAATGCGCTACAATAGTAACCCCACTATCCCCATTTACCACTCCGCTGCCGCTACCCAAAACCCTGCGTTGATTTAGGTGGATATTGGTGGCCACCCGCCTATTCCACTTGGACCCCCACCATTGTTTCTTTTCAGTTTCCTTAATTGTAACAAAACTTACTATTTTTGGCAGTTTCTCGAGTCCTAAACTTCCGCAGCCATTTTGAGGGACTAAATACATTTTTAGGGAAAACGGGGAGACAAGCAAAGTCTCAAACCAATTCACCAATTTGTTTTTGGGCTTTTCTTTGAGATCTTCGAAACAAGGTATTATGAAGCGAAGCAGAGATCACGTGCCGAAGTTATGATCCTGGGAAGTTGATGTACTAATTTACCCAAACAGGACCCACAATTTTGACACTTCATCTCCTGGGGTTAGTTTTTTGAATGTTTAGGGTTTTCAATTGTTTTCAATAATAAATAGGCCTCTAACCCTCATTGCAACACAGTTTAGAGGCATGTAGCCACCACATTTCTTCTCAAAGATAAGCTACCATCGCTCGAGTTAGTTTATTTCCATTTATGTGTGTAAACATATTTTATTTCTTTGACATTGATAAAATGATGTTTTGTTTCTACCGCATCTCTGTGTTTATATGCATATCTTTATATTGTTGTGTTCTTGCATAAGTCTGGATCATGCGTATGACTAGGGGTTCACCTATCCCAACCACAGAGGGTATGAAACTTGTGATTCCTTTCAATACCTTGGTTTTGATCAGAAATATTATGAAACCCCCGCTGGAAAAGATCTAAGTTACGACATGAACAAATTTGATGTCGGCAATGGTGGTTTTGGTAGTGAAGTTTATACCTATGGTGGCGGACGAACCGAGCCATATGGTTCCCGTGGCATAGTTACAAATTCAGGTACAGGTGTAGGGTCAAAACCCCTATCAATGTTTGATGATTATGGGAATTTGGCAAAGCTCACGAAGGTTGTTCCAAAGGCAAAAACGTAGGATGGAGGAAATGGTGTGCAAAAATTTAGGGTGAAGATACTTCTAGGTTCGGATTCTCAGACTAACATGGATTTGCTTTGCGAGGTCATATTCCGGCGCTCATTTTGTTTTTTAATTTTTCATTCGCCTATCCTGACGATAGAGGGTATGAAACCTACTATTCCTTTCAGTACCTTGGTTCTGATAAGAAATATTATCAAATCCCCATTGGAAAAGATCGAGGTTATGGCAAGAGCTATTTTGATGTCGACGATGGTGGTTTTGGCAGTGAAGTTTAGGTATGCTTATGATGGCAGATGAAGCGAGCCATATGGTGCACGTGGAATAGTTACAGGTTTAGGTACAAATGCAGATTCAAAACCCCCAACAGCGTTTGATGATTATGGGAATTTGACAAAGATCACGAAGGTTGTTACGAAGGTTGAAACGCGGGATGGAGGAAATGGTGTGAAGAAATTCAGGGTGAAGATACTTCCAGATTTGAGTTCTCAAACTAACATGGATGTGATTTTCCAGGTCATACTCCTACCCTCATTTTGTTTTTGAAATTTTCATTAACTAGTGAATTATGTTGTTGGAAGCAAGTCGAGGACCTCTGAAAATAAGTTAAGGGTTAACATATATTTTTCAAGATGGGGACCTTAAGGCACATGTAACCATTGATGTTGCGCCAATTGATTATAGAAGATACCATGAGGCCTGCTTGGAAGGTGGACAATGATCCTGTAAGTTTATTTTCTCTTCTAAATTTATTTTGTTCCACCTTTAATCTATTTGTCTTGGCAATATTCTCATTGGAAACCATATGGTCGACCTCTTAGGAGATTTGTTTATAAATTTGAGTGGTTGGTCTCATTGTCTAATTTGATAGGGTTTTGGCCGACTCATTGTATTATATTTTTCCTTTTAATTTTTTTGGTGTAAGTCAATACCTTTTAAATGGACTGGGTGTAACTTCATATAATATCAACTTCACAACATGACGAACTTTGGCTACAAAGCAACATCTTAGGGGTTTTTGTTCGTCTATAGCCAATTAAGACTACATTGTCATGGGAACCACCATGAACAAGGAACCATCATGTATTGAATATTGTGTTAATATGGTCTCACACTTTGGGAAGAGATAACTAAATTCATTTTCATGGGATGCATGCTTGTCAAATTTTTGAACACGTGTCGTCCTGGGTCATGACCATCATGGCAATTTGCCATATTTTGTACAACTGCAGAATACGTCATATTCTTTTCTATAATAGTCGTATTATATTAACTCCACGACATTGAATATTTTATCATCAGAAGATCAAGGGATGAGTCTTAGCTGAATTCTATTATGGTTCACTGTGCATTAAGGGTGAGTTGGCATGATTAAGGAAACTTGTGTGATTTCCATCTAGGTGAATGTAGTTTTACAAAATAAAGTAATAAATGTCATTAAATTATGGGAAAATGAACGAGATGATCCAAATAGAAATGCCATGTTATGTTAGTCCTCTTGAGACAAAAAAATCTATTTCAATGGCGAGGATTGTGTATTTCCCCCACAAGATGCATATCCTTCATTGCTGAATAGTAGCATTGTTAGAAAGTACTGTGGTTTAGTTATTTTGTCTTTGGATATTATATTTGCATTGGTCTTCCTGTAAAGTTCTTGTCAATATTGCACATGGAATAGAGACATGGAAAACATTAATTTTCAATTCTTTTGCAATGTGCGGCTACAATAGGGAGGGAATTGTCCATAATGTTACTTGTCATAAAGGTCAACGCCACAGAGTTTGGATTCCTCGTGCCTTACTTGTAGGATGTACATGCCATTTTACAAATGGAAAAGGATGACTATATGTGATTTATTATTCAATGTGATATTTTAAATTTAATTTGTTGTCTACTCAACATTTTTGGTACTAAAACATTACATGTGTAAAGCAAGATTTTGTTCAGTGCCTCTAAGCTACTATATTGTAGTTGCATTCCCCCTAATGGAGATAGATGTTGTGTGTATGTTAGAACATAAGTATCCCATTTGATAAGACTCTTTTAAAATTTGTTAAGCTAATTGAAATTTGGGCATGCCATTTCACCCATTCTGGATTAAATGAATTAGAGATGCTCCATTTTATTTACCAATGTTTATTTTCAAACTACTCAAAGAGTATAATCACCATATTCATTTTGAAATGTGTTGTTGTTGTAACTTTCAACATATTTTTAGGTACTACTATTGGCAATTTTTTAACATTAACATTTAACAATTAACTTTCCAGTAAATGGAAGATGTTAGTAGTGTCCGGAGAAACTTATGTTGCAACTGCTCTAGACACTAATTGGACATGGCAATTGGTGTAAGACCACATCAAATGGGATGCAAAGATATTCGATAATACCATCAATGTGAACAAAATTCCATGCTGCCAAAATCCATGGAGGAGGCTCATCAAGACCAAACAAGTCCATAGTTTGTCATATGATAGTTGATAACAACCCTACAGGCCTCACAAATGACTAATAAACAACCTCTAGTGTCAACCACGTAATCATGATTAGGTTGCACAAATAGGGGGTGGACTATCTAGAGATAATTGTTCACTATCTCTAACTCAACTAGAAGAGAAACATTGCTCAATTGACCCATGCAAATGGGCAGACTCCACTAGATACAAAGGGCATTTACTGTGAACACATAAAAAGGGTGCTAAGGGGCAGTGATGAACCAAACCAAGTTTATTTTACCTTTTTTAACTTGCATTGAGAGTAGTGAGGTGCATATACAATACATGTAGATGTTTCATGTCTAAAATCTTAATAAACTAAATTGGAAAAAAATAAGTCTTAAAAATATCATTTGCTGATAGGGGAAGTTTATGTGGTTTCAGAAATATGTACATGTATTAGAAATTCCACTTTGAACATTTTAACAAATGCATCTGTTTTTTATATTTAGGAGACCATAATTGTTGAGGGTCTTTATATGATGATATTTCAATGGCTTGTCAAGTCTAGTGGCTGATGATATGTTTCATTGGAAAGCCACAATCATGGGGACCTTCTCAATAGTCCATATGTAGGGGGTGTATTTATGGTTGCTATTCATTTTCCACCTGATTATTCTTAGAGGCCTGGAAGCAGGGCATTCTCAGAAGAAATATATTAAATAAAATAAAAACTCTTCTCTTCGGTCTGGAGGTCGATCCTCCTTGAGTGGAAGTCCACCTAATGACATATTTGAAGGGTACCCTGTCTGATGTTTGGCTACTCCATGTAAGCTCAAGCGTAATGACCCTGCAAACACTTCAAATAACGAACGCACAAGCAACAAGGACAAGCGAGGAGTCTCAAGGAAAAGGTATAGTTTTAAATTATTTATATGACAAAGTAGAGTTGTTTATAATTTTTCATGGGAATCAATAGAAAAAACATATTATATTTTTATATGAGATCCTAGGACACATTAAAAGTTCCAATAACATTTGAAAAACAAGGTTAGGTCGATTTTTCCTGCTCTGTTATATGTTTATGCTTTAATATGTGTATATAAACATATTTATCTTAACAAAATTTTCATAAGTTTTATTTTGTGGAACTACTTTAAAATATTTATATGTTTCATCTTGTGGATCAACTTTACTTGCTCAACTTTTGCTTAGCTTCGATGGCAAGATGATGTGCCTCTTTAGGAGACATCTCCTCCCACTCATCTTCACTCTCATAAGCCATCTTTGGCTTTCCTTTCTGCCAAGCACCATCCAAGGCCTACACCTCCTTTATAGAATATAACCTCATCCCCATCCCAGTGAGGTCTGTTGTTACTTGAACTCACGTGTTCTCTTTCTTTGCTATATTCTCCTCAATTTCCTACAATTTACTTTACAAATCCAAACACATCTTATGTAGTCACCATGCTTGAGCTGTCTCTTTCTTGAACAATTCCACTGAACACTTTTTTTTGTTAGTGGCATGCCTTCCTTAAACAACATTTCCCAACACTTTCCTTCTTGGAGCTATTCTCACCATAGGTTCTTCCCACTTTGATATATACACAATTCTTTGCATATCCATCCCAAGTTGCAGCATCGAAAATCCTTGTGCATCTATCTAGGCTTTTTTAGTATCTCTGTTTGTATACCAATTTTTATCAAAATGGTGTCATTATCACTTGTTTCTACAATGTTAGTGCCATTTCACTTATCATTTACATAAGATATATTGTCTTATCTCTGATGGGAAATGTCGCTCAGTTCAATTTCAAATAAATGATATGGTAAGCCTCAGTCATTTGTCATGTTGGGTTCATCTTAAAAAAGGTTAATTTTGTTCATTTGCTAATGTTATACTTTTTGATGCACTACTGCTTCTATCTTGCTAGCTTCTCACATTGTGCTTATGTTCTCTTTAAATTCTTCTTAGGTTAGACTTTAGGGAGTGAGAATCATTGCATATTGTAGCCTTATTTATATTTTTATTGGACTTATTTTTTCAAAACCTATGTTTCTTCATATCGTTGTTGAACTACTCTTTCAACTATTATTCAAAGAAACCTAAACTATTTTGGTGATTGTGGAGTCAGTTATAACTTCTCAAAATTAAGATACAGATGTGATTATTGTATCTTGTTTACTTGGACAGTAGCAAACCCAAAGAAAATCAGACAGGGGAAATTTTCCATAATTTTACTTGTCATAAAGTTCAACACCACAAAGTTTGGATTCCTTGTGCATTTCAACTTATAGGTTGTACATGTCATTTTACTAATGGAAAAGAATGATTGCATGTGATTGATTATTCAATGAGATATTCTAAATTTAATTTGTTATCTATTCAACATATTTGGTACTAAAGCATTACCATGTGTAAAGTAAGATTTTGTTCAGTGCCTCTAAGCTACTATATCGTAGTTGCATTTCCCCTAATGGAGACAAATGTTGTGTGTATGTTAGAACATAAATATCCCATTTGAGAAGACTCTTGTAAAAGTTGTTAAGCTAAATGAAATTTGGGTATGCCATTTCACCCATTCTATATTAAATGATTTAGAGATCCTCTGTTTTATTTACCAATGTTTATTTTCAACCTACTTGAAGAGTATAATCACCATATTCATTTTGAAATGTGTTGTTGTTGTAACTTTCAAGAGAGTTTTAGGTACTGTTATTGGCAATTTTTGAACATTAAAATTTAATAGTTAACTTTCCAGTAAATGGAAGATGCCAGTAGTGTTGGGAGAAACTTACGTTGCAATTGCTCTAGACACTAATTGGACATGGAAATTGGTTTAAGACCCACCAAATGGGATGCATATATATTCGACAGTACCATCACTGTGAACAAAATTCCATTCTGCCAAAATCCATGGAGAAGGCTCATCAAGACCAAACAAGTCCATAGCTTGTCATATGATGGTTGAAAACAACCCCACGGGCCTCACAAATGACTAATAAACAACCTCTAGTGCCAACCACTAAATCATGATTAGGTTGCACAAACTGGTGTATTATCTGGAGATAATTGTTCACTATCTCTAAATCAACTAGAAGAGACACACCGCTCAATTAACCCATGAAAATGGGCAAACTCCTTTAGATACAAAGGGAATTTACCGTGAACACATAGAAAGGGTGCTAAGAGGCATTGCTGAACCAAACCAAGGTAATTTTACCTTTTTGCACTTGCATTTAGAGTAATGAGGTGCATATACAATACAGGAAGATGTTTCATGTCTAGAATCTTAATAAACTAAATTGGGAAAAAATAAGTCTTAAAATTTTGATTTGCTAACAGGGGAAGTTTATGTGGTTTCAGAAATAGGTACATGTTTTAGAAATTCCACTCTCAATATTTTAACAAATGAGATTGTAATTGTTGAGGATCTTTGTATGATGAGATTTCAATGGATTTGCAGGCCTAGTGGCTAATGGCATGTTTCATTGGCAAGCCACAATCATGGGAACTTCTGATAGTCCATATGTAGGGGGTGTATTTGTGGTTACTATTCACTTTCCTCTTGATTATCCTTGGAGGCCTAGAAATGGGACATTCTCAGAAGAAATCTATTATAGAAAACATAAACTTTTCTCTTCGGTCTGGAGGTTGGTCCTCCTTGAGTGGAAGTCCACCTAGCAATATGTTTGAAGGTTCCCCTATTCAAATTTTGGCTACTCCAGGCAAGCTCAAGTGCAATGACCCTACAAACACTTCAGAGAATGAAAGCACAAGAAACAAGGACATGCAAGGAGTCTCCAGGGAAAGGTATAGTTTTAAATTATTTGAATAACAAAGTATATTTGTTTATAATTTTTCATGGGAATGAATAGAATAGAATATTATATCTTTATATGAAATCCCATGGCACATTAAAAGTTCCAATAACATTTGAAAAACAAGGTAAAGATGGTTTTTTCCTGCTCTATTATATGTTTATGGTCTAATATGTGTATATAAACATATTTATCTTAACAAAATCTTCATAAGTTTTATGTTGTGGAACTAATTTAAAATATTTATATGTTTCATCTTGTGGATATAATTTACTTGCTCAACTTCTACTTAGCTTCTAAGGAAAGATGATGTGCCTCTTTAGGAGACACCTCCTTCCACTCATATTCACTCTCATAAGCCATCTTTGGCTTTCTTTTTTGCTAAGCACCATCCAAGGCCTGCACCTCCTTTATATATTATAACCTCATCCTCATTCCCATGAGGTATGGTGTTACTTCCTTGAACTCATGTGTTCTCTTTCTTTGCTATATTCTTCTCACTTTCCTGCAATTTTCTTTACAAATCCAAACATATATGTTACACATTATTTTTTCACATTAGGCAAATGACCATCGATTTGGATCTTCTGCTATCCATAAATGTGTCCCAAAACATTCGCCTGCAAAGTTAGAATCCAAATTATCCCAAAGAAAGTGGAATTCTTGGATCCCATGGTTCAAAACCCTATTTTTGGCTTCTTTCATAGTTCCTTAGTCAATGTATGTGCATATGCAGAAGAGTCCATTAGGAACTGTGCATAAGTACACACTGTTTTACACTGTGACCTGTGCACATGACTTAATGCATGTAAAAATAAAAAGTAAAGTCTAGAAACATTGTTAGTCATATGTATTCCAACTAACAAGCTTCAAATGGTTGCCTATTCAGCCCTGATCCCTCCCATCATGGAGCTACTCCCTCTCTTTATCGAACCCCTATCATTGTGGATCTCATCCCTTGGAAAATGGATCCCAAATCTCCCACTCTTGGACTTGTTGAGGCCTCGAAAATCGCTGCCACAACAAAGGGGAAACCACCCGGTCCGGACCTTGAAAGCAGCTCCTTTTCCGTTTGGAATAGTGGCTCCGACTGGGGATAATGGGACCAGTTTCCCAATAATGGATAAAAGTGGGATGGACGAGTAACTTATGAGGTGGGATAGTAATAAGCGAATAACTAAAACTATCAGCAAAATATATAATAACTATAATCTAATCCCGGGACTTATCAATCTTTCAAAGCGTAGCGTTTGATAATCTGTGCTTTAAGGCAGGCATATAGATGACTCTAACACTAAAGCATAGATGTTTAAACCATTTAAGATTGCTCTGCATAATTAGTTATGCAGAGCGATAATAGCGAATTACTACACATTGTCATTCATATCATTGCTACATGCATGATTAAAAGAAAGGCATATCACAAAACATCCAATAGTGGAATGAAATGAAGATTTGCTGTTACAGCGCATACATGTATTCAACAATAGCAAAAGATAATAACACAACAATTCATATGAAAGGAAAGAGGACAGATGCAGATAAAAGTACCATGTGAGCTGCTCAACAATCCATTATATAAATCGCTATGTCGCAGTCCTTCCTTCAAACCAGAAAGCATTCCAAACAAGAGACAATAGTGCACAAATGTATAAAACAGCCTTCTCGTCAAATTAAGGACTATTGGTCGAGTTTCACAAAAGAATATAGGCTGAAGCACAGTAGTGCAAACTTCAGCCTTTAAGTCTATTACAAAATTTTACGACCCTTTCCAAAACAATGAAAGGGTCTATAAATACTAATCTAATCTAAATATCTAAGAAAAACTGAAAAACTATGAAATTGGCATCAATAAATATTCCTCCATCTTTCTTGGCAATCTGGCAGTCGGAAGCAATGCTTCATTCGGTGGGCTCTTTCCCTTTAAACCTCAACTGACATATCGCAAGCATTGGCTGTACTTCCGGTGGAGTGTTGAGACGCGACGTGAGCTGGGCATCATATGTGGCATCCTGAAAGTCGGGGATCAGGCACTTGAGAGCATCTGTTAAACACTTAAGAGCTGACCTTTGAGTGTGCGGCTTTATTAGAAAGTGCCAATATGCGTCGGAGGTTAAAGTATTTACTCCAGCGATTAACTTTCTCTTTTCCTCCAGTCCATGATAACTTGTTTGTTCAATCATGTTCGCCGTGGTTATGCTTCCAGGTGTACACTGAGAGATCATGTTGGCCCAATAGAGTGTATTGTTGACCAAATCAATCATATTGTTGGCAATCATTTTACACCTTGAAGCTGCCCTTTCCGCTTTCATCATTTGAGTGTTCCATTCCGTGAAGAGTATGTCTTTGAATGGCTCATAGATCCTAGGCAATTTTGCTTCTTTCCCCACATCAGTATCTTGCCAATCAAGATATGAAGTTATGGTTTCTTCGGTCTGATCTAGCTCATTTCTGGCTTTTTCAATTTGTTGACATACTGTTGTAGATGCTTCACATAATGGCTCAGCCTCAGTTAGTTGTTGGCACAAGAGTCTAACCTGAGAGATTAATGCATTATTTATTTGAGCTGCCTCTGCTCTGAAATCTTCGACTTTCTTGGTGCCCTTGATATCTTCGAGCTGTGCTAATAGTTGAGCGATTTTCTCATCCTTTGACTTCGTCATTTGCTCGTTTGCCGCTCTCAATTGTGCCAATGTCTCTGTTAATTCTTTCTGCTTTTGGATTGCATTCTGATCAATCCTCTGCTTTTCAGTTTGCAGTTGCTGGTTTAATACATTGTTTGCTTGCTGTTGTGCTAGCAACTGCTCTTCTACCTGTGCTGCCTTGTTTCGCGCTTCGGCTACTTCTGCTTGCAATGCACAAATTTCTTGGTCCTTAGTCTTTAACAAAAGACTTACCTCCGATGCTTTATCAATAGTCGTTGCAGAATAAGCTCCCGCATACTGCGATAGCTTGGTTAGATCATCGGAGGGGTCCAATTCTTCCTTCCAGACTACATTCCCCGTAACTGTATGCTCAGGAAAGATGGAAGGTTGATCAAGCCTTCGTCTCTTCCTTGAGCGCTTAACAACCGCTTTGTGCCTAGGGCTGTAGAAAACGTCCAGGGGAGGAATATCTTCCACCTAGAGCACAATCTGATCGGAAGGGTCTTTGGTGATTACCTCGAGCTCCTTTGAAATGGGTGGGCCGCTGGTTCCGCTTAGAACCTGAGAAGAAGTGGTGTCTGGTGTGTCTTTGGAGCCTTCTTTTCCACTGATAATGGAATCGAATTGATTCCATTGTTTCAATAATTCGGGATCTATGGAGGTCTGGGATTTACTCTTCTCCTTTTCTTGTTCCAACCTCTTTTGCTCCTCCAACTCTTTCCGTTGCTGTTCTTCTAACTCCTTTCTCTGTTTCTCTGCTTGCTCTCTTCTTTGTTTATCTGCTAATTCCTTTTTCTGCCTATCTGCCAGTTCTTTCTTTTGTTTTTCTGCTTCTTCCTTCTTCCGTTGTTCCTCCATCTGCTCCTTTCTCTGCTTCTCTGCCTGCTGCTTCTCTTGCCTTTCCTCCTGTTGTTTATTTTGTTCTTTATTTATAACAGGAGGTTGGCTTGTCTGTTTCTGACTGGGCTCGCTTGAGGAGGACGTTGAGGTTAATGTCGATAAATCCAAAGGCAGAGTTTGCAACCTCTGCTCTCTAAGTTTATTGAACTCAGTTAAATTCTCATCATTGTATCTCATCTTGGCAAGCTGCTTGGTTTGGCCTATTGAATCGGCAGCTACGAACAAGTCATCAAACTCATCCTCTTGGTGGTCAATCTTGGTCAATTTGGCCTGTTCTAGGGCATTGTAGGCAGTTTTATGTGGATCATAGAGTCTGGCTGGCATAGTGGGAAGGGATAAAGCTTGCATCTTTGTTGCCTCGTTTTCTGCATGCTGAATATTATGCAGAGTAAAAACACCCATCCTCAAGGGAAAAGAGGGCCAGCCCCTCTTCTTCTCTTTCTTGAGAGTTTGAGTGACACTCTCGGCCATAATCTGGTAGGAGACCTCTCGGGCTAACAGTTTGTCTGGAACATATAGAGGGAGAACATGCGGCTTGGCTTGGCTTCCATAAACCCTAATATAGGTAAAGTGCTCTTCTCCAAACCAACCTGCTACAACTGGTAAGTCGAAGGAAGCGAGATAGGAAATTTTGGGAATAGGCTGATCAAAAATGGAATAATGAACAGGAACCATAAAACCATTGCAAATTTGATATAAATGGTCCTTGTAAGAGGAATTCCACAATTTCCGATGATACAAATGAATGGGCAAAGGGTCTTGGGTGGTCCATCTCCAACCGAGGATGGGAAACTCAGAGTTAAAGCACAATGTGTCCATAATGTAGGCGCTATAATAAAATGGGGGGATTTTCCTTTCGGTGACTACAGATTTAGCTCTAAAATCCCGAACAGCTACAATCAATTTATCAGAAAGAATGGTGGCCCAATCCATGATAAAACCATTAACAGCTGCTTCCATTAGGGGAACCATTTCTATATCGAAATTGGCAGAATCATGTAATCCCCATAGCCTACACATCATAATTCCCGCATAGCAATAGGGAGAAGCCAAAGAATCGACGGAGTACTTACCCGAGCTTTCGTGCTTGTGTTTGGCCGGGTTCTGCCTCCAATCCTAAATGGGCTCGGATGGTACTTCATTTTCAGCTGCAAACTTCTCCACGAAGTCTTTGTTGTAGATTTTCTCTGGCTCGGGCAAATGATACATTTCCCTCAGGTGCTCTGGCTTGAACGACCCGAAAATCCTTCCGTCTCTTGTGTGGAACGTTCTATCAACAATTGGAATTTCCTCAATTGCCCATCGCACTACATCAGTGTAGGGAAGGACTTGCTCTCTGGCCGCTATTCTGTGAAGAAAGGAATCAGCCAACTCTTTAAGAGTTGCATCAGACTTTTTGAGTGGGTCCGCAGTAGCCACTGTCCCTGAAACTTTTGGTTGCTCAGCTTCTAGTAAATTATATGTGCCCTGCCATGTAGCCTTGTTAAGACCAGTGCATGTAGTGTCTGAAACGAGGCCTTTCTTGCTATTTGCAGCAGCTTGACCTGCTACAGGTGTAACAGTAGAGCTCGTAGCCCTCTTGGATCTTTTCCCCATCATGCTTAAGCTTCTTTCAAAAGACGAATTCTACACAATTGCAAGAGAGATCGTAACAACATAATAACAATGACGCTACACAGTGGGATAGATATATCATTTGAAGCGTGCCAAGATTAATTTCCAAAAGTGGCTATGGATCCAATTGCTGAGAGGATATTGCAGATGCAATTAATGGTGATTTGAGGCCTGCTACCCATTAAATGTGATGATTACACCGTTATCCGGGTGAATGACTCACTTAAGCGTGCAACAGATATTCTGACGGTCAAACGCAGGTGTTCATTAATCGAAGGGGTAAAATCTTTTAAATACACACACATTACCTTATCCCTTGCATTAACGGCATTTTGGGATTCGCGCTTTATCAACCGGATATGAATATAAAATTAAAGCTTTGAGTGATGGCTTTTAAGACTACCGACCACCGATGAGCGATATCGCATCGCTTCGGGGAATAGGTGCTGCACAATTATCACCAAATGATCGTGCCGATAGCCGATAAGCGATATCGCATCGGGGGTAGGAACCGGGTGTCTTACCGAAGTGCGTGGAATTCTGCCGACGGCCGATAGCGATATCGCATCGGGTCGGGTTTTAAATCATAAAACGGTTTCGCATGAGGTATCGTCGATAGCCGATCGCCGACATCACATCCCGTCGGGACATGAGTTATGTGTCGTTAGTGGTGTGCATGTAACATTGTCGATCGCCGATAGCGATATCGCATCGGTGGAGACCAAAATGCCATTTGAATGCATCTCTCATATTGTTGCGATATGCGATCTTGCGATCGCTTTATCGCAATAATAAAAGATTATTTATAATTTGAAATATTAATATCCCAAAAAGGCTTAAATATATGAAAACTCATTCGATTATGCGGCCTTTTTTGAACATACAAGCATTGATGCCAAAATTTTTAAAAGGGACCCATTCCATATGTTAATTTTTTGAAAATAAGAATGATATGAAATGGGGGGTTGTTGTAGGGCACAACAATTGGCGATTCGCTGGAAGAACCAGTTATCTCTGAAAGTAATGCAAACACTTAAGCTTTTCAAAACTAGAAACTCAATCAGAAGGGAAAACTTCTAATTTAACTGGATATTCGCGTGTTCTGAACCAAGTGAATTCTGTTAACTTCTTTTCTTTTGGTTTCAAGAAAAATAAATACATTCTAAGTCTTAAAATAGGCCTTTATTGGTTTATAATGATAAAACAAAAACTTTCCCAAATCAGCTTTTATAATTAACCCCTCTGTCATAGGTAGAGCCTCTGTTGCCAGCAAATGTTTATAGTCTCGACAGGGATACCTTTTAACCATAGTATTATTCACTTTTCCATTCACATGAGATTGTAGTTAACAGAATGAAACTAAAATATGTTCCCATATTTTATTTTTTATCCGTTTTTTTTTCTTTGTCATTGATAAGATAAAAAGCCATTGTCCTGGTTTGGTGGCCAGCTATGACAATGCCATTCACTGGTAATAATTTAACTGAACAAGCCGGCTCATGATGAGACCTCTTGTCTTGAAATTTCAAGCCATTACCCTGTTATGATAGGCAGTATTGGTAATGTCAGTCAAACTACTTCCCTATGAACATGGTAAGCAGGCTTGTAATAAGACCTCTTATCTTTAATCTTCTATATTTTAGAATTAAACTCTGAGTAACCATAAACTTTAGTGAATGGGGTGAACAATTTTCTCCTTAAGAACAAATGGATGACAGGTGAAGAGTTGAAGATGCTGAAAATGGGTTAGTTTTCATCTTAAAATGAATAACCTTTGGAGACCATCTTTTGAAAACCGAGAATGATTTACAGAACTTCTACTTTTCGAGAAGAGTCTTCAAAACGTTAGGTGGTGATTTCAGAACAAACAGATATCTAGTTCTCTAGAAATTATTCCTTTTGGTTGAGAGTTCTACTATCTAAAAGCAAATGTTTGTATTATTTTGTGAGACAGCTTTTTCAAACCAAGCTAAAGGTCAATGGAGATACTCTACAGTTTTATTTCCTATTGATCCTACAAACTACACAAATCTACAAAGAGGAGAAGGGATTACCTTCTCAATTGAAGAATTTCTTCAAGACCAGGCCATTAACAGGGAGAGAATCTCTCAACCTTGATAAGTCTTGCAATATAAAGGTTGAATGGCCTATCTTGTCACAGATCTGAAATGGTCCAAGCCACATTTTCTGAAATTTGGTATGCTTACCTTTATCTTCATGGGCCTTGTCCCATTTGAGAACTAAGTCACCAACTTGGAAGTGTTTGGAATCGGATGAGGTTAAGTCAAAGGATGCTTTGATCATCTGTTGATGTTTGGCGTGGGTGATTCTGGCTTTCTCTCTTTCTTCTTCTAATTTGAGAATCTGGTCGTGTCTAAGTTGAATAGAGGAAGAAGGAGTCTCTTCGATGTACTGTACTAGGGCTAAAGAGGGTAGAACAAGATTGGTAGGAAATACTGCTTCTTTTCCATATACTAGATTAAATGGGGAGGAACCTATAGAAGCCTTTTGTGTAACCCTATCAGCCCATAATGCAAACACTAGAGATTTGTGCCAGTTTCTATGATTCTGTTCAACAGTTCGCTTAATGATTTTGATGAGATTTTTATTAGTAGATTCTGCCAAACCATTTCCCTGGGGATAATAATTAGCAGAATATTTCAGTTTAAACCCCTTCTTAATAGCAAAATCATATATAGCATTTCCTGAGAAATAGGAAGCATTATAAAAAACGAGAGCGTTTGGGACACCAAACCTGGTAATGATGAATTGGTCTATGAACTCGATGATTGCCTCTGAATTTGCTGCCTTCAAAGGAATAGCCTCTACCCATTTGGTAAAATAATCGGTAGCAGTGAGGATATACCTGTGTTGTTTGGAAGATGGTGGAGTAATTTCTCCAATGATGTCTAATCCCCATTGTTCAAATGGTTGTTCAATGTTGACAGGTTGCAGGGGGAAAGCTGATTTCCGTTGTCTTCCACTAGCAGTTTGACAATTGAAGCATTTTCTTACGTATTCATGAGCATCTCTAAACAGAGTAGGCCAATAATATCCAGCATGAATAACTTTGTGGGTTGTTGTGTCCGCTCCAAAATGTCCTCCCGCTGGCCCATCATGTAGCTCCTGTAAAACCTTTTGAGCTTCAGGTTTCTCAAGACATCTTAACAGGATAGAATCATAATTTTGTCTAAAGAGCACATCATCAATGAGAGTGAAATTCTTCGCTTTTAACCTAATGGCCCTTTTATTTTTGTAAGATAAATTTGGAGGAGCATAACCATTCTTCAAATAAAATATTAAATCTGCATATTGAGATTCGGAATCAGTGACACTTATCTGATTGATTGATTGAGTCTGATCCATGTCGCTTGATTCAGGAATGTTTGATGCTCCTGCCAATATCCTGCAAAAACCTTGGCCCCTAACAATCTTTGCTGGCTTTATTTCTAGGTCATATTCTTGAAGCGCTGTGACCCAATTGGCTCTTCTTTCACCTAGTTCTTTTTGAATTAATAGTTGCCTTACCGCTGGGAAAGGGACTATAACTTTCGTGTGAGTTTTCAAAAGAAAGGGCCTGTAATGTTTAACTGCTTTGAACACAGCAAAGGCTTGTTTCTCTACATCGGAATAATTTAGTTTGGCACCCTGAAGATTTGAGCTAAAAAATGAGATGGGTGCTTCCAAGTTGTGAGCATTTGGCTGCGTGAGAACTGCAGCATAGGATACATCGGACGCAACGGTATACAATGTAAAATGATTAGAAAAATTGGGAGTATTCAAGGCTAGGGCATTGATTATTGATTGCTTGATAACATCAAAAGCTTGCTTTTCTTCTAATCCCCACTTGAAGACTGAATTTTTCTTGATCATTGTCTGAAGTGGTAATACAATTTGAGAGAAATCTGGAACAAATCGTTTGACAAAATTAATCTGACCTAGGAATGACTGCATCGATTTTTTATTGTGTGGGAAAGGGATTTCAGAAATTTCCTTAATCCGATCAGGATCAATATAGATGCCATCTTTGGATACTATAAAGCCTAAAAGCTTTCCTTGATCATGAGCAAAGAAAGACTTCTTTGGGTTTAGAGAAATACCATATCTTTTGCATCGCTGAAAGATTTGATTTAAGTCATGCAAATGATTATATCTCTTTTTAGAATATACAGTGATATCGTCTAGGTAGACGACTACTGATCGATTAATCAACCCTTTGAAGGCTATATCCATGGCTCTCTGGAATGTCGCTCCTGCATTTATGAGTCCAAAAGGCATTTTCTGATATGCATAAGTTCCCCATTTCGTTCTGAATGTGGTTTTAAGTTGGTCATCAGGATGAACCAAAACTTGGTTGTATCCGGAGAATCCATCAAGAAAGGACATCAATTTAGAACCTGCTACTGATTGAAGAATTTGCTCCATAGTAGGTAACGGGAAATTATCTTTCAAGCTTGCTTTATTGAGGTTCCTGAAATCAATACAGATTCGAATGTCGCCATTCTTCTTCCTGACTGGCACCATATTAGAGACCCAATTTGAATGTCAGACCGGAAAGATAATTTTGGATTTCAAAAGCTTATTAAGCTCCGATTTTATCTGGCTCTCCAAATTTGGATGTATTTTCCTTAATTTTTGCTGAATTGGTTTCTGATCAGGAAGCATAGGGATGGTATGCTGGATAATAGATGTATCATATGTCTTTAAGTCATCATATCTCCAAGCAAAGACCTGTTTGTTTTTTCTCAATAGTTTAATAAACGCTTCCTTTTCTTCTTGGGAAAGTCCTATTCCTAAGTTGATGTTTTGAGGAGCATCGTCAGTGCCTAGATTTATTAATTCAAACCTAAGGGTAGAACTTTGAAGCTTTGCATTAATTACAGGTTTAAACCTGTCTTTGATATCATAAAGGTCTTCAAGCTTCACTACGGGTTTGGGAATTGAATTTTCTTGAGGCACTTGTTTCATCTGTAGATCGTGATCATCTTCCTCAATGACTTGATTGTCATAGGATTTTTCTAAAGTTAGAAACTGCAAGATATCTTCGTCATGGTTAAATACTCTCCAATTAGTGACATTGTCAGGAATTGAAGGTCTAAAAAGTAATTCTACAGAAAATCTATCAAGGCTGTAGTCTTCGGAAGGTAGAAGCTTAGAAGCTACATTGGCTAGTAGGTCGGCTGCTGAATTTTGTGACCTAGTAATGGAAGAAATGTTGAAGGCTGAAAAGTGTGAGGTAAGGTCCTGCACTAGTGATTGATAATGCTTAAGGTGAGTCGAAAGGCAATGAATTGCATTTCTAACTTGTTTAACAATGATTTCTGAATCACCAAACACTTTTAGATATCGCACTTCAAGGCCGATCGCTTTATATAAACCCTGGACCAGAGCTTCATATTCGGCTGTGTTATTAGTACACTCAAATTCTAACCTACAAGACAACATTGTCTTTTCTCCTTGCGGGCTAACCAAAATGCAACCTGCTCCTGAGCCTTCGCTGGACTTAGAGCCATCAAAATATAAAGACCAAAATAAAGGAGTATTAACAAAAATATCTACATTTTCTCAGCATCATTAAAACATCTGGACTTATCTGTTTGTGAAAAATTTTCAATTTGAGATGTAAAATGATTGACTGAAAAAGGAGATGGTTGGGCAACAAAGTTGCCAAAGAATGATTCGGACGAATAGTTCCCCAAAATATTGTTGTTGAATGCCACAGGTTGGTTTTCTTGCTCAAATTCAGTAACTGTGTGGGTCATATGCTTCTCCCGATCGATCCTTATTTGATTCGGCTTTCCCTTGTAGGGAAGCCACATATGTGATCAATCTGTGGAAATATACCCATGTAGTTTTTCAGACCAATCTCTGCTTAAAATCAAACCATAAAATTCAGGTATGTCGGCAATTAAGATGTCAATCCTTTGAACAATTTTGGGGTCGGCTGACAACCTGATGGTTACAGAATTAATTTCTCCCACAACCTGCACTTTAGTCCTATCCAACTGTACAATATGAATGGCAGACTTCTGGGGTTCAATGTTCAGCTTAGAGCAAACTGAAGCTGGCATTATATTAGATGAGGCCCCTGAATCAATTAAACAGTTGTGCAGGTTTCTATTATAAATCTCATAAGTCAGCAGGAAGGGTGGAGTGTGAGAATTTGATTTATCTCCGATTAAAACTGAATCGGTAATTTCAACCAAACCTGCAGGAGGCTGGCCTGAATCGTTGGCAGCTCTTGCACTGGGAAGGGGAGTAGAGGGAACAGCATTTAATTCTTTAAGAAGTAGCTTTTGTTGATGTTTCAGTCTACTAAGTTCAAACATGGTTATATTTGCCTTGGTTTTCTTCATGTCATCAACAATGTTATATTCCATTGAATCGGATACCACTAGAGTCTTGGATGTTGTAGGAGAACTAGAAGTTGAAGGCTGGTTTTGGGGGACTACTACAGGTGACTTCTTTGGGGGAACTTTTTCCTTTGTCGTAGCAGCGCCTGCGCTCCTCTTCTTTGAAGTTGCCTGGGCGGGTTCAGGAGTGCTTTTACTTCTTGTAGTAACCGGAAAGGCTTCTTCTTCATTCTCCATATCAGAGTTTGGGAGTATAAAATCCCACATTCCGTGGCATTCAGCTACTTCTTCTTCATCATCGGTCTGTGAAGATGTTTCCTCTTCGTCTTCTTCTTGGTCTGAATCAGCGTTAGATATAACATTGGGCGGCTTTGATTCGGTTTTCTTAAAAGTTCTAAATGGCCTTTTGCTTGAAGTTTCGGCCACCTGCTTCTTTATCTCAACCATTTCATTAGACATTGTTTTAAGGACCTTTTGTAAACCTTCCATGTCATAGGGGTCCTTCGGGGTTTTCTTCTTGGAATCTTCTTTAAACGAGACTTTTTTAGCTTTTCTATCTTCCAAAGCAGCTTTCTTTTCTAGAGCATTGATGCGCTTTTCAACAGCAAGTGCCTCTCTCATGTTTTCAGCTAAGGTAGGTTTCCCAGCCCTGTCTACAAAAATGGCTATGTTGGCAGGTAGGGCAGTGATATACCATTCGCTTCGGATTTGTTCACTTGGTTTAGAAGCGGTAGGGATTTTATTCAGTAGTTTATTAAATCTGGCATTAAACTCCTTTATTGGTTCCCTGTGCTCTATTCTCAAATTGGAGAGGTCGTTTATTAAAGTTGCTAAGGACCTATCATCTCCATATTTGGTAAGAAACTGCTCTTGACATGTATTCCAACTGGTAATCGAACCAGAAGGTAAGGAAAAATACCAGGATCCTGCTGATCCTTGTAAAGTGTAAGGGAAAAGTCTTACAACAACATCTTGCTCTGTCACTCCTTTTAGGTTAACTGCTAACATAAAGTTGTTGATGTGTTCTTCAGCCGGTGTCCCATCATCTGGATTGAATTTAGGCAGCCATTTTTCGGGATAATCGGGTAGATCATGCAAGGGTGCAGGCATATTGACTGCTCCCGGCGTGGTCCATGGATCTGCCATTATGATAGCAACAGTGGTTGAGACCACTGCTGGGATTCCGGATGTATGGGAAGGGATTAAAGATGAGGAGTGAATAGGTTGGGATATTGAGGCTTCTGATCCCTGGTGAACGACAATTTGTAATGGGGGAGTGGATGGTTGACCTCGCAGTGGAGAAAATGAAATGGAGGACGTGGATGAAAGCCCTTCACTATCAGATCCTTCAGTAATTTTCTTTGCCCTTTTCCTTTTAGGTAAAGGAAACTCAGTGGGTTCAATACCGAGTTTTTCGCTCTGAAGTCGGGTGAGAGGGTGAGTGAGGTTGAACTGCGAAGTCGCACTGCTTTCTGATACCTCAGATTTCTGTGGTGAAATCGAGAAGCTCTGAAGTTTAAGGATTAGAGACTGAACTTCAGGTGATTCAATACTTAATTGTTCTGTGGTATGATGGGTTTGAGCAGTGGTAGTTGATTCTTCTTCTTCTTGTTCGGGTACCGGCGAACCAGTATACAAATGGGAAGATCGAGGGGATTCAGAGGGCGAAGTACTCTTGGAATGGCTTATAGGTTTGGACTTATGTTCCATTCACAGCTGAGGCCCTCCTTCTAGCGCCAATTTTGTTGAGGCCTCGAAAATCGTTGCCACAACAAAGGGGAAACCACCCGGTCCGGACCTTGAAAGCAGCTCCTTTTCCGTTTGGAATAGTGGCTCCAACTGGGGATAATGGGACCAGTTTCCCAATAATGGATAAAAGTGGGATGGACGAGTAACTTATGAGGTAGGATAGTGATAAGCGAATAACTAAAACTATCAGCAAAATATATAATAACTATAATCTAATCTCGGGACTTATCAATCTTTCAAAGCGTAGCGTTTGATAATCTGTGCTTTAAGGCAGGCATATAGATGACTCTAACACTAAAGCATAGATGTTTAAACCATTTAAGATTGCTCTGCATAATTAGTTATGCAGAGCGATAATAGCGAATTACTACACATTGTCATTCATATCATTGCTACATGCATGATTAAAAGAAAGGCATATCACAAAACATCCAATAGTGGAATGAAATGAAGATTTGTTGCTACAGCGCATACATGTATTCAACAATAGCAAAAGATAATAACACAGCAATTCATATGAAACGAAAGAGGACAGATGCAGATAAAAGTACCATGTAAGCTGCTCAACAATCCATTATATAAATCGCTATGTCGCAGTCCTTCCTTCAAACCAGAAAGCATTCCAAACAAGAGACAATAGTGCACAAATGCATAAAACAGCCTTCTCGTCAAATTAAGGACTATTGGTCGAGTTTCACAAAAGAATATACGCTGAAGCACAGTAGTGCAAACTTCAGCCTTTAAGTCTATTACAAAATTTTACAACCCTTTCCAAAACAATGAAAGGGTCTATAAATACTAATCTAATCTAAATATCTAAGAAAAACTGAAAAACTATGAAATTGGCATCAATAAATATTTCTCCATCTTTCTTGGCAATCTGGCAGTCGGCAGCAATGCTTCATTCGGTGGGCTCTTTGCCTTTAAACCTCAACTGACATATCGCAAGCATTGGCTGTACTTCCGGTGGAGTGTTGAGACGCGACGTGAGCTGGGCATCATATGTGGCATCCTAAAAGTCGGGGATCAGGCACTTGAGAGCATATGTTAAACACTTAAGAGCCGACCTTTGAGTGTGCGGCTTGATTAGAAAGTGCCAATATGCGTCGGAGGTTAAAGTATTTACTCCAGCGATTAACTTTCTCTTTTCCTCCAGTCCATGATAACTTGTTTGTTCAATCATGTTCGTCATGGTTATGCTTCCAGGTGTACACTGAGAGATCATGTTGGCCCAATAGAGTGTATTGTTGACCAAATCAATCATATTGTTGGCAATCATTTTACACCTTGAAGCTGCCCTTTCCGCTTTCATCATTTGAGTGTTCCATTCCGTGAAGAGTATGTCTTTGAATGGCTCATAGATCCTAGGCAATTTTGCTTCTTTCCCCACATCAGTATCTTGCCAATCAAGATATGAAGTTATGGTTTCTTCGGTCTGATCTAGCTCATTTCTGGCTTTTTCAATTTGCTGACATACTGTTGTAGATGCTTCACATAATGGCTCAGCCTCAGTTAGTTGTTGGCACAAGAGTCTAACCTGAGAGATTAATGCATTATTTATTTGAGCTACCTCTGCTCTGAAATCTTCGACTTTCTTGGTGCCCTTGATATCTTCGAGCTGTGCTAATAGTTGAGCGATTTGCTCATCCTTTGACTTCGTCATTTGCTCGTTTGCCGCTCTCAATTGTGCCAATGTCTCTATTAATTCTTTCTGCTTTTGGATTGCATTCTGATCAATCCTCTGCTTTTCAGTTTGCAGTTGCTGGTTTAATACATTGTTTGCTTGCTGTTGTGCTAGCAACTGCTCTTCTACCTGTGCTTCCTTGTTTCGCGCTTCGGCTACTTCTGCTTGCAATGCACAAATTTCTTGGTCCTTAGTCTTTAACAAAAGACTTACCTCCGATGCTTTATCAATAGTCGTTGCAGAATAAGCTCCCGCATACTGCGATAGCTTGGTTAGATCATCGGAGGGGTCCAATTCTTCCTTCCAGACTACATTCCCCGTAACTGTATGCTCAGGAAAGATGGAAGGTTGATCAAGCCTTCGTCTCTTCCTTGAGCGCTTAACAACCGCTTTGTGCCTAGGGCTGTAGAAAACGTCCAGGGGAGGAATATCTTCCACCTGGAGCACAATCTGATCGGAAGGGTCTTTGGTGATTACCTCAAGCTCCTTTGAAATGGGTGGGCCGCTGGTTCCGCTTAGAACCTGAGAAGAAGTGGTGTCTGGTGTGTCTTTGGAGCCTTCTTTTCCACTAATAATGGAATCGAATTGATTCCATTGTTTCAACAATTCGGGATCTATGGAGGTCTGGGATTTACTCTTCTCCTTTTCTTGTTCCAACCTCTTTTGCTCCTCCAACTCTTTCCATTGCTGTTCTTCTAACTCCTTTCTCTGTTTCTCTGCTTGCTCTCTTCTTTGTTTATCTGCTAATTCCTTTTTCTGCCTATCTGCCAGTTCTTTCTTTTGTTTTTCTGCTTCTTCCTTCTTCCGCTGTTCCTCCATCTGCTCCTTTCTCTGCTTCTCTGCCTGCTGCTTCTCTTGCCTTTCCTCCTGTTGTTTATTTTGTTCTTTATTTATAACAGGAGGTTGGCTTGTCTGTTTCTGACCGGGCTCGCTTGAGGAGGACGCTGAGGTTAATGTCGATAAATCCAGAGGCAGAGTTTGCAACCTCTGCTCTCTAAGTTTATTGAACTCAGTTAAATTCTCATCATTGTATCTCATCTTGGCAAGCTGCTTGGTTTGGCCTATTGAATCGGCAGCTACGAACAGGTCATCAAACTCATCCTCTTGGTGGTCAATCTTGGTCAATTTGGCCTGTTCTAGGGCATTGTAGGCAGTTTTATGTGGATCATAGAGTCTGGCTGGCATAGTGGGCAGGGATAAAGCTTGCATCTTTGTTGCCTCCTTTTCTGCATGCTGAATATTATGCAGAGTAAAAACACCCATCCTCAAGGGAAAAGAGGGCCAGCCCCTCTTCTTCTCTTTCTTGAGAGTTTGAGTGACACTCTCGGCCATAATCTGGTAGGAGATCTCTCGGGCTAACAGTTTGTCTGGAACATATAGAGGGAGAACATGCGGCTTGGCTTGGCTTCCATAAACCCTAATATAGGTAAAGTGCTCTTCTCCAAACCAACCTGCTACAGCTGGTAAGTCGAAGGAAGCGAGATAGGAAATTTTGGGAATAGGCCGATCAAAAATGGAATAATGAACGGGAACCATAAAACCATTGCAAATTTGATATAAATGGTCCTTGTAAGAGGACTTCCACAATTTCCGATGATACAAATGAATGGGCAAAGGGTCTTGGGTGGTCCATCTCCAACCGAGGATGGGAAACTCAGAGTTAAAGCACAATGTGTCCATAATGTAGGCGCTATAATAAAATGGGGGGATTTTCCTTTCGGTGACTACAGATTTAGCTCTAAAATCCCGAATAGCTACAGTCAATTTATCAGAAAGAATGGTGGCCCAATCCATGATAAAACCATTAACAACTGCTTCCATTAGGGGAACAATTTCTATATCGAAATTGGCAGAATCATGTAATCCCCATAGCCTACACATCATAATTCCCGCATAGCAATAGGGAGAAGCCAAAGAATCGACAGAGTACTTACCCGAGCTTTCGTGCTTGTGTTTGGCCGGGTTCTGCCTCCAATCATGAATGGGCTCGGATGGTACTTCATTTTCAGCTGCAAACTTCTCCACGAAGTCTTTGTTGTAGATTTTCTCTGGCTCGGGCAAATGATACATTTCCCTCAGGTGCTCTGGCTTGAACGACCCGAAAATCCTTCCGTCTCTTGTGTGGAACGTTCTATCAATAATTGGAATTTCCTCAATTGCCCATCGCACTACACCAGTGTAGGGAAGGACTTGCTCTCTGGCCGCTATTCTGTGAAGAAAGGAATCAGCCAACTCTTTAAGAGTTGCATCGGACTTTTTGAGTGGGTCCGCAGTAGCCACTGTCCCTGAAACTTTTGGTTGCTCAGCTTCTAGTAAATTATATGTGCCCTGCCATGTAGTCTTGTTAAGACCAGTGCATGTAGTGTCTGAAACGAGGCCTTTCTTGCTATTTGTAGCAGCTTGACCTGCTACAAGTGTAACAGTAGAGCCCGTAGCCCTCTTGGATCTTTTCCCCATCATGCTTAAGCTTCTTTCAAAAGACGAATTCTACACAATTGAAAGAGAGTTCGTAACAACATAATAACAATGACGCTACACAGTGGGATAGATATATCATTTGAAGCGTGCCAAGATTAATTTCCAAAAGTGGCTACGGATCCAATTGCTGAGAGGATATTGCAGATGCAATTAATGGTGATTTGAGGCCTGCTACCCATTAAATGTGATGATTACACCGTTATCCGGGTGAATGACTCACTTAAGCGTGCAACAGATATTCTGACGGTCAAACTTGGGTGTTCATTAATCGAAGGGGTAAAATCTTTTAAATACACATGCATTACCTTATCCCTTGCATTAACGGCATTTTGGGATTCACACTTTATCAACCAGATATGAATATAAAATTAAAGCTTTGAGTGATGGCTTTTAAGACTGCCGACCACCGATGAGCGATATCGCATCGCTTCAGGGAATAGGTGCTGCACAATTATCACCAAATGATCGTGCCGACAGCCGATAAGCGATATCGCATCGGGGGTAGGAACCGGGTGTCTTACCGAAGTGCGTGGAATTCTGCCGACGGCCGATAGCGATATCGCATCGGGTCGGGTTTTAAATCATAAAACGGTTTCGCATGAGGTATCGCCGATAGCCGATCGCCGACATCACGTCACGTCGGGACATGAGTTATGTGCCATTAGTGGTGTGCATGTAACGTTGCCGATCGCCGATAGCGATATCGCATCAGTGGAGGCCAAAATGCCATTTGAATGCATCTCTCATATTGTTGCGATATGCGATCTTGCGATCGCTTTATCGCAATAATAAAAGATTATTTATAATTTGAAATATTAATATCCCAAAAAGGCTTAAATATATGAAAACTCATTCGATTATGCGGCCTTTTTTGAACATACAAGCATTAATGCCAAAATTTTTAAAAGGGACCCATTCCATATGTTAATTTTTTTGAAAATAAGAATGATATGAAATGGGGGGTTGTTGTAGGGCACAACAAGACTATAAAGCTAACCCAGGCCTAAGGATTGAGGAGGATTATTGGAAGTAGGTTTCTGCTGCAAGAATAAGGTTGGAAGGCTATTCATTCAAGGGGAGGGTTGGAGATTGTGGGAAGGGACTTGCATCATCAAGGCTTCATGGTTGTAAGACTATTCTCCATTTTATTAATATAAATGCAATTATTCTTTCTCAATTACATCATTGTTGATATAATTTGTAGGATTCCTTGATCACCTACATAGATTGTGATTGCATATTGATCAGTTTATGATACATGATTGGATTAATTAGTTCATTTACCTCTTATGCTAGATACTAGATGCTTTGATCTCGTGTATGTTTCTGTCTATGCAGATCTTCGTTAGGACAACATGGAGAAGATGTGGGGAGCAATGGGAATATCTCTAAAGTTTCAAGGAGGAGCAGATGATTGAAAGCTCTGAAGGGGATTTCATCAATCATTTCAATTAAATGGTAAGTGGCCTCTATCATAGTATTTGTTTCAGTCAGTCATAGTCTAGAAAAGGTAGAAGTTCTTGGTTGTTTGTTACTATATTTGTCTGGAGTCTAGGTATATCACTCTTGTCTGGAAGAGGGATACGTCCACATAACAAACTGGCGACTCCACTAGGGATTTGTCTCACTCTCCATTATTTTTCTTGTTTGACCTTTTGAACATTCTGTAGAAGCCCACTTTGAGTGTGTGGAAATCTTAGAAATTTGGATTTTGAGTTTTATTTAATTGGTTTTTTATTCAAAATTCCCCACTGTGTGCACTTTAGCTTCAGACACATGGCGCACTTTCCTTTCCGCAACAATGCATGTGCGCACTAGTTTCCTCTATGACTTGTGCACATACCTAGAAAAATTCCAGTTTTATCCTCCTCAAGTCTATAGTTTTTGGTTTTTCCTATTTAGTTACACTTGTTTGCACCTTATTTGAGTGTCTATCAATCTGGCTGAGTGTCATGAAAATATTTTCTTGTGATTATCTTGTTTTTGAAAATTAGGGTAAAGTCCCATATGGTGAATAGTCGACCTATCAAAAGAGAGATCAGTTGGTCTTGCCTTGTTGACTGTATATCTTTCTTCTTTCAGTCAGATCAAGTCTTGAGTTTAGTTTTCTCTTTTGCGAAAGATTATTTTGTATGTGTAAAGAAATGTTTTACAAGATTGAGTATTGTTTGTGAAAAATACTCTTATGATAGTTTCGAAATGAAAAGTCATTTTTCCTTTCGTTTCTGAAGTATTCATGGACAGTACTCTTTACTACAAGTGAATTCATAGCATTCAATTAGGGAAAATCCATTTTAGTGATTATTGGTTTCTTGTTGCATTTTGCGAATTTCTGAGTGATTCTATGTTTAAAGGGGAATTTCTTGATTTCTTGTGTTATTGGGAAAAGTGAAATTTTGAAGTTATTTTCAATATTTGGGTAATTCTAAATTGGATATTTGCATTTTAGGAAAAGGGATATAGTGGGATTTAGAGTTTTTGTTTACATTTCTATTGAAATAAATGAAAGGATATTTCCTTACTTCAAATAGAAATTCATTGAAATGAAAAGATAAAAAATTCATTTTCGATTACATTAGGATTTGTGTTGAGTCATACTTTCATCAGTTTCACCTCCATTACCTTTGAGTAGGTACCAACTCTTAAAATCAACACTATTAAAATCAATCTAGAAATCTTTTATTTCTAGGGCTCTCTTCTGCCTATAGTAGATCAGGTTGTAGGGCTTTGGAATAGGGAAGTGAGTTAACTTTCCAAAGCTGCAAAAAAACATTAGCATCTTGTGATAGGGAGAAAAATCCATTTACTGCAATTTTGCTCTAGGAAACTCCCCTTATAAAGGAGTCAGCCATGAGATCATATCGGACCCAGTGAAGTGATCGATCCCACTTCATTGGCTACGGTAGAGTGATTTACACGTAATAAAAATGATGTTGAAAGGTACTTGGTAGTCACTTGGAAGTAAACCTCAGATTAACAATGTTAAGGAAATTTCAAGGGGATTGAGATTTTTTACTCTGCCCTTGTGTGTACATCTGATGTGCGACTGTCCCCCCAAGTTAAATTGTTTTATGTGGTAACCTTAGTGACCATATTCTTAAGGCTTTTACATGAGGTAATGGTGGAGGGGAAGTCTCCATTGTACCTAGAATAGATGTTGACTAGACTCACTTGGAAATTTCTAGAGGCTATTATTCATTCTAGATGGCATAAATGAAGTTTACTTCCACTAGATCGTGTACATTAAGCAGGTTGTCAGCATCACTGGTTCCACCTACTCTATCTATAGCCAATTTTTGCTTTGATCTTTGTGATGTTGGATTTCATCACCAACTGGTGATTTCGATGTGAAAAGCTTGTTTGCATGGTTTGAATCCTTCGATTTTTTAGCGTGTGTTAATTGTTTGCTTTTACCTTTTAGAGACCTTAGGATTGGATTGTGATTATTGTTTGATTTTGTGATAAAAAATTCCATCCTGACTAAATCACCAAGGCATTCATGTAGAATGAAAGGTAAACCCCCTGAGTTTACACCTAGTCAATTGGAAAAGATAAAAATTGAAAGGTGAAAATCAACAAGATCTAGAGCCTCAAAATAACCTGAAAAATCTACAGTTTTACAATATGAGATAGTAGGAACTGAAGTGAATCCAATGCAAGAAGTAGAATCAAGCTTAATTCATTATGACCCAGAGATTACTGAAGTAGTTCAAACTCAATCTAATATTGGTGAAGTTTAAAACATTGAACTAACAGAACCAGAAGTAGAAGAACTTGATTTTGATATTTCTCAACATGAATCACCTTCGATTATTATAGCTCCTACTCTTGAGCCACATTCACCTCGAAGGAAGTTGATAATTAAGACTGAATTACCTCCTGGGTTAATTAGCATTAAAGATATTACCGAAAATGAAGAGGCAGAAACACCTCATTCTCCATTTGCCTCTAGTGAATCTTTTGGCCCAAGATTTTTTCCAAGAGTTCCTTTTGATCCTTTCTGACCAGATTCTTGGTATTCTACCTCTTTGGACTTTTTAGGTCATAATTTTCCATCTCAATGCATTCCTTTTTATTCACCGAGAAGAACCATGCTAGAAATTCCTATTGGGAGCCAACCTACTGATTCATTTATGTTCACCATCTCCCCAAAATCACTGTTGTATGGTGGTTCGTCAGTTCCTCCTGGATAACAGTCACTTACTAGGACTTTTTCAAGAGTTGCTTTTTCTCCTCAACCTTCTACTTGGTCATCCAGTTTATCTACATTTATTGTTCATATCATGACGTCCATGCCTGAAGTACCTATGACATCATACCAAGAAATTCACATGGTATCCAGTAATTTAGGTAACCCTTGTTGGGTTGTGTTATATTCTTTCCACGACTAGCCCCAATAGTGAAATTGAGGGGTTAGAGGTGGGGTGGATCCCCCTTCGTTGCGTCGGGTGTAGCGGGGGGGTCACAGGAGGGTGGTAGCCCCCTTATCGGGGGGTTTGAGGGGGGCGGTAGCCCCCTTCTACGAGGTCGGGGTAATGCCTCAGGAATTTTTTTTTTTGGACCCTATATTAGGTGATTAGACCTACCTATGGTTTTGTGCATTTATTTCGCACATGGTTTTGGGCACGATGGTTTTCAATCCATGGTATTTTGTAGATCTGGTCAAGGGAACTACAATTATGTTCTAATCCAGGGTTAATAGATGCTTCAAAATGTATATATATGTATTGTAACATTGAAAGGAACATAATGAAAAATCAATCTAGTAGTCCCAGTTTTGGGATCCAGGGGAAAATATTTGTGTATATTTATTTTATGTGTTATGCTCTTGCCATTGTTTATTTTCTGTTTTTAGAATTCGTATGTAGGTAATTTATGTACAGGGTTAAAACCTACAACCCTCAAACAACCCCAACTGGCCTCCTAAGGGGAAACCACTTTATCCTCCGCCTGGAGCACAACCTGTTGTCAGATTTTATCATATGGTTGGAGGTCAACCTTTTACTAGAACTTATGGTCAGATACCTCAGCCCGGTCTGGGTCAACCTACTATAGCTCAACCTTTGCTTGGTACTCCTTATCTTGGGATGAACACTATTTGGAACCCTTGTTTTTCTCAACAGTTTGGTCCAGTTGCTCCACAAGTACCAATTTATCAACCTGTTCAACCTACTAGACAAGATATTCCTAAAATACCTATTCCATGTATTTTCATACTTGTCCAGTAGCCTGTTCAGGGAATTCTGAAAATAGTTGTGCAACAACTTGTCCAAGGAATTCCTCAAATACTTGTTCAACAACCAATTCAACGACCTATTCAACAATCGGTTCAACAACCTATCCAAAGTGCACCTCAAACACATGTTTTGCAACTAGTGCCAAGTTCACCTCAGACACCGATCCCAGGAGTATTGCAAATGGCCATTCTGGTTACCCCTCAAATACCTATTCCTCAAACCACTTAGGAAATCTCTTAAGCTTCTTCTTATACAATTAGCTTTAGGGTCTAGTCTACACCATAGATTCCTATCAGACAACTTGTTATAGGAACAATGCAAACATCTTTTCAAGGTCAATCTTATTAGGTTCCACCTTTTCAAGGAAAAGTTTTTCAAAGTCCACCTTTCCAAGGTCAAACTTTCCAAAACCTACCTTTTCAAGGTCAATTTATCCAAAGTCAACCTATTCAAGGTCAATTTGTTCAAGGTCAACCTTTACAAGCTCAACCTGTATAGGGGCAATATTACTTAGGTCAAATGGGTCAAGCTTAACCTTTCCAGAGTCAACCATACCCTGGTCATACTTATCAAGTCCCTATTCAACCTCAACCTGGTATGGTTCACCCTGGTTACCATGGTGGAATTCCAATTCCAACTGCATAGGCTATGCCAAGATATCCTGGGTATCCTCCTCCGGCGATTGGTCTTAACCCACAAGGTTATCAAACCTTACATCAAGATCTTAACCGACAGTTACCGTTTATTACAACCCTAGATTTACCTTATTTATCCCAGTTAACAAACGACCCTATTTATTATTACACTTTTTGGCTGGTGATTCCCACCAAGTTACCGAGTGACATATCAAAATTTGAAGGAAAATAAGGAGAATATCCATCCAACCATGTGATGACATATCATCTTTGGTGTGCATCGAATTCCTTAATCGATGATTCTATCTGTCTTCATCTTTTCCAAAGAACTTGAACCAGTTTGACAACCAAATGGTACATTGAGCTACCTCACACCTCTTTCCATAACTTTAACTCTCTAGAAACTGAGTTTTTAAACCATTTCCATCTACTGATTCACTATGATATTGGTACCGAACTAATGACTTCTTTAAAACAACCAAAATCGACTCACATTTCTGATCATATACATGAATGGAGATGTAGACGTCAGTTAGTCAAATTTTTTATTCCAGATCAGATTTTAGCTAAATGGTTTACAAAATCATTACTTCCCATTATTACCAAGGATGTTGCTAAGGGAGGTGTCATCACAAAAGAGCAGGTAATTTCTCATGCCCAATATTTATACTTAGTTTATACCCAATCTAGCACCTTGTATGAGAAAATCCTGAATTTACTGTGCCAGAAAATTTCAAATGATCCAATAGTTATAATTCCTATAGGATATAATGTCGTTGATGGTATAATAGGTTATATTAGCCAATAGTCTAAGGGAAAAAGAAAAATTCTAAAAGTACTCATACTTTGGCCATACAAGATTCACCCACTGAAAGCCTTTCTCCAGAAGCTATTTCCGAAATTAATGTCATAGAATCATCTACTGGCAAGAGTCAATCGTCCAGAGGTAAAAAGAAGGGGAAAGGTAAATCGAAACAAAATGCTTCTCTGAAAGAGAAACCCGCTAAAACTGAACCTACTGACGAGAAAACTAAACCTTGCTATCCTTGCCTTATTTGCAATGAGGATCATTATATGAAAGAATTCCCACATCAAGCGAAGGTTTCCAAATTCATTAAGGGTTCTCCAACTCCTGTTGTCTTGAAGGATCCATTTCCTTCTCAAGATAGAAAAATGTTTCCGCATAACACATCTTCCTCTTCCATATCACAAGATATCATGATGATGTCTTCACAAAAGGTTATGGTAGCTATGAGATCAAAATATTATGGATCTAAGGTCTTGTGGACAATGGAAATGAGGCTAGTTCATTTGGTCAACCTTCCAGTTCAATTCCTCCCCCTCTTTCTGAACCATTACATATCAAGAAATCAAACCCTGACATGATGATTCAACCACCTCCCAAAGGCATGCTTCGAAAATCTGTTTTCAATCCACATGCTAGAGCTGTACAAAATTACAACAATGTTTAATACCTAGCTATGTCTCCTTCCACAATGTCAGCTCTTGAGGTGTTGTAAACATGCACAACACAATGAAAGTTATTCTTGTCAGCCATTGGAGCTATTGATCCGCAAGATTATAATTTGATTATCTTTGATCTTGAGAGTCGTATACTTAGACTCTCTCATCAACTGGCGTTCCAAATTCCAATTTTTGTTAAAACCAGACGAGTGTTTCACACGGTTGTTGACGAAAGAGCTTCTATGTGTATTATGTCGATTTCTTGTTGGAATTATTTAGGTTTTCCAACTATCAATTAGTCACCTACCACTCTGAAAGCCTTTGATGGAAGAGGTTTTCATGCTTATGGAGCCCTAAATGATCTTCCCATAGAGTTAGACGATAAAACGGTCACGATCGAAGTTGAATTTGTTGATACTCAGCTTGATTACAACCTTTTGCTTGGTCAAAGTTGGACCTACATTATGTCAGTAGTGGTCTCATCACTTTTCGAATGATACAATTTCCTCACAAAGGAAAAATTGTCAAAGTAGACCAATTGTCTTACTACACTTCAGACGCTAACTCTACGAGTAGCATGCCTTTTGTCAGAAAAACAAATACTCTTTATGAGGATATTGGTGTTGATTTACTCAAAGACTCATCACTGATGGGAACCTTTGCGCTTCCTCCACTGAACTTTCCTTCTAATTTTGCCGAGGTTAACATGATTACATCAAGAACTATGGAATCTTCTGATCAATGGATAGTTCCTTCAGAGTCTTAATTAGCCTCCTATGGCAATGGAATGCCTTTGAGCCCGTTTGGATTAGCTTATCATGAAGTTCAATCTTTTTCTAACCCATCATCTTTGGATATTGATCGAGTGAATATGATTAACGATGATTATTCTCCTTTACCTTGGTTAGGACTAGTTTCACTCCCTGATCCTTTCGACTATACGTTTCCAACTGACGAAAGTATTATGGAAGTCATGAATTTGGATGAAATTCCATGAAATGATTACCATCGTCATTCATCTTTTCTACCTATCCCTGATAAAATTGAGAATGATTTTTCAAAAATGTTTTCATCTGAGATTGTAGATAGTCCAGAATGGTCCATTTTAGTTTTTCAAGATGAATCCGAAAGGAATTTGGGAAACATATTTACAGTGATTACCATTCGCATCTCAGTCAAAACATGAATTATTGAAAATATTCACATAGGCGCCTCGTGCTCATTCAAAGAAATTCGAATGTGTAAAGCCCTATTTTAAGAATTATGTAATATTTTTTCCTGGTCCTATGAGGAAATGCCACCCAAGAATTGTTGTGCACGAGATTAAGACTTACCCAGATGAAAAACCTATTAGACAATGATTACATCCGATGCATCTACGAAAATATGTTGTGATTAAAGCTGAGGTTGAGAAAATGCTCAAAGTAGGTTTCATCTACCTAGTTCACTTGACTGATTGGGTGTCCAATATTGTACTCTCTAACAAGAAGTAGGGAAACATCAGAGTATGTTTTGATTACAGGGATATTAATAAGGATTTTCCAAAGGACAACTATCCTACTCCCTATATTGATCAAATTATTGACGATTGTACCAGAAATGAAATGTTTTCATTTATGGACAGATTTTTTGGCTACAACCAAATCAACATAATCTTAGCTAATAAACACAAAACCACATTCATCTTCCCATGGAGTAACTTTTCCTATTGAAAACTCCCATTCGGTTTGAAGAATGTCGGTGCAACTTTCCAACGGGCTATGTCTTACGCATTTCATGATATCAAGCATATTGTGCAACCTTATTTGGATGACTTGCCATATCATTTGCTGAGACGGGAAGACCATACAACACGTTTGAGAGTTATATTTATTAGATGTATTACTAAAATATCCGCTTGCATCCACACAAATGTGTTTTTGTGTGCAATCTGGTTGATTTCTAGGATTTATTGTTTCAAAGGAAGGCATTCATGTCGATTCACTCAAGGTTGAGGCTATTCTAAATTTGCCTCCTCCTCCTAATTTCTGTCAACTCCAAATTTTGCAAGGGAAAGAAAACTTTCTATGTCGATTCATCCTGAACTACGCTGAGTTAACTAAAGGTTTTACTTGACCGTTGAAAAATGGCATCTCATTTACTTGGGATGAAGTGGCACAAAATGCCTTTGATGCACTTAAACATGGGTTGACTCATACATCGTTGTTCCATCCTCCCGATTATCATCGAAACTAATTTTTATAGTTAGTTGCATCTGATGTCACTATTGGCATGGTTTTAGTTCAAGAAAATGAATTGATTGAAGAACATGTGATATATTACTTAGGCATAAGTTTGACCAAAATTGAAGCAAAATAGGCACATGTGGAGAAATTAGTCTTGGCAGTCGTTCAAGTTGTCCAACGTTTTCATCACTACATTCTATTGCGCAAAACTAATATGATTTATTATTGCAACCCTATGGTTTACATTCTTACTAGACAATTGCGAGGGGGAAAATATTCCAAATGGATAGTCATCCTACATGAATTCATTAAATCCAAATCTAAGAAATCGATAGTATTTGTTGAACTATTAGGTGACTTTCTCCGTACTGAGATGGAAAATGTGGCAGAGGATTCTCTTCCAGACAAATATCTCTTTTTGATTAGTACTTTAGATCCCTGGTATGAAGATATCATCATTTATCTCTAGACCCATACATTTCAGCCATAAATGAGTCTAATTGATTGTTGTTGTATCATGTAACCAATCTCAACAATAAAATATTGTTGCCGATACACTTTATCATTGTGGTGCCAATTCCATATTCAGACTATGTTTAACTCACGAGGAAGCCAAAAAGGCATTAAATGAATTCCATTATGGAGCTTATGGCAATCATATGTCAGGGTTTGTCACTTCTCAAAAGATCCTACGCGCGGGGTATTTCTGGCCTTCTATGTTCAAAGCCTGTATAACTGCAGTCCGAAAATGCCACAATTTTCAAGTATACGATCGAAAAATGCGTGCACACCCAACTCCTCTTCACCCAATCATTTTTTTCAGTCCTTTCACCAAATGGGGTATCGATTTCCTTACATGTAACCCTCACTTGGCTCGGGGGCATGGGTACATTATCCTTGTGGTAGATTATTTTACGAAATGGGTTGAGGTGATGCCTACATATAAGTATGATGGTGAAACGAAATCCATTTTCATATTAAATCATGTGATTGCTAGGTTCAGAGTCCCACAAGCCATCATCATGGACTATGGTAGGCATTTTCGAAACTTTATGATGACTGATCTTACTACGAAGCTAGGTCTGCGTCATGACAGTTCTACTCCTTATTACCCATAGGTGAATGACCAAGTAGAAGATGTTAACAAGGTTTTAACTACCATGATTAAATGGATCATCGAGATTTATAAATGATATTGGCATCTAATGCTTTTTCCAGCCTTGTGGGCATACCGTACCACAACAAAACTTTAGCTGGTTTTACTCCTTTCCATCTCGTTTACAGTGTGGAAGAAGTTATACCTATTGAATGTGAAACACCAACGTTGAAACTGGAAATTGAATTATTACCAACCACTTCTTGTGAGGAAGAACGTTTCTTGTACTTATCACGTCTAGATGAGACTCAAAGTGATGTTGCATTAGCTAGTGAGGCCCAACAGAAACGAATTGAAGCATAGTATGATCAAAATGTCAAACTTCATTCATATGCAAAAGGTGATTTAGTCTTGGTATATGATCAAAAGCACGATAAGTTAGGTTCTGGTAAATTCGAGCCTATGTGGCATGGCCCTTATGTTGTAAAATGTGCATTGGCAAAGGGGGCCTATGAACTAGTTGATTATGACAGAATTCCTTTGGGAAAGCCTAGAAATGGTCTTTACGTAAAGAAATATTATGCTTAGATTGTTCAGTGACGAATTTGTATATTGTTGTACCATATTTTATGCGTGGCAATTTTTAGAAGTTTTTACAATTTTCCACTACTTCTCCTAATTATTTTGTGTTACACTTGATTTGCAAATTTTGATGCTCCCTACAAATTTCATTAGCTTCGCTGATGGCACCAGTTGTAGTACTCATAATTTATCTTGCGCAGCCCAGGTCATTTATTTGCCCATAGATGAGTTAGTTTTTATTCATGGGATATGCCTTGGTCGAACAATGAATAATATTGCAGAGTATAGTGCAGTGAGTGATTGAGGTATTATCTTGCGCCATTTCATTTGGCATTCATCGATTGATTATTATGTTAGATTCACAACTCATAGTATTACATATAAATGGTGTTTATTCAGCTAGAAGTGCTTCCATGTTAAGAATGTTTTTTCAAGTTCATCTCTTGAAAAGAGAATTTTATTATATTGAGTATCAACATATTCCAAGAAATTTAAACACATTAACTGATGCATTGGATAATTATGTGTTAAATTGGCATTTGTAAAACACGTAAAAAAATTAATGCAATATTCATCCATATATTGTACAAGATAGACTAAAATAGAGGTAGTAGCTTTCATTAGGTAAATTTTTATTAAAAGTGTGGTTTTTAAAAAATGTCATCAAAAGACATGAGGCCCCGTGACCTTTATTTTCCGAACATGCTGGTACATCATCAAAAAGCAAAAATATAGCCCTCAGACTAGTGACTACGCATGATGATGATCATGGTAGCATATAACAGTGTGAGCTACCAGTTGTAACAAGAAACTAATGGGTTTGTGAACCCCCATAGTATGCCTCTGATAGTGGAGAGGCAAGTCATCTATCCCAACATCCAGGATGTCTAGGGTCAACCTCTCAAGGTTGTGCTCTAACTCAGTAAATGTCTCTTATTGTTAGGTCCCTATACTATTAGTGTAACCCCTTATTGTTATTAGTGCAACCCCCTTATCGTATTACTGTGCCCATATAGTCCCCATGTTGTTATTATTATGCCCCATAGAAGCCCACTATTGTATTGTTGTGCCCCTACAATATTATTGTTATGTAGGTTCTGATTGTATTGGGACCCCTTAGACTCCTATATATAGAAAGGAGGTATTGTCATTTGTATCATCCAATAATTGTTCATTTGTGTAATGTAAAGGAGGTTCCCCCTTGAAGAGATTGATTTCTAAGTCCTTGATCTATATTTTCTATCTTTTTGTGAGATGGTTTCATAACATTTGGTATCAGAGCTTTGGATTCTAGGTTTTCGCTGCTCCAAACATGCCATCATGAAATTTTCGCTATAATGGTTTCGCTAAGAAGTTTCAGAAGCTAAAAAAAAACCCATTTGAACCGAAATTATTCTGAACCTCGTGTATGAATTTCAAATCTTGCCTCACTATATGTTTAGATATATGATTTGAGGAAGTTAGGGTTTTTCCAAGCTCCAAAATTCCATTTCAAACAGGTCATCGTGGAATTTTTGCTATAATTTTGTTTCTATGAAGGTGCAGATGCTGAAATTAAAACCCATGTGATTTGAAACCTTGGTGACGCTTGGCCCGAATTTCAGATCTTTTTCCGCTATCATTTCAGAGATATGGTCCAAGACATTTAGGGTTTTTGCAGGCTCCCAAATTACATCCCAAACAGGTGACCTTGGGAAAATCATCATAACTTTCTTTTTAAGCATCATATTGAAATTTCGTAAGACGTTACAAAAATAGGATGGAATTTACTTCTCTATCTATTTTTTTAGGTTTGAAGGTTGAAACAGTGACATGTGGCACTTCGTACAAGTTTGCTCTAATGAAAAAGTATATAATTAGGTCATCTTGGGAGATTGGGCATAACTCTTTCTTGGAGAATCCAATTTTGATAAGACTTGTGGCATTGGAAGGAGGACGTAGAGGGCTACCACAGGTAGTAATTCTAAACCTTGGGTATCCTAACTTTTAAGGATACAACAGATTCAATATCGAGATCCTAAAAGTAAGAAAAAGAATGACTCGAATAAAGAAAATAGAAACACCTATTAATCAAAATTGGATGGATGATTTGAAGAATTCGATCGAAACTAAGATAAATAGTTTTATCTATGCCATGGAAGCTGATATCGATGGTATGGAAGCATACTGGAAGAAAGGCATGGAATATTTGAAGAAATACATGGAAGGTTTGAAGGAAGGTGGGACAAAGCTGCTACAAGACAAGCCTCCTAATGTAGAAAAGGTAGTAGAGGAAACTCATGATGAGAAAAAAAGTAATGTTAATCATGATCTCATAGAATCTAATGTTGGATTCAAGACCCAACATATTTCAAAGATAGATATTAGGAAGTTTGATGGCAAGGATCCCGTAAAATGGATACTACAGATGGAGAAATATTTTGATCTACATAATGTGAAAAACACACAAAAAGTACGTATTGCATCTATTTCGAACCAAATAAATTTTTGGTATAGATGGATTTGTTATCTTAAACAACTTGTCACCTGGTCAATTTTCCCAGAGGAAATTATAGCACATTATGAGGATACAAAGAGAAACACCTTCTTTAGCCAATTGATAAATCTCAAACAAAAGGGTTCAATGGCAGAGCACATCGAGGATTTCCAAAAATTGAATATAAGGGTAAATGATATTCCAGAGAAGCATAGGATTGAAGTCTTCATAGGGAGTTTAAATAATAACATCCAACATGAAATTCGCCTTTGGGAAAGTGATTCATTGGAGAAGGCATACAAGTTGGCAAGAAAAATTGAAAGCAAAATTATGGCAACAAGGAAGCCTACAAGGTTGACACCAAAACAATTAGAAGAAAAAAGAGAAAAAGGGCTTTGTTATAATTGTGATAGAAAATACACTAAAGGTCATAAGTGTGCTGAGAACAAATTAATTTACATATATGGGAAAGAAGAGTGAGAAAATGAACAAGAAACGTCAAAAGAACATCATATACACTAGAAAACAATCCTAGAGAAAGAAGAAATGAATCTGACAATATCTTGTAATGCATTGACAAGAATTACCACTCCTCAAACTCTCAAGTCAGAAGGGAATATCAAGAAGAAAAAGGTAATAGTGTTGATTGATTCGGGTAGTACCCATAATTTTATTCATTGTAAGATAGCCAAGGAATTGAATTGCTTCCTATATGTAGCACCAAAGTGTCAAGTAATGGTTGCAAATGGAGGAACCATAAATTTCTCTCGAAAGTGCCATAATATCAAGCTATCCATGGGAGAATATGTCTTGAATAGTCCAATTCTTTCCATTCCAATGGGTGGTGCAGATGTTGTACTAGGAGTCCAATGGCTACAATCGTTTCCTTGAATTTTTTTTGGGAAATAAATTAAGTTGAATTAAGGGGTATGGCAAGGAAACCGGGAAAGATAATCAGCTCTAACAACATGAAAAAGCTTCTAAAGAAAGAACAACAAGGTGTAATTTCACAATTATGTTCACTAGAGTTTCCCACATCGAAATCATCTATTTCTCTAGATCTTGAAAATGTTTTGGACAATCATTCCAAGGTATTTGAGACTCCTAAAGTCTTCCCACCTATTCGTGATCATGATCATGCTATTCATTTGATTCCATGAAGTGTTCCCCCAAATATCAGGCCTTACATATATCCATATGCTCAATAGAGTGAAATTGAACGTACGGTTGTAGAAATGCTAGAGGTTGGTATAATTCAACCTAGTTAAAGTTCTTTCTTTGCTCCAGTGGTATTGGTACATAAGAAGGATGGATCATGGCGCATGTGTCCAGATTATAGGGAGCTCAACAAGCTTACTATTAAAGATAACTTTTCCATTCATGTCATTGATGAATTATTAGATGAATTACACGGAGAAATTTACTTTACCCAGTCAGTTATTTGTGCAAGATATCATCAAATCAGAATGAATACTGAAGACATTCCAAAAACAACATTTAGAACTGATGAAGGTCATTGTGAATTTTTGGTCATGCCTTTTGGCCTTACCAATGCAGCTTCTACATTTCAAGGTTTGATGAATTCCATTTTCAAACCCTTCCTTAGAAAATTTGTGATATACTAATCTACAATAAGTCTTGGAAGGATCATGTTCAACATCTTGAAAGGGTGCTCAAAAAATTGGAGGAGAAACAATTATATGCAAAAAGCTCCACATGTTTCTTTGGAGTACAAGAGGTGGAATATTTGTATACCTAGTTAGCTCATAGCTCATGTTATCATCCTCAATCTTATCGGCAAACTGAGATAGTGAACAAATGTTTGGAAGGATATCTTCGTTGCTTTGTATCTGATAAAAAAAACACAATGGGTCAAGTGTTTGCTGCTAGTTGAATGGTGGTATAACACTTCCTTCCATACTGCAGCAAAAATGACCCCATTTATGACACTTTATGGATATCATCCACCATCCATCACGTCATCTTTAAAATAAAATTCTAAGGTTCAAAAAGTGGAAGATCACATCAAACATCAACAAAAAGTTCTCAAACTCTTAAAGGATAACCTCACTTTGGCCCAAAATAGAATGAAACAACATGCAGATCAACATTGCGGCGAAAAAAGTTTTGATGTAGGTGACTGGGTATTTCTACGACTACAACCATAAAACAAATGTCCCTCAAGCAAGCTAAGAAGGATAATAAATTATCACCAAAGTATTATGGTCCATATAAGGTGTTACAAAAGATTGGTAATATGGCATACAAATTGGAGTTTCTTGCATCTTCCAAAGTGCACCTAGTTTTCCATGTTTCATTCTTAAAGAAGGTTATAGGTGAGAATATCCCAGTTCAAACAATATTGGTAGAAATTGACGAGGAAAGAAAAATCATATTGGAATCAGAAGCAGTCACAAAAACAAGAACTCGAAAGCTACGAAATCGATTAATTTTAGAGTATCTCATCAAGTGGAAGAACTTACCCGTTGAAGATTCCACATGGGAGGATGAGAATTTTATACAGAAGCATCTAGAACTACTCAAGCGTTGAGGACAACACTTTTTGAAGGAGAGGGCCATGTTAGGTCCCTATACTACTAGTGTAACCCCTTATTGTTATTAGTACAACCCCCTTATTGTATTATTGTGCCCATATAGTCCCCATTTTGTTATTATTATGCCCCATAGAAGCCCACTATTGTTATTGTTGTGCCGCTACAATATTATTGTTATGTACGCTCTGATTGTATTGGTACCCCTTAGACTCCTATATATAGAAAGAAGGTCTTGTCATTTGTATCATCCAAGAATTGTTCATTTGTGTAATGTAAAGGAGGTTGCCCCCTCAAAGAGGCTAATTTATAAGTCGTTGATCTATCTTTTCTATCTTTTTGTGAGCTAGTTTCATAACACTACTGCATTCGGGTTCGGCACTGCGAGAGCTACTACCTGATCACCATGCCTATCATATCTGCATAATCTTGTCGGTCTCACTAGGGCCACATATGCATGATCGTTTTAGACAATTAGTTTTGGATGCCAAAAAATAATAAAAAATTCAAAAATTCAAAAACAACCGAAGTGTAATCTTTGAGAGCAGTTTTGTCAGTGCAATGTTATATCAGATAAATGGAATTGGTTTTTCCACCTCACTTATGCCTATATAGAGAAATTTCCGCCCCATGCCCTTAGAAACTACGAACATCGTGATTTTCAGTGTGAAAAACATGGCCTATGTGCACAGGCCCAATAAGGGTTAACTGTGCACAACGAGGGTGATTTTCAATTTGAAAACCCTAAAAAAAAAACCAAATACATGGTAAATGAAAAATGAGAACCATTAAAACGAAGATCTCGAAGAGGTGATTTACCTAAAGAAGGCGACTAACAATTTCATCCAATGGTTTGCCCACAATCTGCCTTTGAAGTTCTTGGTGAAAAATGAGCTCTATCACTCTCAAAGGGTAAAAAACACAAATGGTAAAAATGTTTTTACTTTTTAGGTTTTTATAAGTTCTTAGGCCTATTAAAATATTATTTTTTTCCTATTAGCCCTTAAAATACAAATTTATAATGTTTTTCACTATATTTTTGAGCAGCGATATGATTTTTGAGTTTAAGTGTGCAGATCATAGGTTATTTACAAAAGCAAATCATTTTTGCATTGAGTATATTTTTATCACTTTTTCGAACTCGTTAAAACTTACAAAAAAGTGAAAGTAGGGAGTTCTCCTTACGCCATTTTCAAACTCCCTAAATGTGAAAAGATCCCTAAGAACTTGATTGTTCGAACTCGTAAAAATAAATAAATAATTGTCTATTCAATATAAGTTTACCCCTTTTACGGACCGAACTAGACTATTTACGAGAAAGGTATACGTTGACTAATCATGGTCAATAGAGTTCTCTCCTGCATTATTTTACCCTTTTTTAGGCTTGAGGGACTTAATTTATGAAAAAAATTTACGAAAAAGGACACTGTGGAGTTTACTTATGTTTTTCTCTTGACTCCCTAAAACTGAAAAACACCAAGATTTACTTTCTCCGGGCTCATTAAAATTTATGTTGAAATAACTGAATGAGTTTTCTTTTTGTGTCTTTTCAAACTCTTTAAATATGAAAACAACATCGAGTTAGCCCTTCACTAGACTCGTAAAATCTAAACAGTGTAGGACTCGTTAAGCATGACGAGATCGAACCAGTCCTTCTTAGGGTTCGTTAAAAATTTTGTGGAGGACTCATCTGATGTATGAGATTACATGACAAGCATATGTTATCCTCCTCGAGCTTCTAAAAAATAAAGAGGTACTTGTCAGTAATGGTGGGGGAAAAGTGAGAAAGAACCTTTATTTTTCATTTTATAAAAGGCATTATGTTGCTCTTGAACATGACACTCCATCACTTTTTGTGTCCGGGTTGGAAAATCCATTTGTCTCCTAATTGGCCATACCTCATTGAAAGTATTCATTTGGTTTTGTGAATTTAATTTTTGAGTCAAATGCTGCCAAGTCAAAATGTCGTGTCACTAATATGTTTAAGAGAAATCTAACCTTAGTGGAATTACTTTTCCATTCATAGATTTTAGTTGCGTCGACCATCCCTAAGGCAGTCGTAAATTACTCCAAACTGTTTTTCTTCAAAACATGACATGAGTTTCATGTCGTAGGCCCTCTTGTGAGAAGTTTCTTCCTATCGAATTCAGCTCATTATCTAGGAAGTTGATCTAGAAACCTTCAGTACCTTGGAGCCTGCATGCCTTAATGGTAGGTTTCTTGCCTTCAATGATAGATTCTCATCATTGACCTTCAATCGAATGATTCTATGAGTGTTCATCATCAGCATGGCTATTCATACTTCGTAAATTGTATTAGAAGTACCTTGAGATCCATTGCCATTATTAGTGGTTTCTCTCGCACTTGTTAATGATTGACATCATTGACCAATAATCAAGTGGTTTCTACCATGTTCGACTACAAGATATTCACTCGCATGGTTAGGTTCATACTACAGATCAAGAGATGTAGATCAAGACTTTGGATCTAGTTTCATCCATCCATGTTGTGTGGAGTTATTAAATATTCATGATTGTAAACATAGATCCATAATTGAATCCATACTATATCGTCTATTGATATGGATCTTCATATGTATTTTTGTACTAGTTCTTTGAGACATTTATACTCTAAGTATGGGAATGCCTACCTCAACGATGATTATATATTGCATTGTAACATTTTTTTGATTGTTTGAGGTCTTCTATTACAGTCTCTAACCCAAACCTTGAGAAAGCGCTTTAGTCATAAAATATTCCTTATGACTTTGCACTTTATGGGGCAATTTGTTACATGTCATTTTATCACATTAGGTAAATGACATTCCCCAAATGTCATATCTTTGTCTTCCATAAATGTGTCCCAAAACATTCCCTACAAAGTTAGAATCTAAATTATCCCAAAAAAAGTGGAATTCTTGGATCCCATGGTTCAAAACCTTGTTTTTGGCTTCCTGTGCAGTTCCCTAGTCAATTTTCATGCATACGAAGAAGAGTCCATTAGGAACTGCACATAAGTACACACTATCTTACACTACAACCTGCACACATGACTTAACGCATGTAAAAATAAAAAGTAAATTCTAGAAGCATTATTAGTCATATCTATTCCAACTAACAAGCTTCGAATGGTTTCTTATTCAACCCTGATCCCTCCCATCATAGAGCTACTCCCTCTCTTTGTGGATTCCCTATCCCACCATTAGTGGATCTCATCCCTTGGAAAATGGATCCCAAACTTTCCTGTCTTGGCCTATAAAGCTAATCCAGGCCAAAGGATTGAGGAGGACTGATGGAAGTAGGCATATGCTGCAGGAATAAGGTTGGAAGACTATTCATTCAAGGAGATGGTTGGAGATTGTGGGGAGGGACTTGCAACATTAAGGCTTCATGGTTGTAAGACTATTCTCCATTTTATTAATATAAAGACAATTGTTTTTTCTCAACTACATCTTTGATGAATCAGAACCCTGTCAGGAAGAATGATATGCAAGTGAATCTGGAAGCGAACGCTGATAAAAAATATAAAGTATGAAATACAAGCACATACAGACATATCAGCAAACATGCAAAGCTTGATATATGTAGGACAAATCTTAGAGGATCAATATACAGTGCAGGACTATGGAATTATGCCAGACTCAACCATCATCCTAAACACGAGGCTGAGAGGTGGAAGCTTTGGATCTAGCTCAAAGGGCACAGGTTCTTTCAAGGATGCCATCAAAGGGAAGGGGGAAGCCATCAACAAGCCAGCACCACCACAAGATCTACCTAGAGCCTATATTGTTAAGAAAAAAGCATAGAATCCAGTACTGAAAATTGCTCTGCCTGAGGTAAATAAATTTTATACTGATTTTTATACAAAGGCTGTCATATGCAGATTCAATGGCTTTTGGCCCAAATCAAATGCATTACAACAATGAATCTACTCCACATAGACAACAAATTGTGATATCCATTTATGCTCCAAAGGTTTTTTTTATTGTTAGATTCGACACGGTTAAGGAAAAGGAATATGTCCTCCATGAGAGACCATGGTTCTGGGGCAATGCAGGACTCTTCATGACTCCCTGGTTCCCAGGTTTTGACGCCACTACCATGGTGGTTTCCAAAATGCCGGTATGGGTCAAGATACACAACCTCCCGCTACACTTCTAGCTACCCAAAGTCTTCGAAAAAATGGGGAATGTGATAGGAAAATACCTCAAGTTAGACGTGGAAAGAGTTTTAAGAGGCATACATACTTTTGTCAAAATTTGTGTAGAGGTAGATCTTAGTCAAGGCTTACTTGACAACATAATTCTGATCCATAACAACACACAGTGGAAACAACCACTAGATTATGAGAACACGACCTTTAGGTGTCATGGCTGTCAAAAAATAGGTCACCTTCTTAGTAATTGCCCACAAGCCAAAAAATAAACCAGAAGAAACAAGAAACAATCAGAAAAGCTAAGAGGCTGGCAACGCACAGTGAATCCATATGAAGTAGTAGAGGATGAGGAGGAAACTATCCCTCCACCAGATCCTGATGATGGCCCTATTGAGGAGGAAGCTACGGAAACCATCCCCAAATAGAAAAATCAGACACACAAGGCACCAGAAACTGAGGAACTTGTAGCACAAGAACTAATGGACTCTTTGCCAGAGAAGATAACAGACACAATGGACACTAGTGGAGCCAAAAGACATCATTCTCCAGATCACTCTGATATAGACAAGGACAATCCTCGCCATGTGGAGGAAACTTCTCTTGTACTTTTTTCGTCCTCACCGACTCAAGGGGATTGGCGAAAGGTTAAGAAGAAAAAAGGGAGAAAAGCATAAATTTATCCCTAAATGTACATTATTTTTCCGGTTACTTTCTTTCTGATTTTTCTTTTGACAGTAGTTTTTTGATCTGCTTTTTGCATATGCAGCTCAGCATCTACAAAATGTAATTTTGTTATTATTAATAAAATTACGATTTTTCCTTAAGGGAAAAAAAAACTACATATTTGGATTCCTTGATCACCTACATAGATTGTGATTGCATATTGATCAGTGTAATGTTCCTTAATAAAAATAAAAATAAAAATAATATAATATAATATTAAAATATAAGCAAATAAATGATAAACAATAAATAATAGTAAATAAATAATGAAGAAAATATAATAATAATAAATAAATAAAATAGTAAATAACAATACTAGAGTTCTAAATAAATATAAATAAAAGTAAACTATAAAAATAGTAAAAATAAGTAAAGTTATTAGAAAAGTAAAAATGAATAAAATAATAAAGAATTATATTAAGAGAAATATTAAATTAAGTAAAACTTAAAATAAAGAAATAAAAGTTGCATGTTGACACATGGAATGTGTATTTGCAGTCCCCTTTCAATTGTTTGGTCTATTTAATAGACGAAGAGGAAGATGAGATTCATCATTCCTTCTCTCATTCTCTGGAAAGAAAAGTGTGGTGAGACAAAGGATTCCTTGGTAGTAGTACGTTGATTGAGGGCTCAAGGGTGACCAACAGTAGAAAGATTATGTGTAGCTGAGCCTACGGTTGGATGGAGAATTGTGCCCAAAACTTTGTTGTGGTTAGTGAGATTCAAATAGCATTCAAGTCCAAAATTACAAGTAAGGAATATCATCACTACAGGTAAATTGCCTTTATTCCTATTTCTCAAAAATTGTATTCCAATTAGTTGAATAGAAGTTTGTTGATTGTAAATCGCATAATTGATCTAATTAGTCGCATTTTTTAATTTCAGAGTTGTTACATATGATATCAGAGCGAGTTTGACTCTATGCGACCTCAAGGTATAAATTTGAAAAAAAATACAAACTTTGTGAATAAATGCATGAACAAATTAACAAGTCACCCAACCATATGCATAAAAATATTTACACAAAATTAAGTAGGGTGCAATTTTCTATCCTGAGATTTAATTACTTTATGACATCCAAATGCTAATTCTCGGTTGTGTTTTTCCATAAAGAATCATTTCAGTTGGAATCTAGATGAACTGCATGCAATAAATGTAAAGAAGCTAGTGGGATCTCTTTGATTACTTGATATTTGAAAATGCTACATGCATATCCAAGAGCTCAGTTAAAAGCTACAAATATATCCTCTCTAACACTTATAAACCCTAGACTACCTAACTAAGGAAATCTAGGGTGAAGGAATTTTTGCAAAATTTTCTTTATTCCACATTCAGTGGAGGCCCAAATTTCGAACAACTGACCTCCCCCTATTATTGCCATTAACCATCATGATTATGACTTTTTCAGTTCACCGAAAGGGTTAATTTTCAGATCCTCTAATCTCTGATGTTTTTCGAATGTAGCTGAGAAGCACGGGGTTGACTGAGGTGAACAATGCAGTTTATTTCAATGCATTGCATTTGAAGTCTCTGACTTGTCTCTTAAGATTAAGATATGCTCCTAATGAAACTAAGAAAAACTAGAGTGTATGGAATTCCAAATTTTATTTTTATTTTTTTTAGATGATGAAAAAGATTAGATAGAAAATATATCAAGTTGGGATGTGGCCTCCATTCTGTCTACTAATCGTAATTAATGGATAGAATCTACCAATTAAGATACAAAATGCTCCAAAAATAAAACAACTAATTCCATGGAATTAAACAAAGTCAAGTTTATCTGGGCTTCATGTTTCTCGGCTTTTTGTGGGAGTTCAACATCTTTGATATATCTCTATGCATTATGGAAGATGTTTTATTGCTGCTAAATTTAAAAATTTGTAAGCAATTGGACTGACAAAGGTTATTCTCTTTTGCGGGGTATCTGTTTATCTGCCACTTAGACATTTTCTGAACTCTGTTTCAGGACTGGGATGGTCTCTTTGTTATGTATGCAGAATATTATATTTTCTTAATATAATCTATGATGATTTTCTCTCTGAAAAAACAAAGTCAACCGATGAAATCCTTGAGAGCATAAACTTCACAAAAATACACAACTATTCCATTAAAACTACACAAATTCTTCTATTGAAATCGAAATCCACCTACGCGCACGAAATTAGTGGAAATTCCAACACAAGGAGCTAAGTGGAAAAACGTTAAGTTAAAAAAAAAAGAAAAAAATGTGAGTGAGAAATGTTAAGTTATCACAAGTTAGGTAGAAAAATGTCAAAGTTAAAAAAATATAACCTCAAGTGAAAAACACGTTAAGTTATAACGCATTAAGTGGAAAAACGTTTATCACATAGTGAGTATGCTCCTTTGTTCCTTTTGTTATCAATATTCCATTTATGGCTCTCAGAATCTATCTTAAGTGGAAGTTAGTATTATTCTTAAATTAATATTAATTTGATAATTTGAATATATATTTGTATCTGTTAATGGGTATTTTTTATTGGCTATTGCAGGCTCATTTTCTTATTATAAATTTATTAACATAATTGAAATAGTGTGAGATTTTATTTATAATTTTTTTTCCAGATTAAATAATTAAATGTATATTTTATTTGGTAAACTGAAATGTGGAATAGCATTAATATATTTATGTTTTTTATTTTATTAAATTAAAATGTGTGCTTGTTAATTTTCATTTTAATTTAGAAATCATAAAATTCAATGTATATAAAATTTAAAATGCAAGGATATAATTATTATAATACTAACCATGGTATTAATAATGATTATTATTTTTGAAAATGTGTTTCAAAATTGTATCCTTAAAATAATTAAGAAAAATTAAGTGAAAAATAAATAAATATATATTGTTTTATAAAAAAAAAAAGTAAAGTAAATATTTTAAAGAAATAATAATAAAGAAAATACATATATAAAAATATAGAAAGTCTTAAGTTCAAATTTCATAATTCATGTGGTTCCTAATGTTTAAATTCATATAGAGTGATATATATATATATATATATATATATATATATATATATATATATATAATTAATGATATTGTATAATTGTATATAAATATATAATATTAATGATATTGTGTAATTGTATAAATACATGTAAAGTGGACAACACTAGACATAAATATATAATAGAAAATTTATGAAATGCAGTCGATAAATTGAAGCTCAATGAGACCAAAATAGTCATGGGTCAACTACTTAGAAGGATGCAGATGCAATTTTCACGACTTTTCTTCTTTATTTGATTAAATTGTGTGGTGAACTAGATAGGATTGCATAACTTATCTTAGAGAGATACTTTTGTGGAGCATATCAATCATGCCTTCTTGTTTAAATTCTATTGATACATCTAAATCATACACTATGATTTTAGTTATGGTTTCAGTTAACTGTTATGATTATTGAGTATAATGTCGATTCATGATATGATGGTATGTGGTAAATGGACATAGTTCCGATGCGGGGATAATGATGCACATGTGGATCTTATTTATTTAGTTGTTACGATAATGATGATGTATTCTTATGATGATTATGATATGCATAGGGATTATGATATTATGTTGAAATGTGGTTCATTTATTACGTGATGATACGTCTTTGATGTTGAATGTTGATGTTATATCTTAGGAGGATATTATGATGTGAAGCATGTGGTAATTGTATGTAGATTTATGACATGCAAAATTTTGTCATAACAATGATGTTATGTTCTCATGATGACATGCAAGACTTGGCGTGTGGATTATTTTCTATAATACTATGATGTTATAACTAATGCATTGGATGTATGTTGAGATGTGGTGATTGATAGGAAATCCACAAATGGGCCGAGAGGGCTGGTTTATTTGATGATCTCATAGGATCCCATACCTGCGAGGGAGAATATGTAACACCATATGAGTTGGGGGAAAACTCAATCAACACTACATATGCCAGTGGTTCCTTTGTTTTGGATAGCTCTTGAAAGGTTATGGAACCATCTTGAGTAGGCCAAGTGCTTGATATTGTAAGCCAAGTGTCTGGTATTAGATTGGGATGCCAAAGTCTGGTGGGGGTGTAAGGAATTCGATGCCTAGAGTTGTGCACCCTAGTAGGTGTGGAGACAGTGGGCCAACCTTGCGAGATGCCTGGAGTGATTGAGTACTATGACCGGATGCCTTCCTTAGGGCAGATGAGGTCTGAGCTAGGCGCAAGCCTTGTGGCCAGCCTTGGGCTAGGATACAAACCGATGAGGCTTATGCCTGGTTCCGAAAGTGGGAAAAAGGACAAATATTCCATGAGATTTCCCGGATGTTGTGGAAACTTTTGATGCTTGCTGGTTATACTAATTTAGCAAAGGGTGTAGGGCAAACATGAAGTAATAAATAACTAAAGAAATATAATGTTAAATGATTCAACTTAACTTCGGGATGAAGTTCCTTAAAGATGGGGAGTATGTAATGTCCCCTAATAATAATAATTAATAATAATAAATAATATAAAATAAATATGAAAATATAAGAAAATAAACGATAAATAATAAAGAAAAGATAATAATAGTAAATAAATAATAAATAATGAAGAAAATATAATAATAATAAATAAATAAAATAGTAAATAACAATGCTAGAGTTCTATATAAATATAAATAAAAGTAAACTATAAAAATAGTAAAAATAAGTAAAGTTATCAAAAAAGTAAAAATTAATAAAATAAGAAAGAATTATATCAAGAGAAATATTAAATTAGGTAAAAGTTAAAATAAAGAAATAAAAGTTATATGTTGACACATGGAATGTGTGCATGCGGTCCCCTTTCCATTATTTGGTTTATTTAATACACGAACAGGAAGATGAGATTCATCATTCCTTCCCCCATTCTCTGGGGCAAAAAATGTGGTGAGACAAATGATTCGTTGGCAGTAGTACGTTGATTGAGGGCTCAGAGGTGGCCAATTGTAGAAAGATTATGTGTAGCTGAACCTATGGTTGGGTGGAGATTCGTCCCCAAAACTTTGTTGTGATTAGCGAGATTCAAATAACGTTCAACTCCAAAATTACAAGTAAGGAATATCATCGCTACAGTTAAGTGTCCTTTGCTGCCTATTTCTCAACAATTCTATGCCAATTAGTTGAATAGATGTGTGTTGATTGTGAATCATATAATTGATCTAATTAGTTGCATGTTTTAATTTCGGGGTTGTTACAATCAATTTATGATACATGATTGGATTAATTAGTTCATTTACTTCTTATGCTAGATACTAGATTCTTTTATGTCGTGTATGTTTCTGTCTATGCAGATCTTTGCTAAGACAACATGGAGAAGCTGTGGGGGGCAATGGGAATATCTCTAAAGCCTCGAGGAGGCGCAGATGATCGAAAACTTTGAAGGGGACTTCATCAATCAAATTAAATGGTAAGTAGCCTCTATCATAGTATTTGTTTCAATCAATCAAAGTCTAGAGAAAGGTGTAGCTGTTCCTGGTTGTTTGTTACTATATTTCTCTAGAGTCTAAGGAGATCGCCCTTGTCCAGATGAGGGATAAGCCCACATAACAATATCTTACCTAGTCACCATGCTGGAGCTGTATCTTTCTTGAACAACTCTACTGAACACTTTTTTTGTTAGTGGCATGTCTTCCTCCAACAACATTTAACAACAATTTCATTCTTGGAGCTACTCTCACCATAGATTCTTCCCACTTCGATATGTACACGATTTTTTGCATATCCATCCCAAGTTGCAACATCGAAGAGCCTTGTGCATCTAGCTTGGCTTATTTCTGTAGCTTTGCATGTATGCCAAATTTTAACGTAGTTACCGATCAAACGAGAAAATTACCTAGTACGGATTTTTTGAGGTAGCAAAAAATCACTCGATTTTGAAAAATGGTGATTTAGAATACATCCTTTTTTTTTAGCATATTTTTGGCACTTTAATTTTTATTATATATATATATATATAAGTATTAACATTTTTATTTTAATGTTAGTGATTTTCATGTTGATTTTGAAAAGTGTTGATGCAACATCAACGCATTTTTTAAAGGGCTTATTTTTGACACTTTAAATTTTTTGATGTATCAAGTGTGAACATTTTTTTTTGTTAGTGATTTTAATGTTGATTTTGAAAAGTGTTCATGCACATCAACATTTTTTGTTTACAGGGCATATTTTTTACACTTTAAATTTTCTAATGTATTAAGTGTGGATATTTTTTTTTAAATGTTGGTGATTTTCATGTTGATAATAAAACATATTTAAAAAAAAAAAAACACGACAATAATTATATATATATATATATATATATATATATAATTATATATATATATATATATATATAAGAAAAGAAAAAACCATAAAAATGTAAAAAAAAAAAAACCAAAATTAACTTGTAAAAATAAAAAATTTGAATAAAAAATTAAATGAAAAAAAAATAAAAAAAAAAATAATAGAATGAAAAAAAAATTTAAGGAAAAACAAATTAAACCAAAAAATAAAATCTAAAACCATTTTTTTTTTAGTTAAAAATAAATACCTCATTACAAAAAAAAAAATTAATTACCATATATATATAATTTAAGGAAAAACAAATTAAACCAAAAAATAAATCTAAAACCAATTTTTTTAAAGCTAAAATTAAAAATCTCATTAAAAAAAAATTAATTACCAAAAAAAAATTAAATAAAATAAAAGTTAAGAAAAAAATTAAAAATTAAAAAATATATATTTAAATTAAATAATTTAAATAAAAAAAAATAAAAATTAGGATTTTTTTTAATTAAAATCATAAAAATCTATTAAAAAATAAAAACCAATATATATATATATATATATATAATAATTAAAATTAAAAAAATAAAAAATAAAAACTGCCACCCCACCGTTCGCACAACCCACCGTTGCTCTCCCTCCCTCCACCTCCACCTCCGCCGTCCATCCCATGCAACCACATCCCCTCTCGCTCCCGCTCCCCTCATCTCTCCCTTACCACCCCAGTCCTCCCCCCTTCCCTCATTCCCCGCTCGCCCTATCCTTCCCCCACCTCCCCCACTCCCCACCTATCCCCTCTCCTCCCCAGCCCACATCACCTGCCTTGCTCCCCTCCCTACCCTTCTCACGTGCCCGTGCCCCCAGCTAGTGCCAAAGGGTTGCAGGCCAGGGGTTTGCATAGGCGAGGGGTGGCTGCGCGGAGTGGGAGGGTACAGGTGAGGGGAGGTGGGCAGGGAGCGAGGGAGAGGGGCGTTGGGTGGAAAGGGAGGGTGTGGATGAGGTGTGAGGGAGGGGGCAGGCAGAGCAAGGGAGGGTTGGGTTGTGTGGTTTGGAAGTGAAAGGAGCAGGGCGGAGAGAGGGAGAGCAGCGGTGTGGTGGGGCCGAGGGACGTGTGGTGGGTGACGGGATTTTTTATTTTTTTTGTAATTATTTAATTATTTTTTTTTAAATAAGGTTTTTTTTTTAAACTTAAAAAATGGTATTTGATCTCTCTCTCTCTCTCTCTCTCTCTCTCTCTCTATATATATATATATATATCTTACATTTTATTTATTTATTTTTATTTAAAATTTTCATTTTTACAAGTTAATTTTCATTTTTGATTTTTACATTTTTATGTTTTATTTTTTTTGTTTTTATCTTTATTATATATATATATATATATTGGGCCTCCAGGTGGTTGGAGAATTTTTTTTTTTTATTTTCTTCTTCTTTTTTTTTATTTTTTTTCTAACTTAAAAGAAAATTGTTTTTTATTTTTTTGGTTAATCTTTAAATATTTTCCCTTTTGTATTTATTTATATTTTATTTTATTTTGTTTGTTTGTTTTTTTGTTTAAATTTTTAAATTTTACAAGTTAATTTTGATTTTTCTTACATTTTATATCTTTTTCTTGTCCTTTCTATATATTTTTTATATTTGATTTTTTTGAAGTTTTTATGTTTTATCACTGTTATTATTTTTTAAATTTTTTGTGTTTTATTTTTATTGTTTTTTTTTCAATATTTGAATTTTTGTATTTTTTTTATTGTTTTTATTTTTTTCATATTTGAATTTTTATTTTCTTATGTATCTTACATTTTTATTTATTATTATAATTATTTATTTATCTATTTTGTTTTGTAGGGTATGTGTCGATGCTTGTCTAGCAACCCAATCCCATTATGTGCTATTTGATAGTTGATTTTTAATTATTTTTTTTTGCAATGTATCAAGTTGTCTTAGGCTAAGATTTTAAAACCATTATACATTTAGCTTTAAAAAAAAATACTCTTCGTATAAAAACTATTTCATCCAAGTGTTCATTTTTAAAGGTTTTTTTAGTCATAATGTTTTTCCATAATGTCATGCATGAAATAGTTTGAAAACTTAAGATTGTTTTGTAGTCGTAATCTTTGGTTTTAATTCCATGGTTGAAAAATTGTCAATATTTTAATGTTTTTCTAAGTCGTGATATTTTATTTTTAATATTATGGTTGAAAACAATTATAAGCATTTTTTCTTAGCACCATGCCTGAAAATTGTTGGAATTTTAAGGTTTTTCAAAGAAGTGATATTTTAAATTTAATGTCTTGCTTAAAAATCATTGGAATTTTAAGACTTTTCAAAGACGTGATATTTTATCTTTAATTTCATGCTTGAAAATCGTTGGAAATTTAAAGTTTTTTAGGTCGTGATATTTATTTTTAACGTCATTATTAAAAAATGTTGAAAATGTACCCTGAAAAAAATACGTTATTTCAACATCAACACTTTTTGATTTCAAGGTGTTTTTTGCACCAAACAAAATGGCTTTTATCGTTTTTTACTGTTATTTTTAAAAAATATTGAAAATTTACTCAAAAAAATGGTGATGTAGAATCAACACTTTTTATTTTGGGGTTGTTTTTTCATGTTTTTTGGGGGTTTTGGGGGCTCGAGTAGACGTTTTGACGTAATAGTTCCCGTTTGATCGGTAACTATGTTTTTAATCAAAATGGTGACATTAGAACTTTTTTCTACAATGCTAGTGCCATTTTACTTCTCATTTACATAAGATATATTGTCTTAAATGTCGCTCAATTCAATTTCAAACAAATGATATGGTAAGCCTCAGTCACTTGTCATGTTGGGCTCATCTTCAAAAAAGGTTAGTTCGGTTGATCTGCTAATGTTGTACCTTGTGATGCACTACTACTTCTTTCTTGCTATATTTTCACATTGTGCTTATGTTCTCTTTAAATTATCCTCAGGTTAGACTCCAGGGAGTGAGAATCCTTGCATATTATAGCTTTATTTATGTTTTTATTAGAGTTATTTTGTCAAAACCTATGTTTCTTCATAATGTTGTTGAACTACTCTTTCAACTATTATTCGAAGAAACCTAAATTATTTTGGTGACTGTGGAGTGAGTTATAACTTCTTAAAATTGAGATACTTATGTGATTGTTGTATCCTATTTACTTGGACAGTAGCAACACCAAAGCAAATCAAAGAACTCATGAAAGTGGATGGGCTTACCAATGACAAAGTCAAAAGTCATTTGCAGGTTTTTGCTCTGGAATTTAATTCTATTTACAGTTAAGTTCAACCTTTGAATGGAAATTGATCTGTGTATATGGATTACTTGACAGAAATATTGTCTACACACTAGAAAGTGTAGTCCTTCTCCACCAACAACAACTTTTCAAGCACCTCAGTTGGTGGTTCTTGGAGGAATTTGGGTCCCCCTGAGTATTCAACACATGTTGTTGTGGCATCCCACCATGCTCTAGGACTTTATAGCACAGTGTCAAACACTACTAGTTCTCATTCACAATCTCACTATTGCCAATCACTATTGCATCAGGACTATTATTCTCATATGAATATGTCTTCCCAACTACAACTCCCACAACCTAGTTACTGTGAACAACATCAGACTCCTTCATAGTCTCTAAGCTTGCCCCAAGGACATTTACAATTAACTGGACATTCACGTGTTCTCTTTCTTTGCTATATTTTCCTCACTCTCCTACAATTTTCTTTACAAATCCAAACACATCTTACCTAGTAACCATGCTAGAGTTGTCTCTTTCTTGAACAACTCTACTGAACAATTTTTCTGTTAGTGGCATGTCTTCCTCCAACAACATTTCCCAAAATTGTCCTTCTTGGATCTATTCTCACAGTAGGCTCTTCTCACTTTGATATGTACACAATTCTTTGCATATCCATCCCAAGTTCCAACACCGAAAAGCCTGGTGCATCTAAATTGGCTTATTGCAGTAGCTCTTCTTGTATGCAAACTTTTATCAAAATGGTGTCATTAGCACTTGTTTCTACAACGTTAGTGCCATTTCACTTCTCAATTACATAGAATATATTGTCTTATCTCTTATGGGAAATTTCGCTCAATTCAATTTCAAACAAATGATATGGTAAGCCTTAGTCACTTGTCATGTTGGGTTCATCTTCAAAAAAGGTTAGTTTGGTTGATCTGCTAATGTTGTACTTTTTGATGCACTGTTGCTTCTATCTTGCTATATTTTCACATTGTGCTTATGTTCTCTTTAAATTCTCCTCAGATTAGACTCCAGGGAGTGAGATTCCTTGCATATTATAGCTTTATTTATGTTTTTATTGGAGTTATTTTGTCAAAACCTATGTTTCTTCATAATGTTGTTGAACTACTCTTTCAACTATTATTCAAAGAAACCTTAATTATTTTGGTGATTGTGGAGTCAGTTATAACTTCTCAAAAATGAGATACTTATGTGATTGTTGTATCATGTTTACTTGGACAGTAGCAACCCAAAGCAAATCAAAAAAATCATGAAGGTGGATGGGCTTACCAATGACGAAGTCAAAAGTCATTTGCAGGTTTGTGCTTTGTAATTTAATTATATCTACAGTTAAGTTCAACCTTTGAATGGAAATTTGATCTGTGTATATGGCTTACTTGACAGAAATATTGTCTACAAACTAGAAGGCGTAGTCCTTCTCCACCACCAACAACTTCTCAAGCACCTCAGTCAGTGGTTCTTGGAGGAATTTGGGTCCCTCCTAAGTATTCAACACATGTTGTTGTGGCATCCTAGCAAGCTCTAGGACTTTATAGCACAATTTTAAACACTACCAATTCTCATTCACAATCTCACTATTTCCAATCACTAATGCCTTAGGATTAATATTCTCATATGAATATGTCTTCCGAATTGCAACTCCCACAACATAGTTACTGTGAACAACATCAGACTCCTTCACAGTCTCTAAGCTTGCCCCAAGGCCTTTTACAATTAACTGGATAGTCATGGTTCTCTTTATTTGCTATATTTTTCTCACTTTCCTGCAATTTTTTTTACAAATCCAAACACATCTTACCTAGTCACCATGCTAGAGTTGTCTCTTTCTTGAACAAATCTACTGAACACTTTTTTTGTTAGTGGCACGTCTTCCTCAAACAAAATTTCCCAAGATTGTCCTTCTTGGTGTTATTCTCACAGTAGGTTCTTCCCACTTTGATATGTACATGATTCTTTGCATATCCATCCCAAGTTGCAACATCGAAAAGCTTGGTGCATCTAACTTGGCTTATTACAGTAGCTCTGCTTGTATGCCAACTTTGATCAAAATGGTGTCATTAGAGCTTGTTTCTACGACGTTAGTGCAATTTCACTTATCATTTACATAAGATATATTTTCTTATCTCTGATGGGAAATTTCGCTCAGTTCAATTTCAAACAAATGATATGGTCTCAGTCATTTGTCATGTTGGGTTCATCTTCAAAAAATGTTAGTTTGGTTCATCTTCTAATTTTGTACTTTTTTATGCACCACTTCTTCTATCTTGCTAGCTTCTCATATTGTGCTTATGTTCTCTTTAAATTATTCTCAGGTTAGATTCCAAGGAGTGAGAATCCTTGCATATTGTATATTTCTTTATGTTTTTATCAGAGTTATTTTTTCAAAACCTATGTTTCTTCATAGTTGTTGAACTACTCTTTCAACTATTATTCAAAGAAACCTACACTATGTTGGTGACTGTAGAGTTAGTTATAACTTCTAAAAATTGAGATATTGATGTGATTGTTGTATCTTGTTTACTTGTTAGCTTTGTTGAACTACTCTTTCAACTATTATTCAAAGAAACCTACACTATGTTGGTGACTGTAGAGTTAGTTATAACTTCTAAAAATTGAGATATTGATGTGATTGTTGTATCTTGTTTACTTGTACAATAGCAACCCCAAAGCAAATCAAAGAACTCATGAAGGTGGATGGGCTTACCAATGACGAAGTCAAAAGTCATTTGCAGGTTTGTGCTCTAGAATTTAATTCTATCTACAGTTAAGTTCAACCTTTGAATGGAAATCTTATCTATGTATATGGCTTACTTGAAAAAATATTGTCTACACACTAGAAGGCGTAATCCTTCTCCACCAACGACAACTTCTCAAGCACCTCAGTTAGTGGTTCTTGGCGGAATTTGGGTCCCTCTTGAGTATTCAACACATGTTGTTGTGGCATCCCACCAAGCTGTAGGACTTTATAGAAAAGTTTTAAACACTACCAGTTCTCATTCACAGTATCACTATTGCCAATCATTACTGCCTCAGGAGTATTATTCTCATATGACTATGTCTTCCCAACTGCGACTCCCACAACCTAGTCCACTGTGAACAACATCATACTCCTTCACAGTCTCTAAGCTTTCCCTAAGGCCCTTTACCATTAACTGGAAAATCATGTGTTCTCTTTCTTTGCTATATTTTTGCTCACTTCCTGCAATTTTCTTTACAAATTCAAACACATCTTACCTAGTCACCATGCTAGAGTTGTCTTTTTCTTGAACAACTCTACTGAACACTTTTTTTGTTAGTGGCATGTCTTCCTCCAACAACATTTCCCAACATTGTCCTTCTTGTAGCTATTCTCACCATAGTTTCTTTGCATATCCATCCCAAGTTGCAACATCGAAAAGCTTGGTGCATCTAGCTTGGCTTATTGCAGTAGCTCTTCTTGTATGCCAGCTTTTAGTTCTCATTTACATAAGATATATTGTCTTATCTCTGATGGGAAATTTCTCTCAGTGTAATTTCAAACAAATGATATGGTAAGACTCAGTCATTTATCATGTTGGGTTCATATTCAAAAGAGGTTAGTTTGGTTCATCTACTAATGTTGTACTTTTTGATGCACTACTGCTTCTATCTTGCAAGCTTCTCATATTTTGCTTATGTTCTCTTTAAATTGTTCTTAGGTTAGACTCCAGGGAGTGAGAATCCTTGCATATTGTAGATTTATTTATGTTTTTATCAGAGTTATTTTGTCAAAACCTATGATTCTTCATAGATTTGTTGAACTACTCTTTCAACTATTATTCAAAGAAACCTAAGCTATTTTGGTGACTGTGGAGTCAGTTATAACTTCTCAGAATTGAGATATTGATGTGATTGTTGTATCTTGTTTACTTGGACAATAACAACCCCAAAGCAAATCAAAGAACTCATGAAGGTGGATGGGCTTACAAATGATGAAATCAAAAGTCATTTGCAGGTTTGTACCCTTGAATTTATTTCTATCTACAATTAAGTTTAGGTTTTGAGTGGAAATTTGATCTATTTATATGGCTTACATGACAGAAATATTGTCTACACTCTATAAGGCGTAGTCCTTCTCCACCAACGACAACTTCTCAAGCACCTTAGTTGGTGGTTGGTGGAGGAATTTGGGTCCCTCCTGAGTATTCAGCACATGCTATTGTGGCATCCCACCAAGCTCTAGGACTTTATAACATGGTGTCAAACACTACCAGTTCTAATTCACAATCTCACTATTGCCAAATACTAATGCCTCAGGAGTATTATTCTCATATGAATATGTATTCCCAACTACAACTCCCACAGCTTGGTTACGGTGAACAACATCAGACTCCTTCACAGTCTCTAAGCTTACCCCAAGGTCCTTTACAATTAATTGGAAAGTCACGTGTTCTCTTTCTTTGCTATATTTTGCTCAATTTCCTACAATTTTCTTTACAAATCCAAACACATCTTACCTAGTCACCATGCTAGAGTTATCTCTTTCTTAAACAACTCTACTGAACACTTTTTCTGTTAGTGGCATGTCCTCCTCCAACAACATTTCCCAACATTGTCCTTCTTGGAGCTATTCTCACCATAGGTTCTTCCCACTTTGATATGGACATGGTTCTTTGCATATCCATCCCAAGTTGCAACATCGAAAAGCCCAGTGCTTCTAGCTTGGTTTATTGCAGTAGCTCTACTTGTATGCCAACTTTGATCAAAATGGTGACATTAACACTTTTCTCTACAACGTTAGTGCCATTTGACTTCTCATTTACATAAGATATATTGTGTTATCTATAATGGGAAATGTCACTCAATTCAATTTCAAACAAATGATATGGTAAGCCTCAGTCACTTTTCATGTTGGGTTCATCTTCAAAAAATGTTAGTTTGGTTCATCTGCTAATGTTGTACTTTTTGATGCACTACTATTTCTATCTTGCTATATTTTCACATTATGTTTATGTTCTCTTTGAATTCTCCTCAGGTTAGACTCTAGGGAGTGAGAATCATTGCATATTATACTTTATTTATGTTTTTATCGGAGTTATTTTGTCAAATAGTATGTTTCTTCATAACGTTGTTGAACTATTATTCCAACTATTATAAAAAGAAACCTAAACTATTTTGGTGACTGTGGAGTCAGTTATAACTTCTCAAAATTGAGATATCGATGTGATTGTTGTGTCATGTTTACTTGGATAGTAGCAACCCCAAAGAATATTAGAGAACTCATTAAAGTGGATGGGCTTACCAATGATGAAGTCAAAAGTCGTTTGCAGGTTTGTGCTCTGGAATTTAATTCTATCTACAGTTAAGTTCTGCCTTTGAATGGAAATTTCATCTATGTATATGGCTTACTTTATAGAAATATCATCTACACACTAGAAGGCATAGTCCTTCTCAACCAATTCCAGCTTCTCAAGCACCTCAGTTGGTGGTTCTTTAAGGCATTTGGGTCCCTCCTATGTATGAAATACATACTGTTGTGGCAGCTCACCAAGGCTTATGACTTTATAGCACAATGTCAAACAGTACTAGTTCTCATTCACAATCTCACTATTTCCAATCACTAATGTCTCAGGAGCATCATTATCAAATGACTATGTCTTCTCAACTGCAACTCCCACAACCTGGTTACTATGAACAACATCAGACGCCTTCACAGTCTCTAAGCGCGCCCCAACTCTCTTTATAATTAACTCGACAATCATATGGTGTTAGGGGAACCTCTGTGGATGGTGGCAGAGAGGAAAGTGTAGGAGAAGATGGAAAATATGAGAGTTCTAGTTGGAAAGGAGAAGAAAAACCCAAAAATGTGGAGGTAGGTAATATGGGAAGGGGTATGTCTCTTAGAAAACAATCACTCTAGTCTGTGATGGAGATGAAGAGGACAACAAAGGTAGTGAAACTACTCACAAATTCTAGGCTATTTATTTACATAATTTTATCCGGTGAAAAATTGACTTCAAATGGAATTGGGCTTTGGTGTTTGGCACTAATTCATTTTGCAGGTTCTTCCCACTTTGATATGTACACCATTCTTTTCATGTCATTCCCAAGTTGCAAGATCGAAGAGCCTGGTGCATCTAGCTTGGCTTATTTCAGTAGCTCTGCTTGTTTGATAACTTTTATCAAAACAGTGTCATTAACACTTATTTCTACAATGTTAGTTCCATTTTACTTCTCATTTACATAAAATATATTGTCTCATCTCTAATGGGAAATGTCGTTCGGTTCAATTTCAAATAAATGATATGGTAAGCCTCGACCATTTTTCATGTTGGGTTCATCTTCAAAAAAGGTTAGTTTGGTTCATCGCTAATGTTGTACTTTTTGATGCACTACTGCTTCTATCTTGCTAGCTTTTCACATTTTGCTTATGTTCTCTTTAAATTCTTCTCAAGTTAGACTTTAGGGAGTGAGAATCCTTGCATATGGTAGCTTGATTTATGTTTTTATTGGAGTTATTTTTCAAAACCTATGTTTCTTCATAACTCTGCCAAACTACTCTTTCAAATATTATTTAAAGAAACCTAAGCTATTTTGGTGATTGTGGAGTTAGTTACAAGTTCTCAAAATTGAGATACTATTGTAATTGTTGTATCCTATTTACTTGGAGAGTAGCAACCCCAAAGAAAATCAAATAACTCATAAAGGTGGATGGGCTTACCAATGACGAAGTCAAAAGTCATTTACAGGTTTGTGCTCCGGAATTCACTTCTATCTACAATTAAGTTCAACCTTTGAATGGAAATTTGATCTGTGTATATGGCTTACTTGACAAAAATATTGTCTACACACTAGAAGGCCCAATCCTTCTCCACCAATGACAACTTCTCAAGCACCTCAGTTGCTAGTTCTTGGAGGCATGTGGGTCCCTCTTGAGCATGCAACACATGTTGTTGTGGCAACCCACCAAGGCCTAGGACTTTATAGCATAGTGTCAAACACTACCAGTTCCCATTCAAAATACTACTATTTCCAATCACCAATGCCTCATGAGAATTATTCTCAGATGAATATGTCTTCCCAACTGCAACTCCCACATCCAAGTTACTATGAACAACATCAAACTCCTTCAGTCTCTAAGCTCACCCTAAGGCCCTTTATAATTAATTGGACAATCATCTAGTGCTAGGGGAACCTCTCTGGATGGTAATATAGAGGAAAGTGTAGGAGAAGATGGAAAATCTGAGAGTTCTAGTTAGAAAGGATAATAAAATGCCAAAATTTTTGAGGCAGGAAATATGGGAAGGGTTTTATTTCTCAGAAAACAACCATTGTAGTTTGTAGATGGAGATGAAGAGGACAACAGAGGTAGTGAAACTACTCTCAAATTCTAGGTTATTGATTTACATATTTTCATCCAGGGAAAAAATTAACTTCAGATGGAATTGGCTTAACTACACAACACAATTCCATAATTTTTCAAACAATCTAGTGCTTCCATAAACTTTTAATCAATTTAGAGCATAAAAAATTTATAGGATTTTGATTTTTTTGTTTGGTATCTCTGACATATTCTCTTTTTCTATTGAGGTGATTCATATTCATATTTTTCCATTGGTAATTGTATCTAGTAGTCTGATCCATTTTTTGTTTAAGAAGGGTTTTTATAGTCATGGGCAATCTTAATGAACTTTACCTTAAATGACAGTATATATGATCAGGAGCTCAAGTCTAAGCTAGGGAAAAAGTTCAAAATTGAAAGTGTTCAAAATTACTTGCAATCTAAATGACCAAATAGGCCTCATCGATACGATCTCGGTCGCCGTGAATGGTTCAAAAATCCGACACTGTATGTGAAAGTTATTCAAGTTTGAAGTTTACAAAAATAAGTTTGACTTGCGTTGACTTTAACTTTGAAAAATATTAAAAAAAGAATACTCCGAGAATATTTCTCAAAATATTCTGGGAATATTCCCAGTGGGCCAACCAAATTTCAACACATGGCACTCTGTCGTTGGATGTGTAAGTTTGAGGACCAATCAATGGGTGACACTTGGCAAGCTCGGAGGCTGCCACGTGGCCCCTGGTTGGAGGAACAGTGGTGTGGAAAAAATTTTAGTGCTCCGTAAGAGTTGAACATGGGTCTCCTCACTGCCAGCCAAGCAGCCTAACCAGGCAGGATGGTTGGTGGTTCTTAACCACTAAGCCCAAACGTTGCTTTTAACCATTTCGTGCGTAACGATTAACCCTTAACTGTCGACAGTTTTCTAGCCCGCATGTGACCACATCGCCTAAAATTTAGTTCTAGCAGCTAACGGTCCAAAAAATCTGGTGGGCGAGCTCCAAAATTGGTGGAATTGCCAAACTGGTGGAGTTAACTAGCAGTAATCCACATTTAGTGGACTTTTTTTTAGGTGAAACTGGACAAAACTTTAGTTGGTCATAACTTTTGGAGGGAAGAACCTTTTTGGACGAAACTTTATTTGATTTCGTATCTTCTCATCATTCTAGAGCCATTGGTACTAGTTTCAGAGCCATTGGAGTTCATCTTGAGCCCCGTTTGCTTCAGGGAAGCCAATAGAGCCATTAGGGCCAAGAGGGAGTTGGAGCTGTGTTAGGCTATGCTTAACCATTTGAAGTGAACCAATAGTCATTTTCAGCTATTTTCAGCATTCCAGAGCTATTGGGATAGGTTCCAAAGGTATTAGAGGTGTTCTACAGCCATTTTAGCTTCAGGGAAGCTTTTTGAGCCATCAGGGCCATTGGGAAAATGGAGTTATCCGAAGTTGTACCTCACTGTTTGAGGTGAACCAAAAACCATTTTCTACTATTTTAGACCTTCTGAACCTAATGGAAGAGGTTTTAGATCTGTTTGAAGACTTTTAGAGCTTGAAAAGCTTCAGGAGAGTTTTCAGAGCCTGTAGGGCCATTTGGAGAAGGCACTATATTGGGTAATATTTCATTGTTTAGTGATTTTGGAAAGGCATTCTTAGCTTTTTCATGTCTTCTAAATCTGTTTTTGCATTCAGATTTGCCTATTGAGGAACTTTAAAACTTGTATTTCATTTGAAAGTATTATGATACAAGAGGACAAGCTCATTTTGGGAGGCTTGATCCAGCAGACGTAGCCCAGGAGGGGTGAACTGCTCACCAAACATCTGTGTCATGTTATGCTGAAGTTATCTTGTTGTGTATTTCTGATTTAATATGTTAAACAACAAATTAAATTAACTTTCCTTCACACATAAACTCATAAACATCTATCGAAAACACTTTTTTTAATCAGCACGACATGGAAAACTTTGCACACAATTAATTTAATGGAAATGGAACCCATGCACACATTTTCAAGTACTTCCATTTTCAGATCAGATGGTATCAGAGCTCAGTTACTATTTTTGTGAATCTGTGAGCTATAATATAAACTATAGACAGAGTCTGAAGCAAGCCAGGAAGCCTTCGAAACGATTTTTTTATACAATTGCGAAGTAGATAAAAGCTCCTTTAGTCAATCTTTGGTTTAGTTTATATTTTGAGTATTAGTTTTGTGCAAAAGGTGTTAAAACAGTGTAAGAGATTGACTGTTTTATGGGTTGCAAAATGGTTGATTGTATGAGTTTGCTTGAGTTGAAAGGATAGCTGATGTTAGCTAAGTCTTGGAAAGGGTTGAAGACTATTTTCCTTACCCCAAATTACCTCAAGATTATATTTGGAAAAACAAACCCATTTGATTAGTGTTTGCTACAAAAGCTATTGGAGTTTGTGTTTTATGGCTGCTTGAATAAGAGTGTAGCTATAAAGACATTTGGTTAAAGCTTGTCATTTGTTTGAAAGCTTTGAGAACTTTGCTTTGAAGTTCCTTTTGATATTTTGACCATTTACATAATGTCAACTACGTCGACAAGTGAAGTTTCCTCCTTCATGAAATTCTTCAATGATGACATGAAGAATGAGTTCATTAAGGTGAAGGACATGGTGCAGATTCTCATTGAGGATCAAAGAGAAAGTGTTAAGCTTCATGCACAATTGTTGGCTATGAAGGATGAGAAGGAAATAATTCTCCAAAGACCGAATGACATAGAGAAACAACTCCTTCAAGCTCAAGAAGATTTGTCCAAGAAAATATATAAGGATGAGGTAAATCATTCAAACTTGTCTTCAATTTCCTCAATTGAAAAGTGTGTTGGTTCTTTTGAAAAACATACAAGAGGTATAGGGTCCAAATTAATGTTTAAGATGGGCTATCAAGAAGGCAAAGGTTTGGGCAAGCATGCACAAGGCATGGTTGATCCTATTTCAGTTGTGGAGCGACCCAAGAATGTTGGTCTTGGATATGTGCAGTCTAATGGCGAAGAATTCAAATCTTTGAATGCATGTGATGCAGATTTGAAAAGAACTTTTGTTCCAAGTTCTAATACACAAACATGTCAAGTTTGTTTTCAAGTTGATTTCCATTGTGTTAAGCCTTCATTGCAGCAAAAGAGGTATAAACATTCACATGATCAATTTGATTATGTTTCAGCAAAGAATGATCATTTTTCTTGTTCAAATGAAAGGAAGTTTTGTTGCACATTTTGTGGTGGATTTAACCATGTTGCTTCAAGTTGCTGGTTGAAAAAGAAAGCACACAGGAAGCAGAAGAGGCAAATAAAACTTTCACAGAAAGTGATGGAAAGTTGCACATTTTGTCAAAAGAAGGGACATCATGTTTCTCATTGTTGGACCTTGCATCCAACAAGTTGTCCAAAGCACATGCAGCTTGAGGAAAAAAAGATTGGTGCAAGTGGATCTATGGATTCCATTATCGATGTGGAAGATTCACATGAAGAACTATTGTTACAACAGAAGACACCATGGAGTTGGCTTGGTAGGAAGTCGACTAACTTCTTACTGCAGTAAGTCATACTCATTTTTTACATGAGAATTTCAGATTGGTATGCATGTATTTTAGTTGAAAAGTTTGATGCAAGATTGCATGTAAAAGTAGTTTCAGTTTGAAGGAATTTTTATGTTGTTGCAAAATTTCGCCATGGAGGTGTAAAAGATGAGTATGATACTCACTTATATTGCAACAATGTCTTTTTAGTTTAGCTCTTTGTCACCCACATGTTTTTTTTGGGAATGATGTACTTGTTGGTAGTTGAAAAGAAGAGTTGAAGTTGCACATGTACATAGAGGTTGTATGTGTAATTAGCGAACTGTATATAGTTCATTGTACATGATACATACACATGTGTTTGTAAAGATGTATCTTGTTGTTTATCGACTTGTGTCGATTGTGTCACACATGTTTGTCGACTTGTGTTGATTGTGTGCACACTTTTTACATTGATGGTTGTGTCAATTGTATAGCACATTTCAGGTCAACTTGTTGTTGATGTTGTATGTTGCACAAGGTGCCTTTGGTGTTGATTGGTGCAGAGAACGAAGTGTCGGTGCAAAGCGGTGCAAGATTCCATGAGATGGAAAAGCATGCAAGCAAAAACGGCGCAAATTTTAGCAATGGTCACTGCTAGTTTCAGAATGGCATATTGGTATGGCGAGAAAAATTGGTTGGGATTCGACATAAGTATATGGCTCATTCAACAAAAATCGCCATGAGGATAGTTGGTAAGCCAGGAAAAATTTTGGAGGCTAGAGAGAAGAGGATGTTGTTATTCTCTCATTCACTGTTTAGTTCAGTTTCATCACTTTAGTGAGCTTTTGGGGTCCAAAAGCTTCTCATTTGGGAGGTGTGATTAGGAGCTCAAGTCTGAGCTAGGGAAAAAGCTCAAAATTGAAAGTGTTTAAAATTACTTGCAAATTGAACAACCGGATAGGCCTCGTCAATATGATCCCGGCATCATGAACGGTTCAAAAATATGACATCGTATGTGAAATTTATTAAAGTTTGAAGTTTACAAAAATCAGTTTGACTTGGGTTGACTTTGACTTTGAAAAATATTAAAAAAAAAATCAGGAATATTCCTCATAATATTTTGGGAATATTCCCAGTGGGCCAACCAGATTTCGACACGTGGCACTCTGCGGTTGGATGTGTAAGTTTGAGGACAAATCAATGGGCGACACGTGGCAAGCCCAGATTCCACCACATGGCCCCTGGTTGGAGGAACGGTGGTATGGCAAAATTTTTAGCGCTTCACAGGAGTTGAACATGGGTCTCCTCACTGCCAGCCAAGTGGCCTAACTAGGCGGGATGGTTGGTGGTTCTGGACCACTAAGCCCAAACATTTCTTTTAACCATTTCGTGCGTAATGGTTAACCCTTAACTACTGGCGTTTTTCTAGCCCGCATGTGACCACGTCGCCTAACCTTTAATGCTAGAAGCTAACAATCCGAAAAATCTGTCAGGCATGCTCCAAAATTGGCAGAATTTCCAAACTGGTGGAGTTAACTGGCAGTTATCCACATTTAGTGGAGTTTTTTTAGGTGAAACTGGACAAAACTTCAGTTGGTCATAGCTTTTGGAGGGAAGAACCTCTTTGGACAATTTTTGTTTTGATTTCATATCTTCTCATCATTCTGGAGCAATTAGTACTAGTTTCAGGGAAGCCAAGAGAACCATCAGGGCCAAGAGTGAGTTGGAGCTGTGTTAGGCTATGCTTAACCATTTGAAGTGAACCAATAGTTATTTTCAGCTATTTTCAGCATTCTAGAGCTATTGGGATAGGTTCTAGAGGTAGTATAGGTGTTCTACAACCATTTTAGCTTCAGGGAAGCTTTTTGAGCCATCAAGGCCATTGAGAAAATGGAGTTATCTGAAGTTGTACCTCACTGTTTGAGGTGAACCAAAAACCATTTTCTGCCATTTTCAACCTTCTGAACCTAATGGAAGAGGTTTCAAATTGTTTGAAGACTTTCAGAGCCCGAAAAGCTTCAGGAGAGTTTTCAGAGCCTGTAGGGCTATTTGGAGAAGGCACTGTATTGGGTAATCTTTCACTGTTTAGTGATTTTGGAAAGGCATTCTTAGCTTTTTCATGACTTCTGAATCTATTTTTGCATTCATATTTGCCTATTGAGGCACTTTTAAACTTGTATTGAATTTGAGAGTATTATAATACAAGAGGACAAGCTCATTTTGGGAGGCTTGATCCAGCAGACGTAGCCCAGGAGGGGTGAACTGCTCACCAAACATCCATGTCATGTTATGCTGAAGTTATCTTGCTGTGTATTTCTAATTTAATATGTTAAACAAAAAATTAAATTAACTTTCCTTCACACATAAACTCATAAACAGCTACCAAAAACAATTTGTTTAATCAGCAAGACATGGAAAACTTTGTACACATTTAATTTAATGGAAATGGATACCTTGCACACATTTTCGAGTACTTCCATTTTTAGATCAGATGGTATCAGAGCTCAGTTATTGTTTCTGTGAATCTGTGAGCTGTAATATAAACTATAGACAGAGTCTGAAGCAAGCCAGGAAGCCTTCGAAATTCTTTTGTTATACAATTGCGAAGTAGATAAAAGCTCCTTCAGTTAATCTCTGGTTTAGTTTATATTTTGAGTATTAGTTTTGTGCAAAAGGTGTTAAAACAATGTAAGAGATTGACTGTTTTATGGGTTGCAAAATTGTTGATTGTATGAGTTTGCTTGAGTTGAAAGGATAGCTGATGTTAGCTAAGTCTTGGAAAGGGTTGAAGACTATTTTCCTTACCCCAAATTACCTCAAGATTATATTTGGAAAAACAAACCCATTTGATTAGTGTTTGCTACAAAAGCTATTGGAGTTTGTGTTTTATGGCTGCTTGAATAAGAGTGTAGCTGTAAAGACATTTGGTTAAAGCTTGTCATTCGTTTGAAAGCTTTGAGATCTTTGATTTGAAGTTCCTTTTGATAATTTGACCATTTACATAATGTTAACTACATCCACAAGTGAAGTTTCCTCCTTCACGAAATTCTTCAATGATGACATGAAGAATGAGTTCATTAAGGTGAAGGACATGGTGCAGATTCTCATTTAGGATCAAAGAGAAAGTGTTAATCTTCATGCACAATTGTTGGCTATGAAGTATGAGAAGGAAAAAATTCTCCAAAGACTGCATGACATGGAGAAACAACTCCTTCAAGCTCAAGAAGCTTTGTCCAAGAAAATGCCTAAGGATGAGGTAAATCATTCAAACTTGTCTTTAATTTCCTCAATTGAAAAGTGTGTTGGTTCTTTTGAAAAACATACAAGAGGTATAGGGTAAAAATTAATGTTTAAGATGGGCTATCAAGAAGGCAAAGGTTTGGGAAAGCATGCACAAGGCATGGTTGATCTTATTTTAGTTGTGGAGCAACCCAAGAATGTTGGTCTTGGATATGTGCAGTCTAATGGTGAAGAATTCAAATCTTTGAATGCATGTGATGCAGATTTGAAAAGAACTTTTGTTCCAAGTTCTAATACACAAACATGTCAAGTTTGTTTTTAAGTTGATTGCCATTGTGTTAAGCCTTCATTGCAGCAAAAGAGGTATAAACATTCACATGATCAATTTGATAATGTTTCAGCAAAGAATGATCATTTTTCTTGTTCAAATGAAAGGAAGTTTTGTTTCACATTTTGTGGTGGATTTAACCATGTTTCTTCAAGTTGCTGGTTGAAAAAGAAAGCACACAGGAAGCAGAAGAGGCAAAGAAAACTTTCACAGAAAGTGATGGAAAATTGCACATTTTGTCAAAAGAAGGGACATCATGTTTCTCTTTGTTGGACCTTGCATCCAACAAGTCATCCAAAGCACATGCAGCTTGAGGACAAAAAGATTGGCGCAAGTGGATCTATGGATTCCATTATCGATGTGGAAGATTCACATGAAGAACTGATGTTACAACAGAAGACACCATGGAGTTGGCTTGGTAGGAAGTGGACTAACTTCTTACTACAGTAAGTCATACTCATTTTGTACATGCAAATTTCAGATTGGTATGCATGTATTTCAGTTGAAAAGTTTGATGCAAGATTGCATGTAAAAGCAGTTTCAGTTTGAAGGAATTTTTATATTGTTGCAAAATTTCGCCATGGAGGTGTAAAAGATGAGTATGATACTCACTTATATTGCAGCAATGTCTTTTTAGTTCAGCTCTTTGTCACCCACATGTTTTTTTGGGATGATGTACTTGTTGGTGTTTGAAAAGAAGAGTTGAAGTTGCACATGTACATAGAGGTTGTATGTGTAATTAGCGAACTGCATATAGTTCATTGTACATGATACATACACATGTTTGTAAAGATGTATCTTGTTGTTTATCGACTTGTGTCGATTGTGTCACACATGTTTGTCGACTTGTGTCGATTGTGTGCACACTTTTTACATTGATGGTTGTGTCAATTTTATAGCCCTTTTAGGTCAACTTCTTGTTGATGTTGTATGTTGCACAAGGTGCCTTTGGTGTCAATTGGTGTAGAGAACAAAGTGTCGGTGCAAAGCGGTGCAAGATTCCATGAGATGGAAAAGCATGCAAGAAAAAGGGCACAAATTTCAGCAAGGTTCACTGCTGGTTTCAGAATGGCAGATTGGTATTGCGAGAAAACTTGGTCGGGATTTGACATAAGTATATGGCTCATTCAGCAAAATTCGCCATGAGGACAGTTGGCAAGTCAGGAAAATTTTTGGAGGCTACACAAAAGAGGATGTTGTTATTCTCTCATTTACTATTTAGTTCAGTTTCATCACTTCAGTGAGCTTTTGGGGTCCAAAAGCTTCTCATTTGGGAGGTGTGATTAGGAGCTCAAGTCTGAGCTAGGGAAAAAGCTCAAAATTGAAAGTGTTCAAAATTACTTGCAACCTAAATGACCGGATAAGTCTCGTCGATACGATCTCAGTGCCACTAATGGTTCGAAAATCCGACATCGTATGTGAAAATTATTCAAGTTTGAAGTTTACAGAAATCAGTTTGACTTGGGTTGACTTTGACTTTGAAAAATATTAAAAAAAAAGAATATTTTAGGAATATTCCTCAAAATATTCTAGGAATATTCCCAACAGGCCAACCACATTTCGACATGTGGCACTCTGCAGTTGGATGTGTAAGTTTGAGGACCAATCAATGGGCGACATGTGGCAAGCCCGGAGGCCGCCACGTGGCCCCTGGTTGGAGGAACGGTGGTATGGCAAAATTTTTAGCGCTCTGCAATAGTTGAACACGGGTCTCCTCACTGCTAGCCAAGCGGCCTAACCGGGTGGGATGGTTGGTGGTTCTTAACCACTAAGCCAAGATGTTGCTTTTAACCATTCGTGCATAACGGTTAACCCTTAACTGCCGACAGTTTTCTAGCCCGCATGTGACCACATCGCCTAAACTTTAATGCTAGCAGCTAACGATCCGACAAATATGGTGGGCGCGCTCCAAAATTGGCAGAATTGGCAAACTGGCTGTTATCCACATTTAGTTTAGTTTTTTTAGGTGAAACTAGACAAAACTTTAGTTAGTCATAACTTTTGGAGGGAAGAACGTTTTTTGGATGAATTTTTTTTTTGATTTCATATCTTCTCATCATTTTGGAGCTATTGGTACTAGTTTCAGAGCCATTGGAGTTAATCTTGAGCCCTATTTGCTTCAGGGAAGCCAAGAGAGCCATCAGGGCCAAGAGGGAGTTGGAGCTGTGTTAGGCTATGCTTAACCATTTGAAGTGAACCAATAGTCATTTTCAGCTATTTTCAGCATTCCAAAGCTATTGGGATAGGTTATAGAGGCAATAGAGGTGTTCTACAGCCATTTTAGCTTCAGGGAAGCTTTTTGAGCCATTAGGGCCATTGGGAAAATGGAGTTATTCGAAGGTTTACCTCACTGTTTGAGGTGAACCAAAAACCATTTTCTGCTATTTTAGAACTTATGAACCTAATGGAAGAGGTTTTAGATCTGTTTGAGGACTTTTAGAACCCGAAAAGCTTGAGGAGAGTTTTCAAATCCTGTAGGGCCATTTGGAGAAGGCACTGTATTGGGTAATCTTTCATTGTTTAGTGATTTTGGAAAGGCATTCTTAGCTTTTTCATGTCTTCTGAATCTATTTTTGCATTCAGATTTGAAAATTGGGGCACTTCTAAACTTGTATTGCATTTTAAAGTATTATAATACAAGAGGACAAGATCATTTTGGGAGTCTTGATCTAGCATACGTAGCCTAGGAGGGGTGAACTGCTCACCAAACATCTGTGTCATGTTATGCTGAAGTTATCTTGTTGTTTATTTCTGATTTAATATGTTAAACAACAAATTAAATTAACTTTCCTTCACATATAAACTCATAAACAGTTACCGAAAACACTTTGTTTAATCAGCGAGACATGGAAAACTTTGCACACATTTAATTTAATGGAAATGGATAACTTGCACACATTTTCAAGTACTTCCATTTTCATATCAATATAACATACTTTTTTCTTGACTTGAAATGCAAGCCTCTTGTATTGGATTGATGAATTTAGATGTAAATTGTGTTAATATTTACTTCTAACAAAATATTAGTTTTAAAAATTACCTTGCCTTTTCCATGTGCATACCCAGCATGAAACTTACAATGTAAATGACTGCAATGAAGATTTTCAATTCAGAATATTGAAATGGATGACATTATTAAACAAAAGGATGGAAAGTGTTTAGAAGGTTCCAGTATTCAAAATTGTCAACGTTGCATTGTTGCATTTGATTGAGAAATTAAATTTGTCTCAGTTGTTACATTTGATATCCATCACTGTTAACAGATAATCAAGCTCAACAAAGCTCAACAAATCCCTATTGTGACATATTCAGGTATAATAACACTTATATTTAACAACGGATTTAAAGACCTTATTCAATAATATTGAGATTCCTCTCGCTCAAATTGTAACATATCACATATGTCTTCACTCTATACTCTTTCTCCATATGTTATCCTTAGCAACATTTGGTGCAATTGTTAGTATTTATTTTTAATATTTATTTTTAATATTTAGTTTATATACTAATATAACTGTACAAGAAAATAAATATAGTCATTCATATATTATATTATATTATTTTTTTTATATGACAATTTTCAAATTTTTAATTAATAGTTGGATAATGAATTAAGATAAAATAAATAACAACATATTTTTTAGTTACAATATTCATTTAAATTAATTTATTTGCTTAAATCATTTAGTTAGTTAGTTAGTTTGTTTGTTTGTTATTTTTTTTTAATATAATTAATTTATAATTTATTTATTCGACATGTTTAATTTATTACTTTTTATATTTTTTATATGAAAAATATTGATGTTGCATTTCAAAATTTATATATTTTTTATTTTTAATACAATTTTTTACATAATAATAATAGTAATTTAATTTTAAAAGATATAAATAGGATATTATATGAATAATATGTAAGGCTATATTAAATTGAGGTTTATGATTACTATGTAGCATACTATATATATACATGGTTTTGGAGGTTTTTGACTTTATAAACATTTAAATTAATCTAAAGTAACTATCAATTACATAGTTTTGGAGGTTTTTAACTCTAAACATTTAAATTAATCCAAATTAACTATCAATTACTTTTTACATAAGAAGCGGGTACTAAGGTAATGTTGCATATTACACTTATTTAAATTGTTTCATCATCTCTTAAAATTGCTTTTGCTTCATTAAAAGTTAGTCCTAAAACTAATTAAATTAGCAACGTTGCATATTACACTTATTTAAATTGTTTCATCATCTTTTAAAATTTCTTTAGTCCTAAAACTAATTAAATTAGCAACATTGCATATTACACTTATTTAAATTGTTTCATCATATTTCAAAATTGCTTTTGCTTCGTTAAAAGTTAGTCCTAAAACTAATTTTAAATTATAATATTTTTTCAAATATATAAAAGCTAGTACAATCACATTAAAAATATTAATGTAATGTGGTTGATATAGTTGAATACTTCATAAATATAACAAAAGAAACTATTGCAACATGAAGAATGCCTTACCCATGCACACATTCCCCGATTAAAAATGTATAAAAAGGTTATGGGTCAAATTTAACTTGAGAGAAAAAATGAATTACACTTCTTATTCTAAAATAAAACATTTTGCTAAATAAAATTTGCTTATATATTAATTTCCCCATCTAATTAGAATATGAACTTATTAGAATTGGAATAATCTCAAATCCCTAAGAAATTGGTGAGCATATTCCCTTGAAAATCAGTCTAGAATGTCAATTCAAAAAATAATAATAAAAAGTTAACAAATACATGTGATGATTACACTGCTCGAAAGATTATTCCTTAAATATGGCATTCTACTTAGAAATCAAAAACATGTGATTATTAGACTTTTCCTAAAAGCTATGAGTTAAAGGCAGGGTTGAAATTTCAAAATAGACTTACTCATCAAATTTAAAGATTTTCACACTTTTCACAATTTCAAAAAAAAATCTTGACATTTTTTAAATTTTTGAACCACATTTGACAAGTAAATCACCCCATAAAAAACAATCTACCCATCAAATTCTATTCTGCTTAAAAGTTTCAATGGATTTCTTAGTTTTGTGCAAGTAGTCACAAGACAGACACACGCACAGGGGGTTTCTATAGATTGGTTTCGATTTTCGGGAATTCTACAATCATTGTTTAGTTAATTATATTTTCATTGGAGGAATTCATGATATTGTTGCACAAGGAAAAGGTTAAACCTTTTTGCAACAATGAGGGACATTTCTATTATCACCTCAAAAAATTTCCTCCTACTCTTTAGTGGAATTGCACCAGAAGGGAGACTTCCTAGTGATCAACTAAAGGTTATTCTAAATTATATGGTTTAAGGTGATATGGATATAGGCTAATTGAAGACACTCTTTAATGGAAAAAGGCACAATTCTTCTTGTAAAGGAGAAGTGTATCATACACCAAGTCTAGGGATGACACCTATGAGCTAAGGTTTCAATATATGTAGCACCAAAGGGGTTTCTAGACATTCTTGCATCAAAGAAATGGTTTATTAAAGATTAAATCAACACAAAAGTAAGGAAAACCCTCAAATTAAGCCTTAAGTTGAAGCTCTAACTAGGGTCGGGTTTTTAAATAGGGTAAGATCCCTAGGAGGTCCCCTATGGATTTCAAGGAAGAAATATTTAGCATGAAATAAGCATCCAATATTTTCAATTAATAATATGTATTTAAACATGTAATAGAGAAAAAACCCTAGCGATAATTTAATTACATGAAAAACAATAAAAGGGTCTATGCATGAAGCTGCGTTACACTTTTTGGCAAGCGAGGGTGCGTTTTGAGTGAAAAAATGTAGCTCAATCAAGCCACTTTAAGCACTAGATCGAGCAATCTGTAAGCCCTTGATCGAGTTGTTTGAGGGCTTAAAGATAGCTTGATCGACCGTTAAAACAAGCCCTCGATTGAGCTCTTGTGTAACCCTAGGTTACACATGAGCTTAATCGATGCATTATTTCTCATTAAAAACCTTGTATGTAGTCTGTGCAAGCCATTTTACATAGACCGTGAGGTGAAGAGGAAATCGACCAAGAGTTTGGGAGCTCGACCGAGATGGAGGAGATCCATCCAGCCACCTAGTGACCCCACCAACTTCCTAGAAGCTCAAACCAATCACCATCTAGAGGCCAAGGTAGACTTGCTATCACTTTTACCCTATTTAAATTATTTTTTCTTGTAAAAAATAAATAATAATTTGAAATGAAAACTATCCATACACCACCATACAAAAACCACAAAACAACCTAGAAAATCACATAAGACAATCTAGAAAACCATAAAAAAAAACTATGAAAACTACCAAGAAAACACTTGAAACCACAAAAAATACTATAATTTAGGTTGTTTTTGTTTTAATTTTTTTTTTTTGTTTTTATTTTCAAGTATAAGTTTTTAATAATTGCGATGATAACATGTTTATTATGATTTTTTTTTTTTGGAATGGTAAAAACTCTATTTTTTAATTATTTTAGGTTTTGAAGTTTTTTCCTAGGAATTTAGTGAAATAAAATTTCAAAAGATTTTGATTTATTTTTTTAATTTAAAATGCATTTTAAATTTCGAATAAATTTGACCCAAAATATGCCTAAAAAAACTCCATGAAACATAAAACAACCAAACTATAACCAATAAATAAATAAATAGGAGCTTAAGATTGACATAATTAATATGGTTGCTCATGGTGAACTTTTATATATCAAATAAGATTATTTTTGTAATTGTTTATTTATTTTAAATTTAAATTAATTTATATTTTAAATATTTTTAATAATAAATATAATAATTTGTTTAAAAAAATCAATTACTTAAATAAAATATAAACCAAGTTAAAAGTCCAATATGAGAAAATTTAGTTATTTAATTTAAATATATATATATATATAACATAACATAGCATAACTATAGTATAGCATAGCTATAGTATAACATAACAATAAACTATAGTAAGCATAGCACTATATATAACTAGTTCAAGTTTCAACAATGCTCCATTGATACATACATTAAATCCATGGTGAAAATGCATTTAAAGTGAATAAAGACATTGTCTCTTTTCTAATTTTTACCATATTGTTTCATTATGTAATGTGTTGTACTAGAAAAATTGTCTTCACGTGCTTGCACCAGTACATGTCATATGTCAAAGTCAAATATTATAAGAATTTGTCTTATGGAGTATTTGATTGGCATGAAATTTTATTAGTTTTGCAAATAGGTCTATTTCAAATTTTTACATATATTTACATATTTATGCTCTATGAATAAAATGCACTATTTAGAAATGGGAAAAAGTGTTAAGTTAGATTTGATCATTTCTTTTGATTATATTTACATGGAAATCAATACTTTGGTTGATAAATTATCAAAAAAGGGATTGTAAAGTTTAGGAAGGCTATATTATTCTACTTGAGTTTAGAAATAGTTTTCTTGTCAAACTTCTTTCTATGTCAACATTTTTTTCTTGGATTAGTTTATATGTATTATGTGTAATATACAGATACATCTCCCATACACGGCCCAATTGTAGTCCGTCGGAGTGTGGGAGGCATGGATAGAATTTGACGGGGATTTTCCCATCATAGGTGTGTCCAAGTCAAACAATATAAGAGTTTGTCTTATGGAGTATTTGATTGGCATGAAATTTTATTAGTTTTGCAAATAGGTTTATTTCAAATTTTTACATATATTTGCATATTTATGCTCTATGAATAAAATGCACTATCTAGAAATGGAAAAAGGTGTTAAGTTAGATTTGATCACTTCTTTTGATTATGTTTACATGGAACTCAATACTTTGGTTGATAAATTATCAAAAAAGAGACTGTAAAATTTAGGAAGGCTAGATTATTCTACTTGAGTTTAGAAATGGTTTTTTTCTCCACATTCTTTCTAAGTCAACATTTTTTCTTGGATCAATTTATATATGTATTAGATATGTAATAGTTTAATCAACATTTTTTTCTTGGATTAGTTTATATGTATTTTATGTATTATATGTAATATGCAAATCCATCTCCCATACATGGCCCAATTGTAGTCCGTCGAAGTGTGGAGGGCATAGATAAAAGTTGACGGGGATTTTGCCCATCATAGAGCAATTTGCTCATATATCACGTTTAAAAAAATTTTAATGGTTATTTTTTGAAATGGATTTGGAACTGTGGAAAACACATTTTTGACATTTAACATTTTTCTGAAAACGTTATTAATACCAATTTTGCAAATATTTTATTTTCTGGCCAATGAAGCTCAAATGAAGCTTTGTTGGCAACATATATGATTTGGAACTTAAGAATTTATTGAAGAGATGAGTTGTATGTTACATGAAGTGCTAATGAAATAGTTAGTCTTGTATGTCCTGTTATTGTCTCGCAGCACAACTTGCAGCCTTAGCTGGACAAATAAATGCAAAAGTACCTTAAAGATGCCAGTGATGAATCCTAAAATATAAATATAAATATAAAGATAGACAATCCGTTGAATGTCATGCCATCCCATCGTGTCCCACTCTCCTTACATTAATCTCGCTATTTCCCTGGCAAGTTTCTAGATGGCGAGGTTATATTTGCAGATTATGCAAGTCAATCCCACAATTCGAATAATCCCCAAGGTGGAAACACAATGATTGCTACCATTTCCAAAGGAGGAAATTTTTATTAAATGTCAAATATTTTGCATGGATGGTGTGCACAAGTTGAGAAATGTTCTATCATCGTTTACACCTAGAAATATTGCATGGAATTGTTGCTTCTGAGAAGTGCAATGTAACATTCTTGGACTATTTTTTCTATCAAAATTAAATTAAAATATAGTGTTATAATGGATAACCAATCAATTCTGTAAAATTGCATTGTTCTGTAGGAAAAAATGTATGTTAGTAATTTATGCTAAAGAAAAAACATCAATTTAATCACGCTACTCCCATTCAATGCAATGCATACACAAACTTTCATTTAAGGCCATCACTCCCCTACTATGTGGACTGGATAATAATAGTTAGAGTTTTGTATACAGAGTATTTCTTCATAATCCAAATTTTCTATTTGATCGTAAAATTTTCCAAAAATTTTGATTGAAATTCCTCAAAAACTAAAAACTATGGATCTTATAAAAAATTCCAACCATTAAAGCATCCAAAAATTCCAACTGTCAAAAAGAAAAAATCTAAAATTTAAATTTAAATCAAGATTCCTAATAAATGAGAATTTTCAATTTTTATAAAAAATCCAACCAGAAGAAAAATTTAATACAAAAATTCCAACCATCATAGAAAAAATTAATACAAGATTACACTGGTTCGAATAAAATTTAATACAAGATTAGACCATACTTGAATAAAAAAGAGCACTGGCTCCTTATTTGTAAGAAGATCCATAAACAATTAAAATCCAAACCTTTTATTCTTTAAAATAACTTTCTAGCCTTATTCCAAAAAAAAACGAGTTTCTATGTGGCTTTATGCCTACCAACAATTTCTTTGGCTAATAATAACAACCACCTACCAGATCCTCTTATTGGAAAGAGGAACTATTAGAAATTCAAATTTGAGATCCTTTCGTCCCTCGGGCATTAATGGTAGCCACTTTACAATATGTAGATTACCATACAAACTTGTAATTTGTAAGCATTGGCATTTAATGTGAGGGTTCATATAGGTTGTTTATAAAAACCTCCTAAATCTGCTTACATTAGCTGACACAACTGCTTCAAGTTGTGGGCTTGTAGTGGAATTGAAAAATTTAATAATGAACGCATAGATGGTGAAGAAGCCCCTGTAATCTACAAAAGGATATGGCATTGTAGATAAATGTAGTAAAAAAAGAAGAAAAATGCACTATAGTGTCTGATCTGAGCGATGTATTGGTACGGACCTCCAATCCATTTTGTTATTTCTTGTTTGTTTCCTTGAGGCATCTAATGTGATTCGATCCATATTACTCATCCTGACAACACCCTTGACCTGCTTTCTATACCACTGTGTCTCTGTCGCCTCTACCCTGAATCTCATAATTTATATATCCATGTCTGAGCTCAAGGTCTCTAAGATCGAAGGCGTGGTGCGGGTCATTCTTCCGAGATTCCTTCTGGGAGATTTGAACCTTGAGGCCTGGAATGTAGTGTCAGCCTTTTGGGGAAAAATTTATAGTGACCACACTATCGTGCGTGTTTGTAGAGACATTTGTTGTGGAATACATGGGTGTGGATATAGTCATTGGGATGGTAATTGAAGTGGACGTCGACAAGAGAGCTACTCGGTTTGTTGGAAAATCTCGAGTTCCTGCGGGGCTGAAAAAGAAGCTTGCTAGAGATCTCATGGCTGGTGTGGGAAAATACAAATCCACTAGGCATTTTCTATCCCTCTGCAAGGTATGAAATTTGTGTACTAGTTTTTCTTGTTCTATTGCTAAAGTTGCGTAGTATTTTTTCTATGATTTGATCGACTTGGAGAACATACATTCAACGAAATATAGTTTCAAAGAAATGTTATTCTGAAAACATCAAATTAATGTCGTTTATCTCTCCTTAAAAACGTCCTCAAGTACTAGGATAACAGAAACATTATAGTTATTTTATCATTTGTTGATATGGATTTAGCTATTCCATTTTCTTGGCTCAAAATGATTTTGAAATCCAATGAAATCTCAGGGTGAGTTGTACAAACTTTGAAAAAAAACACTTGCACAGTAGATTTGAATAAAATTTCGAGTGTGTTTTAATTATGTACATCTTTTGATCCAGGCGGCTTTAGAAATGCTCTGAATGTAGAAATAACTCAAAAATAAAAGTCACTGGATTGAAGTGGAACTAGGAATAGATCTTAATTCTCATCATCATAATTCCAACGGCATGAATGACACTCAAATCTGAGTTCGTATGCTCAATATATTGGTGGTTAAAGTTATGGTTAAATTAGGGCAAGAGGCAACTACTAACAAGGCAACAATTTGGAAAAGTATTAGTGCACAGAATCCGACCACCAGAAAGGGCGAATTTGTCACCTCTTTAATTTGTCTGGTGACCCCAATTTTGGCTAACAGATTTGTTAACCTCCTTGTTCCAAATATAAAAAAAAAATATTAAAAAATAGGGTGGCAGGCCACCAACCCCGCCACCCTCCAACTATATAAAAATATATATATATCAAAATTAGGGTGGTGGGCCATCAACCCCACCACCCTCCAACTATACATATATTTGGAACCATATGGATCGGGCTTAGATAGGTCTCAACAATAAGGAGGGGCCAACGAGGTTTTAACCCGCTCTGCCCGGTGGGCTGGCCCGCTGACCAGGAAGCCCCGATACCAACCAACAAAACGATGCCAAAAATATAACATGGAGGAACCATAATGGGGGGTCCCACGAGTTGGACCATGGGGCCTCCCGAACCGCATGCCTTAATATGACTCTGCCAACAAGTGGGCTAACGACCCGTCCTTTGTATACTTCACCGCTACCACTGCATAGGAGCCATTACAATGCACCGGTAGGGGAGGAGGAGCGAAGTTCCAACTAGGGAAAAACCATGACCAGGAGAACCCTAACGTCAGGTTCCAGGAGCAAAAGCTTGACACAGGGGTATCATTTGATCCCAAGAAAGATTTCTTGGGGTCTAGAAGTGCCGGTGTCTAAATATGGTCAAGTTTATAGCCGTTTGACATGATTTCATGCCATGAATCCAATGTCGATGTCTGTTTCTGCAGCTGAGTTTTTCATTTTCAGTACATGCCGAAAAATGGAGGTATACGGGTCATTTATGTAATTTGATTGTAATTTAATTTCTACTTCCATTTAATAAAACATGCCTCCCCACATTGAGTAGGGCCCGGAGAAATAGGCCACACTGGGTGAGCTCCGTAATCAAATCATCTTATGCCTTTAATATCATGGTTGTTTTTTATTTCCGATTCTTTTCATGTGTTTAAGTTAGTTGGTTACATGCTCTTATATATGAAAATTGGTATACACCATTGAAGTAAAATATCTGGACCATGTTTGGTATCAGAGTGGGTCTTCTTGATGCGAGTAGCATGAGTGAATTCTAACCAGGAATAAGATCAAAGAGGAGAAGGAAAACTAAAATACTTTGATCCCTAAGCGGAGTGTGGAACACAAAGATAGAACATGGCAGACGAGGAAGTTCGAATGGAGAAAGAGAGAAATTATTGCAAAATCTTCTTCACCATGGCAAAGAAAGTTGACAAGTTGTTTGCAAAATATGAGAAGATAAACAATCCCAAGAAGAAAGAACTAGATGACCATGCCTCAGTAAATCATGAAGATGGAAGAGGATAGCCTCTTGAATCACCCTCTCCATCTTCTAGTGACAATTCTTCTTCTTCTCCTTCTCATCTTTCTAACAAGAATCATAGGAATACATCTAAGAAGCCATTTTTAAGCTAGAGGTAAAGTTTGACTTGCCCATATATAATGGAGAATGTAGTGTAGAGAAATTAAACAATTGGATTAGACAAATTGAGGTTTATTTCCAGATTCAACAAATCGAGGAAGATGAGGCCAAGATCCAATTATCATCTCTTCGTCTGAGTGGCACTGCTCTCATCTGGTGGGAGAGCAAGTTGGAGAAATGCAACAAAAACTTGGGTAATCTCCTTTCTTCTTGGTCCAATTTTGTTTTTGCATTAAAAGATCATTTTTATCCTTTGGGTTATCAACAAAAGGCTTTAATTCAATGGCAATATTTGAGACAATGAAAGAGTCAAAATGTACAAATATTCACATAAGAGTTCAGAAAAAAAGCTTTGAATTTGGACATTTCACTTGATTCACCATAAACTTTAACAAAGTATATTAGTGATTTATATAGTTACATTAGGCATTCTTTGTTGTTATTTGAGCCTACTACTATTAATGCGGCCAGTGTGAAGGCCATTCACCTTGAAAGCAGGGGAAAGAATGAAAAATAAGAGCAACCGAAGAAAACATCTTTCAAACATCACAATGGCAAGTTCAAAGGAAAAGGCAAGGGAAAGGACAAGAAGACAACTACAACCAAGAACGAGGAAGGAGAAAAGTCATCTTGCACACATTGCAAGAAGGAAGGCCATAATAATGAACACTATTGGAAATTGCATTCGGGGTTGAAACCAAAGAGATTTGGTTGGAAGAACAAGCAAAAGACGATGGAGACCGTACAACAGGACCTTGGATCCGGTTCTGGTGATGAGACACAGATCACAGGAATGGGCATACAAGGTACCCTTTCTCCATATGCTAATGAAAATTCTTAATTTCATGCAAGTACAAGTTCTTCAAATGAGTCTCTTGTTAATGAACTAAATAGGGTTGAATTGTCCCACATTAGAGTCGTAATGAAACATACTAAAGTGGAAACCTTGTTTGATCTGTGCTCACAAGAAAATTAATTTCAAAATCCTTGGTTAAAAAGTTAGTTTTAGAGACCAAGCCTCATCCAAAACCCCACGCTCTTGGTTGGGTGTGTGATAAAGCCAAATTACATGTAACCAAGCAGTGTAGAGATTTGTGATTGCATCCAAAATAGTAGATGAGGTTGATCTTGATGTTGTACCCTTGGATATTTGTGGCATTGTATTGGGGAGTCCCTATTTGTATGACAAGAACACAATTTTCTTTCGCCATGAAAACAAGTATCATCTCACGAAAGATGAGGTGGAATACATTGTTAGATCTGATCATGCCAAAATAAATGCTAGTCTTATAAGTGCCAGGTTAGATGAAGAGATTGATCAATTCCAGCAAAGGGTGCATTCTCATGGTTGTGAGAGCAAAAGATGCAGAGACATTTGAAGCTTTCCAAGGTTTTGATCCCACTCGTAAAGAAATTGTATGAAATTGCTTCTAAATATAATGGGCTTTTTCAGGAACCAAGTGGGTTTCCTCCAAAGCATGAGATCCAACATGAGATTCACTTGTAGTAGGATGCTACTTACCCAACTTTGGTATGTACAGGGTGTCAACCATTGAGATGAAAAAGATAAAGAAGCAGGTGCAAGATATGCTGAACCAAGGGGTCATAAGGCCAAGTTCTTCTCCATGCGGTTCACCTATTTTGTTGGTGCCAAAGAAGGATGGCGCATGGAGGATGTGCGTGGACTACAGAGCACTCAAAAATATAACGATGAAGAATTGGTACCCTCTGTGTCGTATTGATGATTTATTAGATCAATTGAAAAATGTTGTCTATTTCACAATACTGGACTTGCGTAGTGGCTATCATCAGGTCAGGATTTTAGAATAGGATGTATGAAAGACTGCATTCAAGACAAAATATGGGTTTTTTGAATGGTTGGTGATGGCATTCATACTATGCAATGCTCTGACCACATTCATGAGGGCAATGAATGATATTTTTAGACCTTTATTTGATGATTTTGTACTTGTGTATCTTGATGACATTATTGTTTTCAGTAGAACATGGGAAGATCATATGAGTCATGTTTAAAGGTGTTGGATGTTTTGCAGAAAGAAAAATTATATGGAAAAATGTCTAAGTGTGAATTTGGTAAGACCTCTTTGGTTTACTTGGGTCACATTGTCAGAGTTGGACAATTAAAAATATATCCTTCTAAAATTGATGTGATTGTAAAGTGGCCTAAACCCACCAATGTTATAGAGATTCGTAGCTTTTTGGGTACAATATAATACTGGAGAACATTCATTACCAAATTCTTCGTCATTGTTCAGTGGGGAGGAAAGTGACCAAAAAACCTTTAATACATTGAAAGAGAAGATTAGTACCACACTAGTTTTGGCCTTACCTGACCTCCAACAACCTTTTCAAGTCGAGACAGATGCCAATGGGCATGCCATGGGAGCAGTGTTGATCCAACAGAGGAAACCTATATGTTACCATTCAGAGACATTCTCCCACGTTGTTGTGAACTATCCCACATATGACAAGAAGTTGTATTTCTTGGTTCAAATCATGAAGAAGTGGAAGCACTATTTGATTGGAAAGGAGACCATAATTCACACAGATCACCAACCCTTATAGTACCTCCAGTTGAAAACCAAGCTTCAACAAGCATGTCATTTCATATGGATGGGATTCCTCCAATAGTTTCACTTGGTCATAAAATACAAGAAGGGCACCAACAACAAAGTGGTAGATATGCTTTCTCGCCCTCCTATTTTTGCATCTACAGTTTTGCAGAATGTTTATTTATATTCTGAAAGTTATGTTGAACAATATGTTGACAACGATGATTTTAAGGAGATTTATGCAACGTTGAATCATGGATCACAGGTGAATAATTACCATTGCAAGGTAAATTATAGTACTATCTTGGCAAACTTTTATCCCCACCAATGAGAGAATACATGTAATCAGAGAGACACATACCTCTCTTGTGTCGGGTCATTTTGGTGTAGGGAAAATTTTGTGTCATTTTCAGAGGTTATGTTATTGGCTTCACATGAAAAATATTATGAATCAATATGCAAAGGATGTGTGTTTTGTTAGTTAGCAAGCCCACTAATAGAAAAATGGGCTCTACACACCACTCCTTGTTTCAAGTCATCCATGGGAAATTGTGTCAATGGATTTATTGGTGGTTTTCCTTTGTCTAGGAGAGGTCATGACTATTTGTATGTCGTTGTGGATCGATTTAAAAAAATGTGTATCTTAATGTCTTGTAAAAAGAAGATCACTGCAGAGAATATTGCTCATCTCTTCTTCCAATTTGTATGGTTCCATTTTGGGTTTCCACATCCATTGTGTCTGATCGAGACTCTCATTTTCTTGGAGAGTTTTGGACAAGCTTGTTGAGAATGATGGACACCAAGCTGAAGAGGAGCACGAAATTTCATCGGCAGACTGATAAACAAACAGAGGTTGTCAACTGTTGAGTGATAAATTTACTCTAAGGCTATTGTGGCAAGCATCTCAAGTTGTGGGACGAGAAAATTTCTTATGTACAGCATGCATATAACTAGGTAGTGCATTCATCCACTCAGAACTCATTGTTTGAGACATGCTTTGGATATTTTGCAAAGGATCCCTTAGGAATGGTCTTTGGGAGAGATGAAGATTCCAGTGGGCAATATGACAGGGACAAATAACAGATGTTCATTCAGTGAATTCAGATGATTCACCAGGTAGTGTAGGAGAAGTTGGAGAAAATTCAAGCTCAATACAAAGCTTGACATGACAAGCACTGGTTTGATCACCAATTCTAGGTTGGTGATAGAGTGTGGCTCCACATCAACAAAGACAAGATGAAAGGGGAAGGAAAGAAGTTGAGACCAATCTGATATGGCCCATTCACCATATTAGAAAATATTGGAGACAATGATTTTCGTCTCGATTTTCTAGCATACATGCAGATGTACTCAGTGGTGAACATTGAAAACTTGAAGCTTTATGAGCCTCCTTTTATTATGGAAACTGAAGAGGTTGGATAGGTTCCAACAGTAGATGAATTTGCACCTAAATACTTGGACAAGCTACTTGAGGATATCATTTTTGACAAGAAGACTAGGACTTCACGATGGGGAGATGTGGAGCACCTTCGTATTGGTTTCAAGGGAATGCATCCATGTAAGGCCCGATGAATTGAAAAGGAGAAAGTGAGGGAGCAATTCCCTCACTTTCCAATTGAATAATAAAGCTTTTGGCAGCCCAAAATCTCATTAGTGGGGAGGAATGATATAGGTGGCTCTAGAAAGCTCATAATCTAGAAATAACTAAAAAAAAAGTCACTAAATTGAAATGGAACGGACTAGATCGTAGTTCTCTTCGTCCTAATTCCAACAACGTTAACGACACTCAAATCTGAGTTTGTATGCTCAAGATATTCACAGTCAATGTTATGGTAAAACTAGTCCACTGGCAGTGACTAACAAGGAAACAATTTAGAAAAGTATCGATGCACAGAATTTGGCCACTAGAATAGCTAAATTTTTCACCTATTTAATTTTTCCGATGACCCCAATTTTGGCTAACAGATTTTTTAACCTCCTTGTTACAAATATTAAAAAAAAAAAAATAGGGTGGCAGGCCATCAACCCCGCCACCCTCCAACTATATAACAAAACATATATCAAAATTAGGGTGGTAGGCTATCAACCCCTCCACCCTCCAACAATACATATATTTCGAACCATATGGATTAGGCCCGAATAGGTGTCAACCATAAGGAGGGGTCGGTGGGGTTTTAGCCCGCCCAACCCGATGGGCCGTCCTACCAACCAAGCAGCCTCATTACCAACCAACAAAAAGATGCCAAAAATATAACACGGAGGACCATAATGGGGGTTCCGTGGGTTGGACCCCGAGACCTCCCCAAATGCATGCCTTAATACCACTCCACTGACCAACAATCTAATGACCCGTCCTTTGTAAACTCCACCGCTACAACTATATAAGAACCATTACAATGCACTGATAGAGGAGGAGGAGCGGAGTTCCAACCAGGACGGAACCACGACCGTTGGAACCCTCATATCAGGTTCCAGGAGCGGCACCTTGATGCAGGGGTATCATTTGAAGCCGAAAAACATTCCTTGGGGATCTAGAAGTGTCGGTGTCGGAATATGGTCAAGTTTATAGTCGTTTGACATGATTTCGTGCCACGAATCCAATGTCGATGTTTGTTTCTACAGCTGAGTTTTGCATTTTTATTCCATACCAAAAAATGGAGGTATAAGGTCATTTATTTAATTTGATTATAATTTGATTTCTTCTCCCATTTAATTAAAGAGGCCTCCCCACATTGAGCAAGGCCCAGAGACGTAACACACACTGGGTGAAAGTTGTAATCAAATCATCTTGTGCCTTTGATCTCATGGTTGCTTTTGATTTCCACTTCTTTTCATGAGTTTAAGTTACTTGGTTACCTGCTATTTTATATGCAATTATATATGCATCCTTGAAGTAAAATATCTGGATCATCTTTGGTTGCCGAAAAAAACCCTACTTGAATAATTCAATTTAAATCTTGAGTGTAGCATCACATTTTTTGTTGCTAAAAAATCCTACTCTATTTAGATTATTTAGATAGCACCATTACATTGGTAAATGCTGATGGTATAAGTTTATAGGTAGTATGCATATAAAATGTGGAAACTAATATTAATTGGCATATGATAATTAATATGATGGTTACTTGACAATTTATTTCAATAAAATTTATTATTAATTATTATTAATTATATTAAATTTTGTTTAAACTATAGTTAAAATATTTGTATTATAATTAACATAAAATTAATAATAGCAAATTATAATTAATTACAATTAATTATAATTGGTTATAATTAACTAAACATTTAATTAAAATTTTGGACATACTGATTAAAAATACCCTCATTGAAATTAGATTAATTATGCACATATTTATTAACCTTTTTTTTTTTTTAAATATGTGGCTGAAGTTCTTTTAATAATTGCAATCTTATTTCACTTCAATAGATTAAAAAAAAATTTGCAATGTTTGGTTTATGTAAACCTTTAGTTGCTTTTAAAAAAAATTACTGCATCAAATTTCAAACTAAAATTCAAGATTTAAAAAGTCATTTGTGTGTTATGGTCACTTTTTTTCCTTATGATAAATATGTGAAATTTTTTAACAAATTTAATGTTATTGAAGGATAATTTTTTAATCAAGCCCTTTATTGGTGAAGGGTTAATTTATTATGATCACATCACTCTTGAAGGACAAATTTTTAAAACATAACATCTTTTGACGTGAAGCATAAGAACCCCAAACGTAAAAAAAAAAATTGTATTATGGGTAAAAAGAAATCCAAATTCCAACCATAGTGAGTGGATCTGCTATACATGGTCGG